>BJBW01000456.1:0-84553 GCA_004320125.1 Scolopax mira | reverse complement strand
AAAAAAAAAAAAAAAGAAGGGAAAAGGCCAGTTCTCATGGTCTTTCCTCCGTTTTTACTCATTTTCTACTCAGGTGAACACCTGCAGATTCCCAGTCATGGACTTCAGCAGGAATTCTGCCTTATGAATGAGCAAAAAGGGAATTAAAATAAACACAGGGGATTTGATGCTGTATACATGAATCATTATGATTAAAACTAAGCTTGTTTAAAGCAAAAACTTCCTCCATGAGCTCTTATTTTACCACGCTGAACATATGTAATAAATTTCTTAGATTTGTTTGTCCCTGTTAAGTGTGAAATTTAATAATATTTCTCTACAGTATCAGATGTATATAATTAAATATATAAGATATCCAGTGCAGCCAACTTCAGCGTTACAAAACCACGCCAACTCGTGCATTTCCAACCATGTAATGTCAGAGAGATTTCAATTTCCTTTTTCCCCCTCCTTTAAATAATAATAATAAAAAAAATTTTAAATTGCACGTGTTAAAAACATTACTATTGAGTACTCAGCTAGAGTTTGAGGTCCCTGCTGCAGGGAGGTGAACGGAACGAGGGGTGTCAGGGAAGGGGGAAGAGTTTAACACCCATCTCTTCCAGCAGCTACTGTTTGGCTGGAGGCAGTTTGCTGCGCGCCGGGTTCCCAGCCCTCAGCACATCTGTTTCCACTGTGATCACCACGGCTCACCAATGAAGAGATAACTTACTTTTTTCTTCTTTTTAAAAATCATTATTTCGCAGGAACCCTTGAGTCAACAGAATGCAAATATCGAAGTCTGCTGTTTTGAAAAAATTATTTCTCATTTCCCCAATTTTCTTCTTTTTGCTGGTGGGTTGTTGTGGGTTGTGTTGGGGTTTTTTTTGTGTTTTGGTTTTTTGGTTTTTGTTTTTTTTCCAACTGAAAATGTTCACTGGGAAAACATCTTGAATTTCTTTTCTGCTTTTTATTATGAAAAACTTGTTCTTCCGAAAGTAGAAGAGTTAAATGTCTCTAAATGGTGCCAAGCTACATTTCTCAGACTCTCGTTAATATAATTTAGTAAATTATGTAAGTGCAGTCTCAGACACAAGCTTCACTGAAAACCATGAACCTGATCCAAACACATAAGTCAAAAAGAAAACTTTTTCTAGGAAATCTAGTGGGTTCTGAGTCAGGTATTTTGCACATCAAGCATCAAAGTTGATAAGTTTCCGATTATTTTACTAGGAAATTATCATGGAGGAAAGCTGCTTTCTGTATTAAACTCCTCAAATAGCTGCATGTATTTTTCCTGAGACAACTAAGAGAAAAAAACCAATAACATATTTTTGGTATTTTCCAAAGTTGGTTTCCTGAAAAGACATGAATAACCAGCACAAGCAAAACCATGCAAAAAAGCCGGTTTTGAAAAAAAGCCAGGATTGACCTCCCCACCAGGCCCACTCCTCAACAGCAGCAATGGCTGAGGCTGCGCTGGATGAAAAAGAACCTCTTCCAGCCCCTCACCTTTGAAGGGCAAACAAAATTTCTAAAACTACTTCAGCTGTCAGATCTCTAGAGAAGGCGGCAGTTTCTGCTCACCTTAAATCCGAATTTAAAGAGGTTTGGTGTCGTTACGGGAAGCGTGAGGAGGATTTCACGTGGCTGGGAGATGAAAGCGTACGCGCATATTCTCTTCAGCACAAATGTAACACGAAACATGGCAGAGTAAAGGTTAAGTAGCATTTGACTGATTTTTACCTCATGGGAACTATAATTTACACACCGCATTCATCCAAGGTTAGAGGGTTCAACTGGCACAAATTAAAAGCCTGCAGTTTCCTACTTCTGTTTTTAACGTATCGTATTGATACGCAGCCGCTTTTTAAAGTGACAAAAGGTTTCTATCAAAATACCAAACACAGCAAGATGATGAAGATGATGCACTACTCCTACACTGTCAGCATGGCTGTGTTTTACTGCAGCCTTCCTCGCTCCTTACAACCACCGTGGATGATTATAAAATAGGGATGGTCCATCTGCAGTCCGAAAGGAGAAATTAATCTTCCAGACACCCAGCTCTTACAATCAAATCCTGGACAGAAATTTCCAGGAACAGAAATAATTAAATTAATATGGGTTTAATAAAAAGAAATTTTAAAAAAAAGGCAAAAAAAAAAAAAGGCAGTGAGCTCAAAGAGCTACATGAGGTCTGCTCATGGAGAGATGCTCACACCTGAGGCTGTCCCACAGGCACCGTCTTGGGTGTCCAGCCCCAAACCGGTTACTTTCTGCTGCTTTTGGCAACTCCAGGCAGCAGGAGAGGTGCCAGCAGCAGCTACCTGATCCACCAGTGCTCCCAGTGCAATAAGGGAGATGCTCAAGTGCTGTGATGGGGATGCTATGTGGATGCTCTATGGTCACCTTTGGTTCCAGCAGTGAGCAAGGATGGTTCTGAGCAGCTAAAGCCAAGGCAGGCCAGCCCTCCAGCACACACGGCCTGGTCCGGGGGGAGAAGGGAATTAAGAATGGAAAACAGATATGAAAATTGGGGTCTCCACTTTAGCTTGCCCAAGCTGGTGATGCCCTTTCACTGCACCCCATGTAGCCATCTCTGGCTCGCTCCCTCCAGCCAACTCCTGCCTCAGGCAGGGAAGCTGTCCCTCTCCTGACACCACGAGCTGCTCTCAGCCACAACCCTCCCGGGAATCCAAGCACAGTTTTCAGAAGCATCATGGGCTGTCAGGAGCCCACAGTTAATTGAAACAACTCCAGAGAACTCCATCTCCAAGGATCTCTCTAAAGGCAGGACTAGGATGCTCCTGAGAGCTTTACTGAGCAGCTGTTAAGCAATTACTTGGTAAACTCTACAAGCCTTTTATATTTTTTTTTATTATTATTTAATTATTTATTGCAAGCAGTCATCAATGGACTCGAGGCATCACGAAACCAGTTAGAGATACTATTGCAACAATCACTGCCAAAAAAAAGAAAAAAAAAAATCATGAATGATTTCTATCAGCAAGGCAGAGAGATACTGAGCAGAGCTTTGGCAAAACGCCTGCTTCCCATGGCTACTACCCTCAGGACTCTGCACCCATTCTCCCAACACGCTCCTCAATGTGCCTGGAGCACCTTTTCCAAGCACCACACTACGACAGATCCACATTTCCTGGCCAGCCAGCCAGGAGATGCTGTAAAAATTGGGAAATACAGCTTTTTCTGGGTCAGTAAGCCAGTGTTTTTTCCCATGCCTGATCGGCTGGGGCAATTCCACTTCAGCGTTAAGTGTTGACAGAAAATACATGCTGAGAATTTTAGTGTTCAGGATGTTCTTTAGTCATTTTGGTGATCTGATGTGGCACAGGAAATATTAGTGCATATTCTGTATTTTCAGTCACACTCACCTCACCGTTCTTATTTAAAAAAAAAAAAAAAAGAAAAAAAAAAGACAACAGAGTCAGATCACTGAGACTGAAATTATGAGCAATCTGACACAAGTCAGAGTTGGGGGAGGAAGGTGATAAAGACTCAGCCAAATGTTAAACTATTAGTTCATAGTCTGATATTTTAATTTCCATTTGGCTCTTATTAAACCCACCTCCAAATTAGGAGGTTGATGTAGAACAAGCCTCGTGGTGATACTTGTGCCCACTGGTCCCTCACCTCACACCACACACACAGACTAACCTCAGTGCTCCTAATCCTAGAGACTTTCGATACCTTGGCTGCAAATTTAATATAAAGTTAGATAAAGGACAAGCTATCTTTCACCTACCTATTAAAATTCAGACTGCCAAATAGGACAAATCAAGATCTCACTGCTCCTTTCACAGGACTTCGAGTTTTAGATTTGATCAAAGTGTACTTGTGATTAATTATGCATTGAGACCACGGTATCAGCTGCACTGGGCAGCGCTCCCCTCCCCGACTAATCAACAAATCTCTGGCATTCTCTTCCCAATGCAGAATAAAGCTGCTCTTCCTCTGGCAAAACCCCCAAAGTACAGCTGTTGCTGCTAGTATACAATCCACACTCCTGAACCACCAGAAGGGAACTGAGCAGATCCCAGATGCAGGATCTTCCCCCGTTGATTTCATTCCTGAAGATGGGCTTCACATTCCATTCTGTGGAACTGCCAGACTGCTCCACATCCCTAATATTAATTAAGTGCCTATTTTTGTCTATGAATGTTACTACAACATGCAAGGCTCCAGTTAAAGAAGTTCAGCAGCATCAACAAAAAAAATATCATGAAGTTAACTGCACGTCTTCCTTCATTTAACTAGGTACTTGCTCATAAAAACCTACTGAAAGGCCATACAGGACAGAACTGCACTGCAGGATTTTCCCCAGCAAGTTGCTTTGAAAGTGCACTACCTTTAAAAACAAGATTTCAAAACAACACATTAAAGGTTTGCACAACTTCCAAAAATAAACAGTACCTCACCCTCTAAACTCAGGCCCATCTGCCTATTCAACTTTGGGAAGACAATGACCTAATCACGGCCATAATTACAAGTTGTGGAAACTCCAAGATCAGGGTTTGGTTCATAAGCCGCTGGCATCCCCTGGAAGCCTGTGGAGCACCAGCCAGGAATGCTGCCACCCTCCCATCCCAGTACATCCCCATCCCAGTACATCCTCATCCCCAGCTCTGCATCGCTCCCACTCTTTCTTTAAGCCTCAAACTGCAAGAACCCAGCAGCCAAACTTACAGTCCTTCCGAGGGAGAGGAGCTGGACAGTGATTCCTCCCGTGCTGCCTTTCTACCCCTTGTTTTTGTGAGCTCTGCCCCAGGGATGAAGCACTGCTCTTTGTAGGACACCCAGCTCTAGCTGGCTAAAAGAAATAAGAGAATAATTGGGACGGAAACCCTGGGCACCCACGTATCAAGTTAAGACAGTGTATTTTATTCTCCCCCCCCCCCCCAGTTTTTGAATTGCTGTAGGTTAGCCTAATTGATTTGTGTTCTCACCAAATTAAAGACACAGCACACAGGCAGCGTGCCAGTGAAAAAATATGGCAACAGCAAAAGTTTACAAATTTAATTTGCAATTGTTTTAGCAAAACAGCTCAGTCCACTCCTTCAGTTTTGGAAAGTAATCAGCTCATGCTAGAGGAAGTTACCAGCTCCCAGGCACGAGCATTATAACTCAGGCTTATTTCATAAGTGATTAAGACCAGTTTTTTCAGTTAAGAAGTGGATATTGCAAGTCAGGCCACGCTGCAAGTCCTAATACCAAGGGCTCAGGATCTCAGAGGAGGGGAATACTTGTAGGAATAATGCCAGGGAAAAGACCACAGGCCAAATTTCCCTTTAAAAGAAAGGCTGGTGAAAATCCCAGCAAAGCCCCAAAGAGTTGCTTCACTGCCGAGAGGGACACCCCCCACACGAGTGGATCTTTCTCCCAGGCTGGGATCAGAAGGCAAACCCAGAGTTTCCATTGCCTACGACGAAAGGGTTAAGCCAAGATTTCAGCCCCCTGGTTCAAACCGCCCAGCGAGCACTCCCTGCCCAAATTACAGCAGCACATACATCCAACAGATGCCGTTCAGACAGGGGCTTTCCTTGCCCTGAGGTACAGTTCAGTTTGTCCATTCTACTGTGCAATTACAGAATCAATAAAACATCCCTTTGAAACTCCCTGGACTAGTGCCGACACGCAGACAGTAGTCAAGCTGACATTTTTTTTTTGCTGTTTCCGTTATTACTACCGTCAAGCCTTCTGAGAAGCAAGACATCAAAACCCGGGCGCCGCAAAGCAAAGGAGGAAAAGCAAATGTAGAGCTGAGGTTTTTTGTTCATCGTATCGCATCGCTCCCCGGGCGGTCGCACAGTACCAGGCATACCTGCAACCAAAACCTGCCCAAAATCATCAAAATAGGCATTGGGAAACTGCACATTTGCACGTGTGCCCCACCCTCCTCTGCTTCAAACACGTTAATATCCTTTTTTTGCTAGTTTGTTTTTTGGAGGAGGGGGGAGGGAAGAGGGGGGATTGCTCGTGGCAGAACACCTGACCTAAATGGGGAAGCCCTGATTTGGGGATGAACTTATTAAAAAGCAAACACCAAGCGCCCTGTTGCTCGTGTGCGCTCACAGACGCGGCGCGAGATGTGGACTCTATGTGGAAGTTGGGAGGTGGGTTGAAATCTAGCCATCCATCTGTGTCTGAGCAGCGCCTGAAACACACTGAAATAGAAATGGGAAGCTGCGGAGTGCCAGGAGTGGAACCTGGGAAGAAAAAAAATAAAATAAAATAAAATAATGCAAGAGCAGGACGACAGAGAGCAGAATATTGAATTGCCGTGTTCAGAATGATTCAAAGGAGACCTGGATGACCAAGGCCATGCCCAGCAGAGAGGTACTCACTACCTATGAAAATGTACCTTTTTTTCCTTTTCTTCCTATAACAATTAGTGAACTTTGCCCAAGTAAATGGAAAATGTAAAATTCATCTGAAGTACTACTTCTATAGTTAAGAAGCTGTAAAACTTGTGAGCGAGGCCAGCCCATTCCCCCAGTTATCCTCCTCTCCAGGCAGGGCATGGGAAGCAGAACCCCAGGCTCCCCCAGACACACCTGCCATGACGACCACAGATGAGGAAAGCCCACCCTGGGGAGAAGGAACCTTTCCAATTTCTCACCAGCTAATTCCCAAATCTCCCTTAAACGGGCATTGTGAACCATACAAACCTTACATGGGAACTACAGCAACATCTCTCCAGAAATAACCTTTTCAGAAGGCTTTGCTCACTGGAAAAAAGGCACAGGTGAGCTATAAGGATGCTCAGCACCGTGCCTTGGCAACATGAGACTCTTAAAAAAAGCTTCAGCAATTTGTGAAGTTTAAAGAAACTCCTTCGTTTGAATCTCTCCTTCAAAGGTTACAGGAAAATTCAGTAACAAATAGTTTTATTTTGATGGCTCTTTCCACACTGATGTCCCAGGCCCCCAGGCAGGAGGCAAGACCTTCGCAAGGCAGTGGTGGGGGTGAGGAGCCCCAGCCCTGGGAAAGGCAGGCAAAATGCCCTAAAATGCCCTGCCCAGCACCCTACTGAGCAACCAAATAAAAAACACAACCCAACTCTCTCAAGTTCAAAGGTTAATTTATAAAATTCTATTTCCTTACAGAGCATGCTCACGTGTCTTCTATACCGACCATAGGCCAAATAATAACTCATTTGGAAAGCAACTTATTTCGAAGAGGTTTCACATTTAGCGACGAGCACACGGAGGAGAGAGGGAGGATGTCTCACATTCAGACCCCGTCTCAGGATATATCATCTCTTTTCTCCAAACCAGTTCTCTTTGTGGTATAAGATCATGGGTGTGTTAACTGTAAAAAACTCATTTTAAAGCAACTGAAGCTGAAGATAAGGTTGTGTCATCTGTACAAATATTCTGTACTGGAATGAGAATGCTCGTGTACCAGAGGAAGGTCTGGCTGAACACAAAACAGTCAGAGCAACAGAAACTGAGAAGATGCTCAAGCCTGGCTTGTTAGGAGTGACCTAAAATGGCCCCGTTTTGACTCACTCTGTTCTACCTCCTCCATCAGAGGATTCAAAGGGAAACTGCAATTCAACCTTCATTGCTGTAGCACAACTGCAACATAACTATTCTCTGTCATGAAAGAAAAAACAAGCTGTGGGTGCCTGAATGCTGACAGATCACTTTTGCTTTAAGAGTACATCATGTCAATCAAGACTAAATTCCTTATGCTCATCACAGGAGCTTGCAACCAAGCAATAGAAAAAATCTCATTCGAGTTCAACCAGTAATGTGTTCAAAGGCTTCCCAATCTGCTCTGTCTCTGGCATCAGCAGCAGGCAGAGAAGAGGCAGAAGAGAGAGAAAAAAAATAAAAATAATAATAATAAAAAAAAAATAACTTGCTGGGTAAAGCAGAAAGGCCTCTAAACCAAAATAAAAATAAGCATTAAAATGTGTGTGTTGGACTAAAAGGATATACGGCAGGTTGAAATGTGCTATATCTTCCTCACTGGTGAGGAAAGACCTCTATAACTCACCGCCAGCTTTGATCACTCGTGAGCTATCAGCTATTTCTTTGCTGCTTGAGTAAATATAAGTCATTCACAGCTGAAACATAATTTCTCTCTCTTTCCCCTGCCACTATATGTTGTGTGCGAATATGTCTTGTATATAGGCACACTAACACGCTGTGCTGTTCAAATACACATCAGAGTTCACCAGATGGTGGGGATTGCCAGACACTCGTCGTTGCCATGAGTTAGGAGTCATGGTGTAACTCATGAATGATGCCTCTAAGCTGTAAGTGGGTTTTGCATAGTTACATTACCCTTACCGACATCAAACTCTGTTTTCTTATGTTGTTTAACCTGCAACAGTTTATAATTGTGAGATTTAAGGGACTGTTGGGTACCACGGGTGGTTTTATTTTTCCCCTCCCAGAGACAGGGCTCTGAAGGAGCTATTTTCATCTAGGGGTTATGATTCACACCCGTACACACAGGATTATACATAGTTTCATAAAGCTGCGGCCACAGTCAGGGCCCGTGTTTGGGCACAATCTAAAAACCCAACCTCAGAAAAACAAAGGTGTTTTACCAAAAATACTCAAGGTTTTAAGAGGCAATCATCTTAATTATGCATAGGAAAAATATACGAGATTGGAGTTAAGGTTTTGTATACGGGCCTCAGCTTGTACTTGGGCATTAAGATATTTGGGCAATAAATTATGTGAGCATAGACTGGTAAGGATGTGAATGTTGGGTGAATTGGCAATTTCCTAGTCTTTAATTAATGATGATGTTGAGAAAGAATGTGGCCTTCCTTCTAAATTAACAATGCTTTTTAATCAGTGAGTGGATCTGCCTGTTTGAAGCGGAAGGTAGCTCTAGGCTTGCAAAGAAAAGAACAGTCTCCACATGAAAAAGCTGGAAACCTGGCAAGGCACTCACGGTCCTACCAGACCCTCTTTGCTGCCTCCAACAGAGCCCATACCTCTCCCAAGGTCTCCGGGAGCTGCTGGTGATGAAATAACAATCAAAGGAAAAGGAGAAAGTTAAGAGCTAGGAGGAAGCAGAAAAGAGAGATCATGGGGGAGTTCCCATCTGATTAGAAAGGGTGGGAGATGGCTCTGCTAGGCAGACAAGTTGTCCAAGAAGCAGCTCCAACCCAACACCAGGAGAGTTGTCAGGGTATACCTATGCTCAGGGCATAGGAACCACAAAGGGTCTCCTTTAATTGCGTGATTTAGATGTTTCCATCTACAGCACAACCATCGCTTGTAGAGAGGTCTTGGTGATCCCAAGACAACAAGAGGACACAGCATTAAGTTATCCAATAACCTAGTAAAGTATCTTAGAAAGCATTTGTTTTACTATTGCTTTGCTGATCTGTTCCTATAAAACACATTTTGCTCATCCAGTTACTGAATATAACTCACCTCTCTTATTTTTAGCCGCACACAGACTGAAGTCTGTTGAGCAAAATTGGTTTCTGTGCCATCAATGCTCAGGAGAGACACTTAATTTTAAGGGTCAGGGACATATTCTTACCTAAGTATTAACTTTTAGAATGGCCAAGTGGTTTTAAAACATTAAAAGAAAAAAAAAAAAAGAGTTACAAGCAGCATTTGTTATTTTAAGGTTTTACTAAGGATTGGATGCCTCCAAGGATTAGGGCTTCAGCTCCAGTTAAGCACACAAGTTTTCTATCCAAAATTTCTTTGAACTAATAACAACCCTGGAGGTTATCAGATTGGGCTGAATATGGACTAAGGTTTTCAACTCCTCCCCTTTTATCTGTAAATACCAGGAGAGGAGTTCTCTAGCACCCTAAGTCAAATAGTTTCCTGTCTTGGCTGGGAACCACTTGGGCAAACACTCGAGGCCATGAAAAGCAGTTGGATTTGGGGCTCTGGGCAGGAGAAGGCACTGTCAGTCACTGCGGCTCACCCCGGCCCTGTTTCAGGGAGCGTGTTTCGGCACGACGTGGCTGGGTTATGTATGAGCCCTGCACATTTCTGACTCCCAGACAGCTCCCCGAGGCCAGAGGGAACACTGGCTCCCCCATCTCCCTTCCTCCCAAGGGAGCATCTTCCCCTTGCGGACATGCCCATGGCACTACATCCCCCTAAATTTGGGGTACCCATCAGAGAGTTGGGTCAACCCTCCCAGAGACAAATCTTTTCCCCCACCCTCACCAAACCGTCTTCTTTTCCACATAAGTATCAATAAGTTGATAAGTATCATAAGTTGAAGAGCACAAACCCATTGGGTATTTGGTCTCCCTCGTCTGACACCAGACATCTCGCCCCCAGCCAGAGCCTATTCAGATGGAGGAAGAAAATAGGAATCAAAAAATCCTCTGTCTGGCAGAAACGTGCCTGCTGGGAGCTGAGCGCACAAAGAATAGACTGTTCATGGTGTCTGTACTCAAAGTAAGGACCTGGCTTTATTTCTTTGTTGACACTGATATAACTTAAGGAGCAGAAATAGAGGAATCTGGGAAATCTTGGGAATAAGAGACCCACGCTGAGGGGGGGGCAGAGGCATCCTGCACCCCCACCACCATCCTCACTGTTATTTCCCCACTCACAGAGCAGAGCAGCACTTTATGCTTTCCAACGGGCAGGATATATGGTGGTTGGGAAGCAAAAGTTACAGAGCAATAACAGAAAAACAATCTTGTGCTCCTGACTGGAAAGACTGGCAGCCCGAAAGATACACACACACAACATTAAAATAAAAATGCATGAAAATCTGGTAGGGATGGAAAGTCCAAGATTAATTCAGCCTAGCGAGAGCTAGTAGCCTTCTCCCCTCTCCAAAAATCTGGCCCAATTCAATTAAAATGTCTTTTTTGTTCTTTTTGGTTTTTTGGTGTTTTTTTTTTTTTGAGGTGGCCATTTCCACTTTTTTTAGCTACTTTTTAAAGACCTCCTGGCCCCAAAATGCTCTGAGATCCTGTATTCCATGGCTTCATAGCCCGCTGACAACAGGCAGCTCGCTCTTTCTTGCTAAAAATATTACTTATGATTTTTTACACAACAAATACCAAACCACAGCCATCCTATCACCTCCGAAAAGAGAGAATATTTTCTCCTTTTTGGAACATCTTAGTCTTTTTTTTTTTTTTTCTTCAACTAGACCAGCCGTGAGCAGGATCTTCCACAGTGACATTTGCAGAGCTATTTCAGATGTTTTGACTGCTCAAATTCAAAGAGGTACGAAAAAAAAAAAAAAAAAATCTCTTTGGCAATTTGGCAAATCTCATCCTACACCTTAACATTTTTCTGCAACACAAGGCCCTCGTTAGCCTCAAGAAAACGATGGTTTCTGAGAGCTGTGGAGGTGTGGGAGCCCTTGATGCCCCATGCCAAGCCAGTCATCACCCGCAGCAAGAACCATTTCACACGACTCCACGAGGCTGCATCCCAACCCAGACAACACCATTTATCTTGAGGTCCAACTCCAAGCATCACACCATAACTACGGGGAAAAAGCCAACACTGAAAGGAGGCACAAACGGGGCGCAAAAGGCAGGGAGAGGGCTGAGAAAAGCCAGCATGGAGCCGGGGAAGGAGGCAAACTCCCTGGCACGATGGACCTTTGGGGAGCTCCATGCCTGGCTATGAGCCTTAACAACTTCATTACTTAATTAAATGGCACAGGCAATGCAGTCTGTGCAGGAGGCAGCAGCCCACTCCCCACTGCCCCGAATGCTGACTGCAACCACGGCCTCTGGATGCAAATTACTGGCTTTTATGGGTTCCTAAAAACATGGCACTGTGTCTGCTGAACAATGTGGGAGTTGTAAGAAGGGCCCGATGATGGCAATGATGTAATTAAAAGCTGTGAGTGGGGAAGAAAAAAAAAAAAAACTCAACACCATTAGATTCCTTCTTCCAGACAGAAAAAAAAATGGTAAAAATGTACTTCTTAAAAATAGTTTAAAAGGAAAAGTAAATAAATAAATAAAAAACCCCATATTCACTCCTCTGCCCAATCCCTCAAGTTTCCAATAGTTTCCCCGCTCAGCGCCCGTGAAGGAAAATGTATACGCTAGAGTACATCCCTAAGCCCTGTACTCTATCTGGAAAAAAAAAAAATGAGATAGAGAAACTCTCCCTATCTAATCACCAGCCCCGTCTGGTCCTAACAGAAGTTACTATCTCTGCCTGCCTGTCAGGAGCTGTATGAAACCCATCGGTG
The DNA here is from genome assembly GCA_004320125.1 of Scolopax mira. Classification (NCBI taxonomy): domain Eukaryota; kingdom Metazoa; phylum Chordata; class Aves; order Charadriiformes; family Scolopacidae; genus Scolopax; species Scolopax mira. Next base: position 72,382 of record BJBW01000456.1, on the reverse strand, counting down.
GCTGGGGCTGATAGGGGAGCGAGAGGTACGGGGGCTGTAAAGCTGACCCCGGGACGAGCCGTGGTGAGCACCCGACCCAGGGCATCCCCTGCCTCCTCTCCCACACCGGGACAGCAAGGAGATTTTGGGTAAACCCTGCCCGTGGCATCCTTGGACCAGCGTGGGGTTCGTTATTAGCCAATGAGGAGTTTGTCCACTCAAGCTGGGGACCTTCTGAAGTGTTATTTCCTGGGGTGAAAGTCTCGATTAGAGCAGAGAAAGAGTGGGGCAACACCCCTCATCCAAATGCCAGGCATAACCCAAACCCCACTGTCTTTCTGCAAACTGAATTTTACATTTCTTTGATATATTAAAACTTAAAGGGGGGTAACTTCTGCTCTTTCCCTCCCTCCCCGCAAAAATACATACACAGCAGGGGCAGCTGGCAGTACTGCTGGCAACGAAGCCAGTGGCCCACATTAGCCACCATTTTCATTGCAGGGACCAAATCTAGCCCATTCCCTGCTTAAATAGGCCGGAACACATCTGGGCAGGGGTTAGTCCCGAGCTGCCTCCGTGCCCAATACAGGAACCTCCTCCGACAGCACCTCACCACACACTCCAAGCACAGACATGCAGCACAACATTTCTCCAAGCATTAGCTGCTGCCTCAAACAATCAAGGAGCTTTTTTTTTTTTGGCTTTTTTTTTTTTTTGGAGAAATGATCAAACCGGGGGTGGGGACAGAACATCCTGCGTGAAACCGCATCCTGAACAAGCATCACCACGATTCACTGTAAATAAATACTCTCTCCTTGCAGCACTTCCGTCAACTGTCACTGCCTTGGCTCCAATCACCTTTCAAGTCCAAACAGGAAAGCAGAGAAAAGCGAGTGAGATGGCAGATATGAGGTTTAATTTGCTTTTCACTGCAGTTTTCATTGGTGGTGCACTTCCAATTCGTCGGCATTGCCAGCTGCCTGGAATCACTCCTGGACCCAGTTTTTTCCTGTTAACCTTCATAATTGTATTATTATGGGCAAGCCCACAAACTGCGCTACCAAAAAAAAAAAAAAAAAGCTGTAAAAAGTGCAGCTTCCACCCTTTATTAGATAAGCAGCCAGATCCAAACCCTGCTGCTGCAGACAGAAAGGCAACTCAGATTTACTGAAGATGTTTCTTCACCTCTGTTTTACATAATGCAAGATGTGTCTGCTAAAAAAAAAAAAAAATAATAAAGGGGAGGGGGTGGCAAAGGGATTACAGGATGAAATAAGTTTGACCTCAATTTTCTTGAAAACTTATGAAAACTTATATATAAATTTGGAAAGATCAAAGATGGGAGAGGATAGCAATCCTGGGCAGGAGAGCAGAAGCAGGAGCTAACTCAGCTCGTGCACGTGAACCCCACGAGGGGTGGGAACGTTGTGCACCCCATGGTATTTCAAACGAGCTGACGATGGAGAAGAAGAAGAAAGAAGAGGAAGAGCTGCCTCTCATGCGCACCCTCTCGTGGGCACACTGACTGGCACCCACAGGCACCGAGGGATGGAAGGACAGGGAGGTCTGCTCGCCCCACAGGGTGGGGGGAAACCTCCATGAACCCCCATGAGACCGAAGCAGGATGCAGCCCCTTCATCATCAGGAGAGGAAGAAAAGCCCTTGGCAGCCGCAGCCCGCCTGGACGCGCCGGGATGTGCGGGATCACCTCCCCACTGCACACGCACGCAAGGAGCAATTTAATTAATAAAAGTAAAAATGAAGTATTACATGTAGCAGCAAAGCATTATTAAAAGCCATAATGTCTCAAAGGTTCCTATGAAGTCATGTTCTTACAATTCACTCCGAAGAATTTAAAGACAAAATTACATGCTTGGTAATACTCCGGGGAGCACGCTTTTCTATGTGGCCCATTGTTTGTGTATGATGCATGGCTTTGAGAAAGTGGCATTGTTAGAGGGATCATAAATCACAAAGGGGAAGTTTGATTTTTTTATTATTATTATTATTTAAAAAAAAAAAAAAAAAAGAACTCTTGTTCCAGACAGGGCTTTTCCTCTGCTGCAGAGTTTCAGTTTCTTTCGGCAAACGAACCGGCATCAGACCTACATTTGTTGTGGGGGTCTCAAGCTGCTCAGATGATCATCACCCTCTTCTCTCCAGAGAAAAAAAGCTCAGTGCAGCCAGTACCATGGGTTTGGTATCACGGATTCCAAGGGAACGTTTATTTTTCTAAAGATAACTCTTCAAGATAAAATCTTGAATATTAAAAGAGCAGCACTAGAACTTCTGCATCGCCTTGTACAAAAATTTACCTGGTGTGGTTTGACACCTTAGTTTTCTTCAAATGATCTCCGGTTTTAGTGTGGTTATTTATTCTGAGGTGTATTATTTCTGAACTTGGAACCGAAGTGGGCTTGCTTGAAAAGCAAAGAGCGAATGCCAAAAATCACGTACTACCCACAGGCACCCACCCCATCCTTCACAGCGCACATGAATCGGGTAGTGGCCTGCCTCCCAAAGCAACCACAATAAAGTTATTGCTCTGATGAGGCTGAGGTACTTCAGATGTCACCAGAGCTGAAAACTCAGAATGGTCTCCACAACACTGCCCAGCTTCATTTCAAACATTACACCAACCAACCAACAAAAAACCCACAAAAAAACCACACCTAAACCCCTAAAAAAAGCCCCAACCTAAAACCCCAGGAGATAATGGGCATCACAGTAAGAACATCGCAACAGTTAGCTGCAGCTCCTTGCCACAACCCAAGCACACAAAGCCATTTGCACGGAAAGAACCAACAGGTTGGAGCACAAATCAATGAATATCAGCCAAGCCAGAAAGTCAGAAGCATCTCCAGGCTCCGAGAGCCCAACCAGGAGCCACTGGAAAGTGGTTTTCAGATAAGGCCAAGTAGGTAACACCACCCACTTAAAGAATGGGACACCCACAGCACATTGCAATGCAACCAGGCATCTTCTTCCCTGAGGGGACACATCCCAAAACACAGATCATGTTGGGTTCACACCCTGATTAGGCGAGATCCTTCTCTTGTGCTGCCTTATGACCTGCTCCATATGGCTCCATTTTGCCTTTGGGTTATGTTTATTTTACATACCTATTCATATGCACAGGAAAAACCCCAAGCAGCATCCATTCTCGATGCAAAGAAATCTTAAACGTTTCAGAGCAAATCTGAAATATCAGCTGTGGATACTTTAGCAGGTGCACTAATATTTCCAGCAGTCCATTATTTCCAGTTACAAATCATAGCTCCACAAATTACATTTTCCTGGGACTCAGCCCCACATCACTGCATCCCACAGTCCATACACTGTCCCATATGTGCCTGGGCCCCCATATCCCATTTTTTAGTATTTCCCTGTATGCTTTCCTGTTGCAGCATATTAAGAGTATGACCATATTTGATTTTTTCCAACTTAGTTACCAGTTAGCATGAGGTTAAGCTAAGCAGCAGACAACCAGGCAGACACCCCAGCCTCAACTCCTGGCGGGTGTAACTCAGTGCCGTTCCCCCCACTGCAGGATCAAGGAACTGTGTCACCTTATACCAGCTAAAAAAAAAAAAAAAAAAAAAATCTGACCCCCGCTCATCTGATTTGTCTCAAGATAGTCGCTACAGTCAGAATGCAAGAAGAATAAATTAGCATGGATTAAGCCTGGGAAAACCTGCTGAGGAAACTTGACTGGGTTAAAATACACATACTGGCGTTAACTTCATTCAGTCTTAATTGTGTGCTTAAGTCATGGGATCTAAATATCATTAACTAATAGGATCAGTCCACTAGTAGTTATCCCTAAATAGAAGGAAAAAAAAAAAAAAGAGAACCCTTTTTGTTTAAGAACCAACTGCTTGCAAATTTACGATGGTTGACTTGAGAAACACATGGCATGTTCTTCTGCCAAAACATCTGCCTCCTTCAGGAGAGCTGACTTCATCCAGCACTGGTGGAAGGTCTCCGTCTGCCTTATTCTTACAGCAGGAGGATTTGGCTGCCAACACTACTCGAAGGAACTATTTATGCTCCATAAAAGGCTTGGACATAGTCTGGAATACAGACAGAAACGAGAGGGCTAAATCAAGCTAATTATTTTGAGAACTTACAACTAGCAACATTATTACAATAAATTCCACCTGTTTTCCTCAACTTCTGCACATTGCAAAGGATTTCCACTCTGTATGTTCAAAAAGGCCATCATATGGAAACAATTACAGCATAGAAACTAAAGCTGACTTCTACCGGTGCAAGGACCGTTGACCCATCTTTATGGGCATTTTAAATAATTTATGTCCACCTTGAATGCAATCTGCTCTACTTGACATCTCTGACCCAAAGCATAGCGAGGTTTATGTTGGGTTTCTTTAACATTCAGCCCCTGTCAAGGGAAGATGTGATCTATGCTGTTATGAGATGAGCCACCAGCCACCGAGACAGGACTCTAGTGATCCCCACCACTGCCCCTGTGCCAAAAACTCCTGGACAAAACACAGCTATTTTGCTCTTCATGAGTGTTTTGTGTAGCCAAGCTTACACTCTTCCTACCTCTCCTGCAGGATGCCTAGAAGGGAACCAGAAAAAGCTGGTGGGAAGGATAGGGCTCCACCACAGTCTGAACGAGAAGGTGACTGTGGCTCCTGTACAAAAAGAGAGCTCGTTTCAAGTGACACAGCCTTGGCACGGGGGCTTTGGAGGAGAGGATAACAGAAGCCTTAATACTTGCTCTTTACCTGGGAGAACCGATTGCCAAAATTACTTTCCAGGAGCTAATTCAATTTGGTGCTTGTGCCATGTCCTCAAAGAGGCTTGAGGGACATGGGGAGAGCCGAGCCACCAGGGGAAGCTGAGCACAACTGGGAACGGCGAGAAAATCCCTCCAGGAACAAACAGAGAGGCCAGAAAGCAGCAGGGATGCTGCCTGCACAGGAGGAGCATGTGATGCACAGGAGGAAGGAGTCTGAGCTCCTGCATTCCTGTAACCTATGTTCTAAAGCCACCCCAGAAGGGGACTCAGCTCCACCTTGCCTGCCACAAGCCTTCACACTCAGAAGGATCCTCTCGGACAAGAGCTGAGGACTGGGAGAGGTGATAACAGGAATCCTGCCCATTTAACTCAACATGGATCTCTCATACACAGCTGAGGACAAGTGACTGAGGAGGCACTTTGGACTCACTGCCTTTATCTTCAGAGAGATGATGCTGGTGACCACAAACGAATCCACCCCAAGCATGAACTTGATTTAAATCAAAGCGATTTGAATCACTGATTTTAATCATGGTTTATATCAGAAGGCAGGAAACATGGTTTAAATCATTGATTTTAATCTTGGTTTACATTTGTACTTTTATACTTATTTCCTTAAAGAAAGATTGATTCTAATTTGTTAGAAACTTAATAAAATAGGTCCTTTTCATTAAGCTTAACTTTTCTGCATGCTAAACAAAAGAAAAGGTTATTTTCACACCCCTTTATAGCCCTAACTTTTCAGTTAGAAAAGATGACTACTTTTAATACTGAGTAATTTTGTTATTTGTATTGATCTTCATTTGATTGAAAAGTGGGACTGCAACAAGACTAAAACACATTTGTATTTATTAAAGTTACTTAAATATGCTGGATAAATCAGTTTATAAACATTTACTGAACATGACCTGTTGTAAGAAAACTGAATTAATTAGGATCTCAGCAGTACTAGATCTCATCCTTTCACATCTTTATTTTATTCCTAGATTGGAAAAGGAGAACAAGGCTTCCTCTTTTCAGCTCCATAGTAGTTTCTTAGCTTTCAGTTGAATCACCAAAAGAATTACTGAAACTAACTGTTCAGCCCCATCCCAATGAAAACTGAAACCACACTCTTCATCTACAGAAAAGGTCATTAGTAGCTAAAGCTTATCAGTTTTCACATACTCTTAATGTAAGTCAAAGAGCTAACTTCAGTCAGGTCTTTGGGCTGATTTTCTTTAAAATGTTAACAGAGAAATACATTTGATTATTATTTTGTATTTAATCATTTAAAACATAGCAATACTGAAATCTGCAGCAAATGTATTATTTGAAAATTGTATTTTAAATTCTGTAATGTTTAGCTTAAAAGTCTTTTTAAGTAAAAGAAATATTAATCAGCTGCCTAAAATTCACCCATTTTGTCCTGCCCATTTAACTTGCAGGTCTAAACAACTTGCAACTACAACTGCCTAAGAATTAAGCAGGAGATAACTAGTACAGTTAATAAAATGAAAGAGAGCAAACAGAAGAAACCCCACTTCTTAACCTTAAGAAGTTACTGAATCTCGGGACATAATGAAAAAAAAAAAAAGAAAAAAGCTAATTTAGTACCTTAGGTTTAAATCTCTTGGTTCCCTGCTGCCGGGTGACTAAATATTTTGGCTTTGCTGCAAGGGACAGTGTGAGCCCTGGGAGACCCATCCACAGCCTGTGTCTGCCAGCAAAGGAGCTACCATTTAGGTAAAATCAACCCAAAAGCCCGAGGAGTCCAAAACCCAAACTCAGGAGCCATATGACTCATTCCTCCTTCTGAAGAAACACCAGAGTTTGCTCAGGGTTACTTGTAGTGAAGGACGGAGAGCTGGATAAGGGCATTATTTTGGGAGGCCCCAGCATCCTCACCCCATCCTCACAGCTGGGATTCCGTGACACTCACAGATGCCCCCCTCAAACCAACTCCTTGCATTTCAGTCTGCTGTAAAACCCTATCAAAAAAAAAAAAAATGAAGCTAGAGGGGGGAAAGGGAGGGGGAGGAAGAAAAGAAAAGTCGCTCTATTGACTACAGCATCTCTACCACACATAATTCAAGGACTATAGCTACTATGAATTGGAGGGGGGGGGGGGAGCGAGAGGGAGCTTTTTTATCCTTTTCCTTCAAAGACACTCATCAGAAATAAACTGCTATTCAATTAGGGAAATTCTCGGCACATTTACTTTCAGCACACTGTAATAACAACAAAATAAACCAAAATACTGTGATTTGTGGAAACATGCGGTAAGTAGAAGTTTAACAAATCCTTGAAGAGTTACCACCAACACTGAACATGGCATTTCTTTCCTCAAGAATTTCCAAATCCTGACTCTCAATAGAGGATTTCAGAAACAATAATTAAAATCTGCACAGTAACCACCATTTGGGTGTTTCCTCTGGACATAAAAAAAAGACAATTAAATATAAATACTATCTAAACACACACGTGAGCTCAATCAGGAGGGACTGAAATGAAAAACACGTAGCTCACAGGCAACTAGATCAAAAACCATAAATATATGCTGCTCTTTAAATACAATTTCATTCATATTTTATGGTTATTTGAGATCCCAATCTGACAGTCTTGTACGCACCACACACATATAGAAAGGTATTCATGTTCTTGGTTAAAGCAAGAGTAACAGAACAAGCCCTTTTCCAAAAAATGCAATTTAAAAGAGAAAAAAAGGCTTGTAATAATAAGGCCATTTTACTGTTTATTTTATAATTCTACATGAATGTATGTAGCATAAAGCTATGATTATTTTCCTGCAGTCATAATATATGTGATTTAGAGTATGTTTAGGGAAAAAGTTAACCGAGACAGAGGTCTGTAAATGGATGAAGAATTCAGGCACAAAAACACAGCACGCTTCTGCTAACCCGCATCCAGTCTTCTGGGCAACTTTATTTACTCTTCATAGTTCACTGCAAACGAGTGAAGCTGTCTCTAATGCCATACAAATTTGGATATCAGCTGTCCTATGCAAATTCGGCTCTAATTACGTATGCATTACTGAGCTATGAAATAAGTCAGTGTGTTGTGGTATGTGAATACACATCCCGCTCTTGTTTTTGAGCATAATAGTTTTCAGTGTCTGCTGAGTGTTCATATCCTGTAGACTTTTCCTTTTTTTTTTTCCTTTTCCTTTCTATCCTGTGGACTTTTCCTCCCTGCCGCCCCCTTTTTTTAAATGAGACTCCTCCTTTTCTAATTAAAAAAAAAAAAGAAATTAAGACAGTATTCTTTTTTTAAAACCCGTTCTTAAAAGCAATATGAATTCCAGCCACAGAGAGGTCTGAAGTAAAAACCTAAGACTATTATTTTATATTGTATAATGAATTAGCTTTAAAAAGGTTGAACAATAAACAAACAACTAGCCAAAATATTTTTGTGAGCTAATTATATACTAAGCAAGAAGTAATTTTATCCTTATACCCACATTTTATGTTTTGGGCACTTCTATTTCATGTCCCTTGACACCTTCTCCAATAATCCATCTACTTTATATTGGAAAGCCTCACATGAATAAAACTTTATGGCACTACAGGCATTTAGCCTTCCACTGACATTCCTGGCCTGTTCAATTCTGCAATTCAATCAAAATCAAATCTCAAAATCCTCTTGTCAGCCAGCGCTGCTTTCATATGCCCGAGCCCTGTGTAAGGATAACTGCATCCAATCTTTCCCCCAAGCAGTGCTTATATTGTTTTATTACAGTTCAATGAGTGGAGTTCAAAATTACATGCAGCTGCCTACTACTGTGGTCTGTCTGTGTTACGCATGGACACAAGTATTGCCCACCAGGCTTGAAATCATTCACTTACTGCTCTGGCAAGAGAGACTGTGAGCACTTCATTGTATGGAGGAACATCCTGCCTGCTAGATCTAAAGAGGATGATGTTAGCAGATCAGTCCCTTTATAAAGGGATTGCAAAAGCCCTATGAAATGCAACTCCAACGTGCTCGATGTTAAGCATGTGGCTACTGCACATAAAAGCAAAGATAAACCTCAACATGCACTACTCATTCTCGGAAAGCTTGTGAGGGAAGATAAAGGACCAGGGAATAAAAGGCATCTCACAGAGTTTTTATATGTGTTTTAAATGATGAAGCTTCATTGCAACGACTTTTATCTTTTCTTCTCCCCCCCTACGTAATCTTAGCACTGAAACAAAAGGACGAAACACAAAGCTAATTAAATACAATTTATTCAGATGAACAATGCAGCAACTAAAAACCCAATAGCTTAAAAACTCCTGGTAGCGCCGCGAGCTCCCGTGCAGCTCGGCTGGAGGCAGGGAGAGCATCCCACCCGGGCAGGATTTCCATCCCACCAGGGGCTGGAGGCAAAGAGGATGCCAAGAGGCTCCCTCTCATGCTAGGAGCAAGGCAATAGCCACAAATCAATGGGAACGGGTCCACTCTGCCCAGCCAGGGACCGGCAAACTCCCTCAAAGCCCCCACGGCCCGTGGCCACATCCTTCTCAGCAGACATGGCATCCTGATGGTGGCACGAGCGAGGCAACGCTCCTACAGGTTAACGTATCGCCATCACGTTCACGATCAGCCATCATTTTCACTTGGCTTTCCATCAGCATTTCACAGTATTACAATAGTGACCAAAAATCAACAGGATAAAAAAAAAAAAAAAGCAGCCTTTTCTCAAAGCCTATTCATCAAATATTTTACTGTGACTAAATTCTGTAAGACTAGCAAGTGAGAAAACAGTGGCAACACATAGTTAGACATCCTGCCGAGAAAAAGCTCTCTTCGAGATGAACCCCATTACCTTTCAACACACAGGTCTGAGAACCAAACTAACCACACAACAAACCGCCGACCTATGACAGCAGCACCAATCTGCTTGTCCACAAACTAAGGTTCATTTCTTTTTTATTAAAAAAAACAAAAACCACAGGGGGTGGGGGGGAAAGCATGTTCAGCTGCTCTGCAACTGCCCACGTCTTGGTTATGTGGAAGCAAACCCAGTCGTGAGGCTGCCCAGCATTTGGGCTTTTAATAGCCTTCATTTAAAAGTAGCTTGGATTATTGCATGTGCATCATACGTGTGTCTATTAATCTATTTCTACATCTACTTGTAGAAAGTCTGGACAGGGAAATGTGGAATTGTCACTGTGGTGACCGATCCTGGAGTCACCAACTATCACTCCTCCAGTACAAAGGTACAGCCCCCAGCTCCGGTACTGGGATACAGCCCACGAGATGCAGCTTCCCGTCCCTGCCAAGGGTTTGTGGCAGGCCAGTCACATCTCCTTCGTGTACAATCATAGAATGGGACCTTAAAGATCATCATCTAATTCCAACCCCCCTGTCCTGCAGGGACATCTCCCACTAGACCAGGTTGCTCAAAACCCCATCCAACCTAGCCTTGAACCCAGGGATGGGTTCAGCCCAGATGCCACAGCCTCTCTGGGCAACCTGTTCCAGTGTCTCACCACCCTCACAGCAAAGCATTTCTTCCCAATTTCTAATCTAAATCTCTCCTCTCTCAGTTTAAAACTGTCACCCTCATCCTATCACTCCACTCACTGATAAAGAATCCCTCCTCGGCTTTCCTGTAGCCCCTTCAAGTGCTGGAGCGGGCTTAAAGGTCTCCCTGGTGCCTCCTCTTCTCCAGGCTGAACACCTCCAACTGTCAAATTTGGGAACATTTGTACCTGATCTTAGGGTGCCTGGGGTGCTGCAGGGAGCGCACATGACAGCACACACATGCACATGCCCACCAGCCCCCAGGACAGGGAGGTCCCTGTGCCCCTCCTACCCACCCCCAAGGACCACACATGATCAGCAAACAAAATATAAGGAGGCACTCAGTGGAGAGACCATGCTCAGGAACACCAGATATTGTCCCTGTTGATAGGCAATGACATATCAACATGACAGAATCCAAAAATCTGAGTCAAAACCACTCGGGCACGTGCTGGGGGTAGGGAGGGGGGAAAAGCCATCTCGCTCCACACGCACAGTTGTAGGAAGTGACAAAGTACCACATCTGCCTGCCACCCCAATCTATTTAGCAGCCTGTAGAGAGCAGACCAAGGGGATTCATCCAGGGCACGCACCCAGCACCCATCCACCAAGACTTTGCACCCGCAGTTTCACCAAAGGGATGAGAGAGGGAAGCAAGGAGCTCCCTACCCACCCCTTTTATCACCACCATCGCAGTATTTACGGTAACACATGTGACTTAGTGAAGCCCTGGATTAATTAAATGAACTCCTCCATTAATCAATCAATCAATCCAGCACAGAGCAGTTGAAATATTGAATTACTTAAGAGCAGCATCTTTATATAGGACTTTTAAAGGTCTGCTCTGGAGGACCTTATCCCCGATAATTAAATTCAGCCTCACGTGGAGAGGAACACAAGAAACCCAGAGGAGGCCCCGAGGCTGCGAGGGAAACGCCAGCTACTCCCTTGGGAAACACTGCCCCATCCGAGGGGGTCAGTGAGCTTCTAGAGAAGCCAGCATCCCCCTGAACCACCCTTCAAAACACCTCCCCATGCACCCACCAGGAGGGCTCCTACTTGTTCAATCAAGACCACTAATCAATTAATTAAGAGAACTAAGGTGGGGATTGCCCAATCCTCAGGAAAGGCTCCCATCCAGCTGGCAGAGCTGGAAGAGGGGGAAGGAGGAAAGCAGGGCCATGTGCTGGTACTCCGGGAACACCCGAATGCATACATAATAGTTGCAGAACCTGTAAAGTCAGTAAGGGTTATCTAATGTTATACATGGTGAAATTTAGGCAGGGAGAGTTGAAACATGTTGTCCCAAAACGTGCAGAGTGCTGGTGAGAATGTCAGTTGTAAGAGCACCGACCTCCCATCACCCTGAAAGCCAGGCACACAAGCTGCTAACGTGATCGATTTTGTCATCTGTGGGTCCACTTGAACACCGAAATGGGAGAGATGAATTCTACACTTCTTTCCATCCTCATTTCAGTTTGGATAAGACTATATAGCTGTGTCCGTCAATAGGGGAAAGGACAAGAGAAAAAAAAATTTATTCCATGCATGTAATCTTTCTAGTTAGTGAAAAAAATCCCTATCATTGGAAACTTCTCACATAACATGAGAATTCCTGGTTCCCTTAGACAATAAAAGAAAATAAAGCTTCCCAAGGCTCCCCCTCAAAAAAAGACCTACATCCAGGCAAAAATACCTAATCTTGGTACACCTCACCCCCAGCAAATATTTATATTTTCGCTATTTTAGCTGCAAGAGCCTAACTTAAGTAGTTATACACTCTTGTGTACTTGGTCTTCTGCCTCCAACCATTACCACCACCACCAGGTACCATGTCCTGAGCACGGACCTCAGTGAAGTGCACGAACTACCTTGATTGCTTCACCCAAATACAAAGGGAGCAGAGTAACAGTCTTGAGATCCCGTGATAAGACAGGGCATACAGGACCCAGAATCAAATAAAAAACCAGCAATATGAACACATACTTCAGCACTCAAAAGTCACTATTCTCTTTTTTTTTTTCGTATTTGACAAAAAAAAAAACCAACAACTTATTACAAGGCCTAAATGTAGTACGGCACAGCATGTTAACATATTGCTGTACATCCTTTATAGAACTGCATCCAAAGCTATATTAAAAGAACGTCAAGGTTGCAAAAACTAGGCAACAAAGTTGGCAACATCAACACGCAATCTTGATTTACACCTTTGGAATGAGTCTCACAACCAAGTCTTCACTTACACAATCATATTTTTTCCACAGGACTCCCATGTACTAATGCACAGCTATTAAGCATTTATTTTTACCTTTATAAAATCTATACTCACAGTAGCACCTAGTATCCAAACCCAGAGCTTACACAGAATTTCCAAGCTCCTCCAGACCATGTCCCCAGTTCCCTCATTACAGTATCAGAGTTTGTGACATTAACGAAAGTCCCCTCACCTTCACTTGCAGAGAAGTTTGACAGCATCACAACCATCTCACGGGTGGGAAACCAAGACAAAGCAAAAGAGAGGCCACCGAGTGCCTCCCACCAACTGGAGGCACCAAACTGAGCCCCCTCTGGTCTTCACAGATATTAACAATCCCACCTGCTACTCAGCCCCAACTGGCCTCAGCTGTGGTTGCAAACCCAAGATCGTTTCTGCAAAACTGGCCCCAGGTGTGTCTTGGTGGGCACACAGAAATGAGGAACAGGGAACCACATGGCAAGCTTGGAGCACTTGGGTGTGGATGACGTTCCAAAACCCAAACAAGGCTCCTTGGGAAATAAAAAATAAAACAAAACAAAACAAAAAAACCCAAACCAAACAAACACCCCACAAAAAAACCCAACTCAAAACTACATGAAACTCAAGAGTTTCACAACATACACAGCTTGGTTACACGGCCTGTGCCACCTTAACTCCATCATTTCCTAAATGTCATGTGCCAGATTATAACCTCTTGAAGGTTGTTTTCACCTACACCTGCTTTTAATGTCATTTCTTGAGAATTTTTTGCTCTATCTTTAAGAAGTGAGAATTGAAACATCAGCAAGAAGCAGCTCTAACCAGAGAGTGCAGTAAAGAGACACAGCAGCCCCCAAGTCTCCATGACCAGAACTAACAGCATAACCAGCTGCTGCGTGGCACTGGAGGTGGCTGATAGCAAGGCAGGATGGAAACATTAACCCTAAATTCCGAAGAGAAGATCACTGCAACAGTGGTAAGTCTGAGGTTCTCCCATGATGAGACCACAAGAAGTACTCTAGTGCCCTCAAACAACTCAAAGTGCTTTAAAGATTCCAGTGACTCCAAAGCAACGTGCGGCTCAGTGAGAAACCAGCAACTCCCACTGCTCCTTGGGGTACCTGCTGCTAAGGTGACCAACCTTATCATCATCATCATCATCATTGCAAAAGTCCCAACATCTGCCAGAAATCTCTTTGCCAGCAAGGCTTTTCCCCCTTATACTTTGGGGGTTCATATAGGGTGCCATTGAGGTTCCTTGGTACCCAACCTGGCACTGCACAAGGAGGACATTTGGGCACGGTGGGACTCGTCCTCCCCCACTGCCCCTCGGCAGGACCCTCCGTGCTCGGCCAAGTGCCACATGGCTGCCCTGTCTTCCCCTTGCTAGTGACAACTCCTGCACACTGCCTGCACGGAGACACTGCAGCTCTGTTAAAAATACATACGCACATACATATGCAGCCATACGTTAAAAAAGAAGAATTTGTGCCACGGTGACGAGCTGTGTTCTCGTTCCTCTCCATTATGTGCCCGTGGGGGTTTGCCTGGGCAGCCTCAGAGAACCTGGTGAGATCAATGGGTGCTCTCAAAAGACTGACCAATGCCCAGCAGCTTAATTTTTCTCTAAATTTTAGAGAAAGTCACTGGTGTGGTTCAAAGGAAGTGAGATTTGCTAAACACTTAAATGGTATTTATTGTGCTGGGGAAGGGGCTGCACTAATACACAGAAACTGCCAAATATCACATTTTTAGCCTGATCTACAGCATTCTCCATCTTCCCTGGTAATTTGCGCTTTCTTCTCTTTCAAAGACTCCCAGAAAAAAGGATTTACAGTGAATACAGTCTTATTAGCACCCAGTATATATTCTCTTTTGCAATACATGTGATTCACTTTTACGAAGGACGTGTTTACTCTGACTTCCCCTTCACAGAAACAACAGGCGAGTGTTGCCATTTTATATCACAGACTTTCCAAAACAAAACAAACAGTGCAATTTAAATAAATCAGCCCAAAAAAAAAACCCCAAAAATCAGTTGAGAAAAGCTTGTGCTGCAGTTGCTCTGGCTGAAGAGAAGCGCGAAAGCCAAAAGGAAGGAGTTAACCTTTGTCGAAACGGCATCAAACAGTGGCTGCAGGTTCAGTTATTGCTGTACCGGGACTCGCTGCAGCAAACAACATCCCTCCCTAACGGAAGAGCATCACCTACATCCTCACAATCCTCCAAGGGTCACACCTAAAGTGCTGCCCTTCAAATGCAGGTAACAGCCGGCATCAGGTACACGAGAAAAATCTGGTCGATTGAACAGGAAAATGCAGAGAACTATTTCTGAAATGTAAATGAGACTCTGCTACTTTCATTTCATTATTGCCGGAGCCCTGTGCTGAGATGAAGTTTCCATCTGTGATTTTCAGGACAGGATATCAGCCATTTCAGACAGCATCCGTCGGAAACTAGAGAGACAAGTAACCATTTTTTTGTTTTTTACAAAAATATTTAAACTCTACTGGGTCCTCCCTTGAACAGAGCTTATGGGAGACAATCCAGTGCTTTGCGAAACAGCCTCCCAGCAAACAAGCAGTTTTACCCCCACCATCCCTTATTTTTAATTATTTCTTTAAGACCAACTTGTGGAAAGTTACAAATTGGAACTGGACCAAATATTATATGACAAGGCCACACTAAATGTCAATCTTTTATAACTCCTTTGAAGATTCTCAACTTCGACAAGTTACTAGATCATGGTATCAAGCCTCAAGGTTCTGAACACAGGGAAATATTTTCAGATCTCACACTGAAATTCAGGGGCTCTTGGATTACCTGTGAAATTTTTTGTCCACACGCAAGAGACAGCACACCCAGTGAAATTATTTCAAACACTTGTTGTTTCTTTCTTCACAACATTTTCACCATCAGTCGCACAAATTTATCAGCAAAAAAAACCGCTCAATGATGATGCAATTAAGGCTTTGATTACATGATGACAGCAAATCGATTTTAAAACAGATTATATCAACTGTTGGGCAAAAGGAGAGGCAGACATTATGGAAATCAGACCCTTTAATATCTTTTAAGATTCCATAACCCCAGAGAGCATCTTTAATTCACCCTCTTTTATTCCAGATGGTTCACCAAAAAAAAAAAACCAAACCCTACGTTGTGACATCCTGGTAGCCCATGCTAACATACTTCCTATGACATGATGCTAATACTAAGTGTTGAAAAAACAAAATAATTAAAAAATCAAATATCCAAATTGCAACTATTTCCCTTCTGAGGTGATATTTGCAACAGGATACATTTTTAAAGAAGCCCAGGGTGCCACACATCACTTACTGCCACCGGACAGGCACGGCAAGTGCCTGGTGAAGGCCAGCAGAGTTACACACAGGGATTTAAGAGCAGGATTTGGCTGCAGCCTCCGCATGAAGGCAGGAATAGGGAACTATTGTGCTGCCTGTTTTCTCACAGCAGATCCCAACTCGCCTTGGCTATGGATCCGGCACCGCCAGCCAATTTCAAGAGGGAAAAAAAAAAAAAAAAAAAAGAAAGAAAGAAAGGGGAAAAAAAAAAAAAAAGAGCCTCCGACCCTTTCCTTTCTCTCCCTTTTTGTAATCTCTTGCAGGCACAACCGCTCCAGCGAGCAGCTCCCCTACCAGCCCAATATTTACACTAAACCACTAAAGGACTTTCTATTATAATGCTATCTCATTGATACAAGATTACTCCTGAACCACATCAAACCCTGCAACACCGTGAAAGGCACAAACGCCGTCTCAAGGAAGAGGCGCAGAGTGGAGTATTTTAGTCTCCTTATTTCAACAGCACTTTTTAGATTTATGTAAAAAGTAATGCAATGCTACAGTAAGTGTTTCTCCCCCGGGGGCAACTTGGTGTCTATATGGATTAAATGTACACGCGTAAACACTTGCGATAGCTAATTATATTCCTGAAAACACCCGATTCCTGCCATTTCTTAATCCTACAAAATAAAAGCACTTCAAAAAAAATAGTCAGCTAATAATCAATTTTATCTAAGGTCTTTGAAAGTCTTCAGAGATTTTCACCTGAGAATCAAGAAGTGTTAAAACTCCTGCCTCTTTTAACTCTCTTTTGTAAAAGATGCATGGATGTAAAAACCCCAGCAGACCACAGCACTTGCCGTCTCCTCTGGTTGCAAAGAACATGAAAGAGTAACCAGACATTTTTATTCAAATGAAATTATACAAATTTCTTTACCTTTTTTTTTTTTTTTTTTCCTTCAGTATGTAAAAACCCCACCCTGTAATGAACACAAGCTTTAAGCAATCTCTTCCAATGGACCATTTTACTTATTCTACAATTTCTTACCCAAATTACAGAGGTATAATTATTTTGACACTGTAATGAAAAGAAAATGGGATTTGGGCACTGTGGGTTTATCTAATAACACTATTTCTTGCCAGACTTCACAGCACTGACAATCACAAAGAGCCCTGTCCATTCCAATAGGAAATATTTGATTTTACTGTAGGAACATTATTTATTTTCACCAACTTGCTATTATCAGAAAGGATATGATAGCTGAATAATAAAAATGAAATCAAGAAATTCTGGTGTTTCAAGGCTTTATTTTTTTCTGCTCTCACTTTTGACATTTTCTTCCCCTGGAGAGACAAGATAAAGTGCTGTCATAAATGGGTGACTTTTCTTGTCAAATGACAGATTTGATTCTCCATGGCAACCACAAATCAAGGTGCTAGTCTGAATTAAAGCTTCTCTTAAAAGGCGTCTTTATGTTTATAAAATGAATTTAAATTAAATGGGTATTAGGTACAGTTTTTTACCTCCATTTATTTATTGACTAAGGAGCTCTGTACTGTGTGGAGCATATTTGCATTTTAAGGAAAGACAACATATTGTACTGGCAGATGCACAAACAAAGCAAGTTACAAGGTCATGCTACATATACTAGTTTACAGTACTCTGAATGGTATACAGATGGACAGCAAGCAGTTAAGAGGTACTTAAATACTGGAAAAAGCACAAAAATTACCTACAGAGTAACAGATGAAGGAAATCTCTCCTCATTTCATAACACTGCTTTCTTCCCCACACAGTTAATAGAGAGACATGTAATTGTCACAAACAGAATGCCAAAAGGGGAAAAAAAAAAAAAAATCAGATGCTTCATCCTGTGCCCTTACGCAATCTTACTATAGAGCACGATACACTCTTACACATGGCTGTTACCATGACTTTCAAATATCCGAATTTATCCCAGATTTCTAACTTCAACTGCTCTAAAAATTCACTTTCTCGAGGTCACAACACATCTGAATTTCTTTATTCAGAAGATGAGTCAGTGGAGCCTCCTAGTTCCACAATTAACCTACCTTATTACCTCTTTTTAAAAAAAAGCAACCCACCACCTGAAACCCAGAGAACCTAAATTGCAGTGTAATACTCTCCTCATTCTGTTTCCCCAAAGAGATGGGAAAAATCTTTCCACAGAACACGATGCCAAAATTTTTAACATATAGGTGAAGGGAAAAGTATATTTTTTACACACATTCACAAGCAAGTAAATACTTTCAAGGATTCAGATAGCTTTGTAAAAAAAAGCAAAATACTGCAGGTTTGTCAGCTGATTCCCTCGGTTTCTGGAGTCAAGTGGCTCCACATTCACTGCCCTTGTAAGCTCTGCCAAATTTGATTTTAAGCTTCCTGAAGTTAAAGAAGGTTTATACAGTATTAACACGAGATCTTCTCACACATTTCTCAAGTTATTACACAGCCTTTTATCCAAAATTACAATTTTAAGCAGCACAGGAAGGCTTCAGTTCAGCTTCACAGGCAGAGATGGACAGAGGATGTCTTCATCCCGCCACCGGGCTTCCTGCTTGGCTTCACCGCTGCCACCCGCCTTCTTCCAGAGAAGGTGCAATAAAAGGGTGCTGGCCGCTTATAAACCTCTTTGCACCCTGGCTCTGGGCAGGATTTGGCCCCTGCACCCAGTGGGATGGGGACAGTCCCCACTGTGCTGCTGTGGAGCTGCTGGGATGCAGCTATGGGGCTTCCCTTAAGGCCAAGCACACTCCCCAACTCAGGGACACCTGTGCGTAACCCAGAAATGTCCCCATCTCCTATTGGCAGCTTTTTGACCCAAATACCTTAAGAACCTGAGGGGAGAATAACGGTCAGGCCTCTCCGAACCCGTACGTAAACATTTGCTATATAAAAATCAAAGTACACGTTGCTAATGTACTACTGTATAAGTAACAGCCTCATTAAAATAAGACTAATCCATAACAGAAATGCACATTTTACAGGGTAAGCAGCTGAATTTCTTAGATTTTTACGGTGAGAAAAAGAAAACGAGTCTACCTATTTCACTCGTGCTGTAACCTGATCACAATGTTTATACGTGCCCATCACAGCGCTATATAAATTAAGTCCCAAGAAAGGGTTTGAGAAAATAAAACGTGGTTAACTTCAAACAACACCTTCAGCTCAACTCCTGAAAATCCTTGGCACTTCTTGCTACGCACTTCTGGACGTACTTGAGGTTAAGAGGCAGCCTCCCCACGGTCTAAATACTGCACTTTTAGAAAAAAATTCCCCAAACTATTACTATGCACCAGGATAACTGCCCATGGAAAATATTCTCCTGGGCTGTTACACAAGCTGGATGCTGTGGGGTAGATGCTGGGAGCATCTTCTGCTAATGCCAGGGGATGGAGAGTGACATCCACACCTCGTGCTTACGTTTTCTCCCCATCAGCAGCATTAAGGTGCAGCAAACAGGTTGAGGATTAAGGTAATACCCTGCGTCTCTGCAGAAAATAGAGTGGTTTTCCAGGCCTGTAGTGGCAGCTGACAGCACGGGTCTGCTGAAGGAGCGGGCTAAGGAGAACTAAGTGGCAAAAGGAGAAGTTGCAGGTGCTAAAATTGTTATTAAAATTGTATTTCAGACACGGGTAGCCACGGAGCCTTGCGCCACGGCACCATGTGGGACAAGCTGCAGTCAAACGAGGAGCAGTTCTCCACTTCAGCTCCAAATATTCCAAGAGTAAATATGGCATGGGCAGAAAATCACTGCAAGTGCAGGAATCTGGGGCTCTTGACTTTTTAGGGGGTCCTGAAAGAGTGCTGAGGCTGCACCAAAACCTTCTGGGATCATCAGGGTGCTTTCCAGTGTGGAGTAACTCCAGATACAAACACGCATTTGTTGCAAAAGGGCTGCCAAAGGAGACAACCTGGTTTAAATGCAGTAGAAAAAGACTTTTTTTTTTTTTTTTTTGTCTCCAAGGTCTCACCCACTCATTTAGTGGGAACACAAGACTTTGATTAGCAAATGCCTGCAATTTAAACTGGGGTGAGTGGATGATGTTAAGTCTTCCTAGTGCACTCAGCGGGCATTTCTGAGCTGGCTTTTGGCAAACACATTAAACCCTCTCCTTAATTGTTGTGAAGCAGCACACCTCACCTTTCCTATTGTCCCTGATGCGTGGCATTTCATTTTATTGAGCATGAGCTCAGCAGTGGCAATAGTCATAAATTTAACTACTTTAATAGTATATGTTATCTGACGTTTCCTAACACTGAGCTTTGGGATTTGAGACTGACCAGTTTTGACAGAGATGGATAGTTTGCATAAGAGTTCTGAGAGGCTCTAAGCTGAGGCTTCAGTGATATTTTGAGCAGGAAAACTATGCAACATACTTTTAAAAGTGAAAAGACAACCAGGAAAATCTTCAGTTGGTAATCACAGTCAGGAAATGCCAGCAAATGTTTTGAGATGCTTAGCTGAAAATTTGAAAAATGTTAAAAGCCAGCTTTGCTACCTTTAGCAGTGAACTATAAAGCTAATCACATATATTTTTGGGGTCCTTAACGTGGACCAGATGGAACTACACCACATATAAATAAAAAACATTCTCTAGCTTGTGGGCTGGTTTGAATTTTATTTCATTGGATCAACGTGGAAGACAAAGTTACCAAGAAGGTTTTAGCCTGAGTAAACCGTGAAGCAACTAACAGGAGTTCAAAGACACATTTTCATCCATCAAACACCCTTCTGCCTTTTAGTTTTCCCAAATCCCTGCAAGTGAAAAAAGGACAATGTCACATTGACAACTGCAGACCTCACCAGGCCCAGACCAACAAGATGGGAGAAAGTTCAGGTGCAGCACCTGCTCCTGAGCTTCCTGGTCTGTCTTGGGGGGCTCCAGCTACACCCTAATGAACCCTAAAAAAATAAAGAAATCATTCTTCTCATCTATAATTTTGTTGGAAGTAGCACTAATTAATTTGGGGAAACTTGATAACAATGTATGGTAATAGCTGATGCAAACCTGTGAGGTAAATAAACTATGGAGATTAATCTTGAATCTCTTTTTAAGTTATAAAATTATTTACTTGTTCTGATCTGAGCAAACATAAAAGAATACCTCTCCCAGGCTCCAGGCATTGTTACCATCAATTAACTAACAATTCCATAAACAATAAAAGTATTACAAAAACAGCAGCACATCCCCACCTACACATTAGCACCAGTCAGCAAAAAACCCAACAAAAAACAACAAACAACATTTCCTACTCCTTGAATTCCCAAAGGAAACTCCACCCCAGCTGCCACAATCAAAAAATAGGGACTTAACAAAGTGTCTGCAAGGTTAAGTGGCAATTTTAGGTGTTACTTGTAACAGAAGTAAAACAATTTCAGACACAAGGGTGAGTGTAAACTGAGAACTCCTTGAATGCAGACTTTCCCCCAAATGATGATTTCTTGCAGAGATTCTGCTCTCTGTTTCAGGATGCTGAAAGGTGAATGGGTCTAGATGAAAAAAAGAAAAGGAAAAAAAACCAAAACAAAGCTAAACCACACATCACCGACCGAGCCCCGAGCTACAGATGTTTTCAGGAGGGCTGTGCCATCTTCACTCCATCACAGGGACGGGTGGGAAAAGGGGATTCCAGCCTCCTTCCTCCCCTCCTCTTCTCCCTCCCGCAAGCCCACGCTTGCCTCTTCCCACTGGTTTCTCAATTGCCTTCTCAAGTTTCTGTGGGTCAACACGGCACTCAGTTGGCACCCGTACAACGCCTGTGAAACGCAGGGAGTCATGCAAATGTAGCTGAATATACAATGTCTGCTTCTGATTCATTATGAATAGGCAGAAGCCATTTTACCCAGGATGCTGAACATCTTCAGTCCTAACTTTGGAAAGTATTCTTTTAAATAAATAATCCCGACTTCTTATTGCTCTCCTGATAATGGTCCAAAGCCCCCTAAAGCACATGCACACCACAGGCAGAGTCACAGTCCCTGCTCTGAAGTCAGGCAAACACTATGTCGGGGCACTGCCAGCCCCCTACAGAAATGCAGGCTGATAGAAAATTATGCAAACTTATCCTGAATCCGGGAAAAATGGGTGTTTTAAAGTACAGCATCGCTGTTCAGCTGACAGCAATCCGAGCCCCTACCTGGTACTCCTCCTCCCGAGTATTTTTTCCCCCGTCAAAGTTAATAACTCTTCGCTCCCAAAAAAACAACATTATGGAAAAACTCAGCTGTCCCCTGGGAGTTCATGCGGTACATTTGGAGAATAAATTCAGTCTTTAAAACTGTGAAATACAAGGATTTTAATCCTGCTTTAAGTGCAAGTTTCAATACAAACTGAACTTTGAACCCTCTGGGATTTCTTTCTCAGAGTAAGTGATCCATATGAAGATCTCCTTCAATGTATATGCAATAATATAGTAAAAAGTAATTACTACGGTAGAGGAGGGCAATTTATAAAATGCATGTGTAAGAAATATTTACCTTCGATAACAAGCAGTTTCTTCCTGGTTTCTGTGACACAAATGCAACTTTCTCCAAACAGCAACTTCTTAAAAGATGTTTGTCAACTTCTGTCATTTAATGATACACAACGAAGAAAAATGTATATCTTTCTAATGAGATGCACAGCCAAGGACGGTTGTCAGCATCATAGCACTGCTGTTGTGACATGTATTTCATTTTCTTCAATACATAACAGGAAAGCTGTTTAATCCAGCAGTCCAAGCAACGTCCAAATAAGCATTAATAATACGGTAAATAACTGATCATCACTAGATGGTTTTCAGCGAGATAAAGGTTTTTCCCTCCCCCTTTTTAAAAATATCCTCCTAGTTAGAAAACAAAGAGGCAGAAGTTCAGGCTGTTCAGACCTCCTACCACGGGCACACATCTGCAAGTGCCAACCTGCTCGGTGCCGAGCCCAGTGGATTTCAGCGCTGCATCAACAGATTGCAGCAGCACAGCAGGTGGAGCGGGGGGCTAAGGGAGAAGCAATTAACATGTATTGTGTTTCCCATTTTTCAAGGTAGATGGCAAATTCGGTTTCACAGACATGTACAAATTCGCGTACAAAACCCGCTGCATAATACAAAGACATCTGTGTTTACCAAAGTAATCATTATTGTTTAATGCGTATTTTTTACACCATTTAACAAATAACTTTAGCTCTGATGAACATGGTGATTTTCATGATAGACTGAAAAGGGAAAAAGTTCCTAAGAAATGCGGAGCTGCTAACATGTGCTAAATATCAAGACAAGCACCACAGATCCAAGGCATCACTCTGGCCTTGCATGTTCTCACCCCATGCACGCTCCACCAGCACAGTCCAACAGAGATTTGGTGGCATGAAGTCATCCCTGTGCAGCTTCCTACACCAAACTCTGTGGACACATGCAACAAGGACAGGCAGCCCCCCATCAAAAGCCACAAGCAACCTTGGGATAAAACCCTACCATTTTGGGACCAACCCCACATCCCTCAACAGTCCTAAAGGGCTTCACAAGGCTCAGTGCAAGGGATGCACCTGCCTTGAGGACTGGCTCCACCACTATGTCAGCCATGGGGAGATTCCCATCACTATACTAGGGCAATGAAGCTGGTGAAGGGTCTGGAGAACAAAATTTATGAGAAGCAGCTGAGGGAGCTGGGGTGGTTCTCTTCTGGAGAAAAGGAGGTTGAGGGGAGAGCTTATTGCTCTCTGTAACTGCCTGAAATAAGGTTGTAGAGACGTGGGGTTGATCTCTTCTCTCAAATAATAAGTGATAGGACAAGAGGAAGTGGCCTCAAGTTGGGCCAGGGGAGGTTTAGATATTAGGATATTAGGAAAAAATTCTTCACCTAAAGGGCTGTCAAACATTGGAACAAGCTGCCCAGGGAAGCAGTGGGATCACCATCCCTGGAGGTATTTAAAAGATGGGTAGATGAGGTGCTGAGTGACACGTTTTAGTGATGGTTCTGGCAGTGTTAGGTTGATGGTTGGACTCAATGATCTTAAGGGTCCCTTCCAACCTAGAAAATTCTATGATTCTGTGTTTCTATGATTTGTCACTTCCTGCCTTGTCACTTCCAGCCATCATCTCTACCATACCACACTTCTCCATCCACAGGCAGCAACATGCCTGAGCCTCATGGGCTTCAAGAGGAGCTGCAGGCAGGGCTGAGACGTGAGGATGGAGGAGCTCGGAGGAGGAGTGAACCAAGTCGAGACCCCGCTACATGTTCAGTGATTATAAGATTAGTGTGTTTTTATTTAAAGTATTATCCGTTAACATCCCGTATTACAAAAGTAGCACAACAGTATCGACAGCCTGTCAATATTAATAGGAGTGTCTAATGTTATATCAATACTAATTTAATTTCTGTTATCTGCAGCCTGCAGGGCCTTTCTGAAGAAACAGAGGAACAAGAATGAGAAAGCCAAAGGAGTGACATAACAGGAAAACAAGCCATTCCTTCAGCTTCTCCATCATTCAGTGGCACCCTGCTGCGTAACACAGTTATCTTTGCTGCTTCTTTTAAGAAAAACACCACCAACAAAACCCCCTTAGTTTTTTTTCCAATATCACCAGAACCTCTACACTCCCTTTTTCTTTTTGGGGGGGAAAAAAAAAAAAAGCTTTGAAGAACAGCTTTTTTCTTAACTATGTACATCCAAATCTATAAAATAAGTATGTCAGACAACATACATTACAGATTGGATTAATAATTTGCCCCTACAACACAGTGTTGATTCACTAGATCAGGGAATGACCCAATCTTGTACAGACCCTACGGGCCACATAGAAAGAGCACGTTCTTCATTTTACATGCAAGATATATATTTTTAGGGTCTGGAAGAGGTAAAACTTCTTGAAGAAATTGTATTTTAATGAGGTTCAAATAAGTGTCCCTAAGAGTAGAGGGCAAGGACCCACAGGCAGCAGGGACTGTGAGGTGGGGAGAAGCCCTCATCCTTACGGGGAGATGTTCAGCACGACCAGGATCCCAGCACCACCCCTGCACTTCCCATCACCACTAATGTACTTTAAAAGACAGAGGAAGACAGGTCCACAATGACAAAATGTCAAAGTGAACAAAGTAATTGAGCTAATTATGTAAACATTCATTATTAATAATATTAAAATATCCTGTTTTGCATTTTCTTTTTGTGGCAGAATGAGCGGCATCTAAGGACTCAAAATTATCATCTAAGAACTCAGTAAAAGAAGAAAATGCCTAAAATGAAGATACAGTATCAAAGAAGAATATTTCTCTTCTTTAGCACATGAATGATCCCGACTGTATTCGCTACAAAGCATTAAGTGGGAATGCAGGGGAAAATATTCTTCTCCTTAAATACATTTCAAATAAGTGATTTATGGTTTTCAAACTGTGAAGGAGAGAAGTGGAAAAGAGGAAGGTATTGGGGTAGGAAATTGGCTTACCTCGTGATACTCCATGATGTGTGACCAGTTCCCACAAATGGGTGAATCCTCCTTCTCCCGTTAATGAGGCTGGAGGTTTGCTGGTCCCCACACTGCCCACCCCACCACCAACCGTACCCTCACAATTTACATCGCTGTGCCAAATTTCAAGCTTAATGACACCCAAAGCTCCCTTCAAAATACCTCAAGGGGGTACAGAGCACAGGTTGGCAACTCCAGAAACACCAGTGATGAGCTGGGTGGGGGACAGACACCCCAATACTGGCCCACACCATGACAGATGGTGGCACTCTCCAAACCCCACATTAGAACAAGACAAGCAACATTTAAAAGATGAAGATGGGGGGGAACCAACTTTTATATTGCAATTAAAATGCTGACTTCTCTCCTCTAGCATGTCTCTGCCCTCCCAACAAGTTCTCCCTGCCAGATTTACAGAAATTTCCACTCACATAAAATTCTACCTTCAAACAGATCTTTTCTGCTACCCATTGCAGTCACACAGATTAACAGTAATTGGTGGTTGTGAAGAAGCCATGTCTGTCAGACTGTTTCCCAGAATGGTAGAAAGAAGGAAGGAAAGCAGAAAATAAGGGAAAAGAGTCTGTGGCCTTTGAAAACCAAGGGCTGTGCTGCTGAACAAATCATTTCCAGGCAGCTGGGGATGGAGCCAGAAAAGTTTCTTTGAAAGAAAAAAGAAGAACCCGTGAGGAAGCAACAAGCAAGCAATGCAAGGGGAAAAACTGTAGCATAGGGAAGTTAATCCAAGAGGAGTCCCATAAATTGGAAAAGGATAAGAATAAAAATTAGGAGTTATTGGACCAGGATTAGTGTAAGAGGGGTAGTTTCCTACCAGGAAATGGGGATTGAATGGTTTATGCACGGCGCAGCCGAGGACCACAGAGGAGGCAGCAGGAAGAAATTACAAGGCATGATGATGTAGGGTAGTCTGTGGACTAAGAAAGCAAATTAAAGATGAGATTTGGGGTCTGAACACCCACCAGGGTAAGCTGGGCCACCAAGAGAACAAACCTCTCCAGCCTGGCCATGAAGGTTTGCCTCTCCATTGTAAAGCTTCAAACCTGGCTGTTGGGATGTACACATACACCACCACCACCACCCTCAGAGGACACGCTCACTCCTGTCCTCAGGGGTTGGGTTGCTCTACACCCCGCAAGCACAAACCCCTGTGAGAAACAAGATGTGAACTGCACAAACCACACAGCTCAGGAAAGGGATCTGCTATACAGAAATCTTCATTGCCAGTTGCATCTTCCTCTTACCTCTCTCGTTTCTTTTTGCTCACCTCCTCCCATCCCTACAACCACTGTTTCTGCAGCTCTTCTCCCTCCTCAGCCTCCAACTTCCAACCCCCTTTTTTTCCCTGCACAGGAGGCAGCACCGAAGGGAGCAGCATAGCTCATAACTTGCCTAACAAATGCCAGCCAGAAGTGATTTGTAGGCATCAAGTAAATTATTATTTTTTGAGAGAGTGGAAAAGAAAAAAGAGGGGCACAAGCTTAAGGTGTTGTTGATGAATGAAGATGAAAAGAGGGTTTTAGGGTGAGAAGTGTTTGTCTAGTGTGACCTAAACCATTCAAACCTCATTTGATAGATGATGGACATTTATTCCCTGCTATGTGTCACTTCAAAGTCTGAGGTTTATATTAAACAAGAAGTCTTCGCCTTCTAAGATGTTCTTCACTTTTTTCCTGGAGTTTACCACACAGCACAATACCTGGAAATGCAATCACATTTAGTTTTTATTATAAAGTCATATGGTCACTAGTAGTACATATTAGAAGACGCATTTTATTGTTTTTCATTATGTAATTGTGTGCTTCATTGCTTTTCATCTGCTTTTCCTTCTTGTGGGAGGTGGCACAGCCCAGGAATACCATTTCTCTGGGGATGATGTTCTAAGGGCACAATGAAATCCACCCACCCGTGCTCGGCTCAGACACAGTGCCACTGTCCTTCCCTCCTCTCTGCTCCCCACAGGCAAGGATCTGGCTCCCAGTAAACCAATGGTTCACCATCTCATGCAAGGGAAATCCAGCTTTCCCACCCCACAAGGCTTGTCCCAATTCAGAGCAGAAACCAGCAGTAAATACTTAAAGCGGCTTTAACCACCAGAGAGGAGATTTTTGAGGTCTTGCATTCAAGTAACCAGTGATCCTTGCTCCCATACACACACCAAACATCTTGCCTGGCACAGGTGGCAGTGAGGAGGGTGGGCACAAGAGCCCTAGACCACCCCAGCCACCACGTGGGCAAAGCTATCTCCTAAGAGGGTTCCACATGCCTGCGCTTCCAGAGCTCTTTGCCCAAAGGTTCAGAAATCTCAGCAAAAAAAAGCTCCCAATTAAAACCAAAAGCAGAAATATACTCTCCCCCACCCATTCTTCTGCTTCCCTTGTCATTCAGCAGCTTTCATCCTGGCAAGATCAGGAGTTACCATTCAATCTTCCCCCTTCCTATAAGAAAGGAAAACAAAGAGGAAAAACATACTGCTAAGATGGTACCCACAAGGTGCTGGAGCTATTGGAGAGACTCCTGTACCAGAAGCAGACATGAGATGCTTGTCCTGGGAGAGCAGGTGCCTGAGAGCACCTCAAGCATCGCTGAGTAAGATTTGAGGACAAAAATGCTTCCCCTTCTTATGTGCAAAGAAGAATGTCTCTGCTTTGGATCTTGGTTTGCAACCTTATGAGAAGTTGATGTTGGGAAATAAATAGTCTGTATCGTGAAACAAGTTTTATATGAACAGCTAATGCTACAATTAGTTTTGAATCTGAGGTTCCTCCTACTAAAAGACATATCATTCCATTATAGATGTTTACATTCCTATACATTAAAAACAAACACATTATGCTAATAAATTATGCAACCAAACTGTACTTGATGGGATATGCTCCCGTTTAATATTCACACAAAGCACTGCAGCATTTAACCGCAGGATAGATTTACTCATTTACTACATCTATTCCTTTAAATGTGCCCCAAAATTTGTTTTCTTAGCAGTTGCTCGCTAAGATTGTTTTCAATATTGGCTTCTGGGGAGTTCATTTTACTTAGATTCTCTATTAGAAGAGAACA
Source organism: Scolopax mira (assembly GCA_004320125.1). Lineage (NCBI taxonomy): Eukaryota > Metazoa > Chordata > Aves > Charadriiformes > Scolopacidae > Scolopax > Scolopax mira. The sequence goes on along the minus strand of BJBW01000456.1, from coordinate 44,036 downwards.
CTGCAGATTCACCAAGACCATATTTCTCCAGGAGCACAGGAGCAAAACTATTTCATAACAATCCTGGCCCCGACCGAGGACCCTGTGTCTTACCCACAGAAAAAAGCCAAATGCCTTTGATTTGAGATGTTCCTGTCTCCCGAACACACAGACTCGTACTAGTGCTCTTCCTCTCCCCATCATCAGCAAATTCCCACTACAACCCAGCTAAGCTTTAAGACCCCACAACTGTGCGCCCCAGCTCAAAGTAGGAAGCTTGAAATTATGCTCCATCAAGTTGCTCCATCTCACTACACTTTTAGAGCTTTAAAAAAAAAATTATCAAATTCTATTGAATTCCTCTCTACACAGCTGCACCTCTAATGAAGGCCCATAAAAGTTAAAACTTACATTCAGTAATCATATGCAATTGAAACATCATAAAATGAGAAGTCAAGGAACTGTATGTGGGCTGCAATGACTTGTCTTATTGTATTCATTCCCTTAATAAATATATCTTAAAAATAACCTCACAGTCACACTTTGGCAATATAATATAAAAATAACACTGGATTCAAATTATTAAACAGGTAATTTAATAGAACGAGAATTGAAATGTAGGACAGCATGCAACTTTATGCTACAGGAATAGGATGACTTTAGCCAACACAACTATTCTTCTTTTTTGCATTATCTTTGCATTTATAATACTACAACATCCACATAACCTTGACACTGTAGTCACCTTAGTAACAAACAAGTATAACGTTCACTTATAACTGAAATCCCAATAGGGTATTTGATTCAAGTAAAACAAAAATCAGAGACCCCTACTCTGTTGCTTTTTTCTTAGTCACTTATACATAGGCTAAAAGAATTTAAAAATAGATATATTTGTACACTATTAAATCTACAAAGCAGAACCATTTAATTTTAATTTAATGCAAAATGGAAACAAATATAACATCTTTAAAAGGCATGATGCTAAAAAGAGAAGCAAATTATTTAAGTTCTGGATCAGCGCAGCTTGGCAAATTCACACCAAGGAAAGGCCAAGATTTAAACCAGCCTTGCATCCAAGAGCAGCAGCTGCATCAGGGGACCATGGCCAGGCAGAGGACACCCTCCACCGTGCCACCACAGCCCAGTGCTGATGGAGGGGATGAGTAGCCCCAGCCTGACTGGCACAACAGCAGGGCTCTGCCTGGCTACGCTCCTGGTTGCATGCTCAGCTAGACTTTGCATAGCTGTTTTCATTTAAACTGGAGCATTTCAAGGAAATTAAAACAGCAGAGCTCCCATCAGTGCCCAGAAGAGGAAAGGTCTGAGCTCCTCCAGACCAAGGTCTTTTCCTTGATGATGGCCAAGACCAGACACTTCAGAGAAAGGTACAAGAAACATTTGGTTTGAGGGTGTTCACCACTGGGGAAAGGGATTTCTGCCTAACCCTTTGCTAGCTCTGTCCTAGAGCAAGACAATTTACATTCTTCCTACTTGTAAAACTAAATAAAATGAAACTGCTTCTACTCAAGGTACCTGCAGATGTTCCACAGCTCAATCCTCTTACTGTTTCGCACCTAGTCCTTCATAGCTAGGATATAGTTTCATTGCATGATTATCCACTCCTGTTTCAGGGAAAAAAAACCCAAAACAACACTTAACTGCAACCTAAATCATCTGAAGCCATCTTTTACTTCGCTCTTGTTGGCTTCCTCTTCTCACAACTCCAAAGCCACGAACTTTCTGCCCCTGCAGAAAAGCCAACCCATCGCCTCCAGTGCACTGGCCTAGCCCCAGCCACGCATCCCACTTGTCAAGTGGGGCTGCCATCTGCCAGGGCTCTGGCCCGGCCGTCACGCTTTTATTAAGTCCCTGATGAGAATGATTCAATTAACGTCGCCTGAAAAGCCACTACACCGCAAATGAAAGGTGACAAGGAGTTGAGACAGTAGCAGGAGGGCACGGCGGAGGGCAGACCGGCTGGAGGACACGGCAGACCTGTTACTCCGCTTGGCCAAAATGGGTTTGATCTGCCTGCATCTGGGGGAGGGGTGGGGGTGATGGGGACTGGAGAAGTGAGATTTTCAGAAAGCTCTCCCCACCTCGCCCCTGGAAAGACAAATAGGAGTTGAACGCACACTTTTTATCGGGTTATTCTGTCATCAAGTGCTTGGTCTATACGTAGCAGTACGGTGCCCATCACCAGCAACTGCCTGATGGAGCAATTAGCTGTGCCTTGCTGGAGGGACAAAGGATGCCCACCGACCCCACCAGAGGTTTCATGCCCCAAACAGCTGCGGGAGTGGGCTCCTTCTGCCGGTGGAAACAAGGACTCGGCTAAATGTGGCGAGCTACAAGTTTCTGCAACAACGTGCAAGTCTCCAACATGTGGCCCGTAACGTAGCTGTTGCCATGGTAAATATTCATGTTTAGTGAAAAGTGTTAAATCTTGTATCATAAGTTAAATCAGCTGCCAAGACACATTTTCACAAGTAGGGGAATTTTTGTCTTTTCAGAATGGAATGTTTTTCAGTTGACATTGATTTTTCCCTAAAATAAGTCCCCCAGAAAGGAAGCCAATCACACGTGAGGCAGTCCAAGAGCTGAATTACTCTACTCCTTCTCTGAATCATCAACAAGTGTTGTGTGCTAGTGCGTGTGTGTGTGTACAAATGCACTGCAGCTTCATAAATCCCATCCTCTTACACAAATGAGCAGTTACACAATTCATTCGGAATATTAAACTAATGATCCCAGCAGAAATAGCGCCGATATTTCATATTATGGGTGGTGAGAACTTCCACAAGTAACTTTTCTAAATAGGAAGCATCTCAAAAGAAATAATTAACCTTAATTTGCCTTAGCCTTTTCACAAACACAAGACACAGTCCTGAGCCTGAATATAGTTGTTTATGTAGGTCAAGGACAGGAATAGTAAGAGCATATTTACCTGCCTTTATGTTTCTTGTCCAGTATTTCAAGAGGACAAATAGTTTTAATGAAATTTCAGAAAGAGAGACATGGTAGAATTAATGCAGAATTGGCTCAAAAAAACCCCAAAACTTTTTACTTTTATTCATTTAAAAACTGCTGTGAGGAAATCTGACTGTCATCAGTTCATCTGCAAAATTACGTGTATGTGTCCTTCCACTCCCAAACCACTCAAAACTGGCTCATTCTAGCATCTTATGGTTAATCTTCCGTATTTAAAGCAAAATGCATTTCTAAGCAAATGTTCTTTAGAATAAGGGGAAAAAATTGTAGTTCAGTAATTAGCCCATTTCATTCAGAGCAGGGCAAATAACTCATCTGATAACAGAGCAACAAAGCAGAACTAGTCCTACAGTCTGAAAAGAAAAGACAAAGCAGTCATCTGCTTTGACACTCTGCAGCAATGAGAACAGCAACGAGCTTCTTGCTTCCTCCTGCCCAATCCCCACACCAGGGAGAAGCTCTTCTGCTGACCCACCAGGGAGGACCCTGCTCCCACAGATGTCCCACTGCTCTACCCAATGGTGGACAACTCCCTGTCGACGTTGGTTTTTCCTCATCCACGTCTCTCTTCAAAAGCCACAAACTGGATTTTACCTTAGCTGTGTCTCCTGCAGTGAGGACTTTGCCCAACGGATTCCTTTCTTCTTTACCTACCCCTGAGTAGCAACAACCAGCAGCTAGTTGCATCCTTGTTTCTAAGTTAAGAAACACTTCTGATTCCTCCTCCTCTCTCTAATTATTGCTCCACAATCAATTTGCCATACCCCATGCCAGATTAGCACCTTAGCTCCTTACCTCTACTCATTAAAACTCTTAATTCTCCTCCCATCTTCTCCACAAAAGACATTTTCTAGCAAGCAAGCTACTCCTTATGCTCTCTTTCTCTACTGAAACCAGCTCTATCGAAGGCTGAAGCATATTTAGCACTCCCAGCTCTCTGCTTGTCTCTTTCTTTTATTTTACATGGTTCAATGTTCTCATTCTGCCTTCCCTCCTTCTTTCTCTACCTCAGCGCTACAAAAAGACATCTTCTGTGACACCTTAAAAAAAAAAAAAAAAGATTGCTGAATTAACATGACTTGCACTGCATGGTATTTTCAGACCAGCCATTTGCTAATGTCGCAAACACAATTAGGAAGTCAGGGAAAGAGCTTACAGGAGCAGATGAAAGCTGCAGAGATAAAATGGAAAGCTTTTACCTGCCAAGCATTCAGGTTAGGGTTCTAGGTTGCCCTCGGATCTAATAAAGCTATAAAAGAGCCTTATTAAGGTGACGCATAGTCACATTGTTGTAAATATCAAGCATGGCTTTTTCCATCCTCATACAGACACGGATTTTTGCTACCGCGATTTGCAGGCCAGTCGCCATAGGTGGCTTAAATTCTTGATATAAAAAAAAAAGCTCAGAGCATTACTGACAATTAAAACCAGCTTTTACACATGCACAATAATGCTTCTCATGCTTTAAAAAAAAAATAATATGCATATCCATATTACCATCATAATAAGTGCCACAAAGTGACATGATATGATTGAGTATAATGGCTCCTTTGGAGCCATTATGGTCGATCAGTAAATAATACACTTTTGAAATTGTCTAACTACATATTTACACTTGTCAACTCTCATACACTTCAGTGACAGAATTTAAAAGAAACACTGTAAAAAACTGTAAGAACATTAAACCACGAAAACATTACACTGAAGTAGTATTAAGGTTTGAATTAAACCCACAAAACCATAGAAATTCCAGGTTAAGGCCAAATCTCCAAAAATGACACCGTCTTTAGATCACCGAGCTGTGCCCGTGCACTTGCACAACGAGGGATGAGGCAGGGTTGGGTTGGAAGGCAGGGGACTCTGGGGTCGTGGTGGTCCAGGCCATCAGGAAAGCACCGAGCCATCGTGGAGGGCTCTGCCCATCGAATTTGTAGGTGACAGCCAAGTCCCCCCCTCCAGCAATTTACTTGTTCAGCAGGACACCACTTTATGGTGTTTTAACAAAAAAAACCAAAAAAAAAGCCTGGACCTTTTCTCTGTTAATTCAGATGAAATTCACAATTAAGTTGAGAAGAATTAGTCTTCACTTAGTTCAGAAGAGACCCTGTTGAGACACTGGGAGTTTTGCCTAGCTGAAACACATGGAGAAAAACTTCAGGCTTTGACCCTAAAAAGGCATTGTCAAAAAAAAATATGTTAAACAAACATGACAGCAGAACATTAATATCCCAAAGATTCCCTCCATGTGGGAAAAGAAAAGACTGGGAAGCGAGATGTTTTTTCAAGAGTAAAATTATGGGCTTGGCGTTGGCGTTTTTAATTGATAATTTTGTCTCTCTCTTGTTCAGCTGTAGTCACTTTTGCTCCAAGCAGCGACGGCAGCAACTTTATTGGTTCCAATAGAGCTCTGCTGAAAACAATAAGCATCAGGCCCCCAAATGCCATCTCTCTTTCTGTGAGGGTCACATCCTGCAGGCCCAGAGTTAAGGAGATCCCAAATGCTTGTGAGACGTCGAGAGTAGCCCCAGTCCCACGGCACCTCCTTCCCAACAAAAGGCCCCAAAACACTCTGCACTACAGTCCTGAACCATGCTGTAAAAAGCAATGATGGATATTTTCCTAGAGCAAAGGTCTTCCTTGCATATCTATTTATCTATCTATCTCCTTGCTCAGACTTATCTATTACCTAGCCTGTGAGAACAAAATCCATAAAGGTTTGGCATGGCAGGCTCTTGAAGCTGTTTGAAGACACAACCAGCACACCCCCGTCAAGAGGGAGTTACAGCTTGGTTTTATAGTCAACTCTCCCCTCAACGGGCAGATGACAGAGCTGCCTCCCTCTACGCTCAGCATCTGGGATTTTACAGCCCCTGTATATAAATGGGATTTTCATGACAAACAACTCTGTATTTGGTTTCCTTGTATATCTGAAAGTGAGAATGATCCCTTAAGGCTCTGCTGGGAAGGAGTATTAATGAAGACAAAGAGTATTTCAGGCTATTTCCCTCAGGAGCATCATCACGATGACAATATAATGACTTTGTCCTATGCAAGTACTTTAAGTCCACGACCTCCTCCCGAAGCAGCTCATCAGGACCCCCCTGTACGCAGGCTCCCCACAACGCAGCCCCCTCCCCACAGCCAGCAGCCCACCACTGCTTGAGGAGGACAGGATCTGCCAGCAGCTCGGAGAGCTTTCTCCAGTCTCTCATTTCATAAGCCCTCCCTGGAGATGTTTGCTTTTGTCTAAATATTATAAACCTCGGTACGAGGAAGACTTAATAAACCCTGTTGCCTTTTCACTTTGCGCAGCGTCTGTCTCCTCTCACCCTACCTCACGGCTCATGCAAATGTCAGAGTGAGAACAGTTTTTACATCTCCTCGGGTCGCTCCAGAGTGATATAAGCAAAGGTAAACAAACTGCTGAAGTCTGGGTATTTTTACTTCAGATGGGATGTAAATCAGTGGATGAAAGCCGGGAATAAACTGGCAATACGAGGACAGCTTATTGAAGTTTCCTCCCCCAGCTCAGTGTTCCCTCAATGTAATATAGCTGACATCACCCTACACTAAGGGAAAAAAAAAATCCCACAACCCAAAGAGATATAAATATTTCCCCCAAAGTCAAAAACACTCTTCCTTCGAGATGTCTGGCCAACTCTTACAGAAAGAGAAAAGCATTTCCCTACTGAACACAGATATCTTCACCTGTAAGAACTCAAGAGGAGACCGGACACCACTCCCAGTGATAATGATGGGCACAAGCTTCACATGGGACACCCCAACAAGGAGACCAGACACCATGAATGCTTCGGATGGTCACAAACTCCACACGGGACACCCCAACGCAGCAGAACTTGGGATATAGAAGGTGCTCGGCTCCTGCTGTACTATATACACCACTCCTCAAACAACAACCAGAGCAAGAGCTTCACCCCAAGGTGAAGACCAGAAACATCTGGTCCTGTGCAGACCTGAAAGCTCCTGGGAAGATGGGTTTTTAAGAGCAGTAGCTCCAGCTGCCACCTAATTATCTGACCAGTGGGTGCCCCAAGCCCACAACCTCCTCGTGCCATTATCTCCTGGCAGAAAGATGTTACATGCTTCCACTCTTCCCTCCCTGCCTCCTTGTTTAAAGCTTTCTGGCTGTTGGTGAGGAAAATGAGTCTGCCTTACTCTACCTTTCTCACCATCACCTTGCTGTCTGTGAGGACTGCTGAGAAAATGTTTCAGCTGCTCTTACACTTCCATAGCATCCATTTCCTGAGGCCCTTATGGGAAAAAAAAGAAGGCTGTCTCCCATCTCCTGCCTTTTTTTTTTTCTTTCTTTTGATGATAGCTTTATCAGATAATAGCATGAAGCAAGAATGATCCTGTAAAGCTGTTACCAATACCCAAAGGTATCTGAACAGTAGCAGTGAGACAGAGATCATGCTCGTTGTGTTCACCCAGCGATGGTCAAAGCCTGAACAGCAACCAAGGGAAAGCCTGTCTACTAAATAGCACGTCTTTACTTTAACCTGCCATGAGTAGCTGTTTGGCTTTTCTGATTTTCTGTGTGCACGTTGTATTTTTTTTTATATTTTATAAGTTAAAACCTGCTGAAATTCAATGGCTCCAGACACAGCAGGACCAAGGAAAAGGAGCCTCTGGTCCCTGAGAGGGACTTTTCTCAGTGCTGCCTTGACACATAAAATCTGTTTCTTCAATTATGTCTTCCCTCTTACCTATTTTAGATGTGATAGTGTGAAAACATAATAAAAGCTCGTGGAAAAATATCCAGGAAGCTGAGAAGGTATTCTTCAGATCATATTTAGAGGCCTTGGCTCACAAATGCTTTATACCAGGAGGATAACCGCTTGCACACCCCAGCTCTGCCCCTGCCCCACACCAGCGAGTGCAGGCTCTCACACCATCCCAAAGATGCTCACACCAGCATCTCCAGCAGCATAAGAGCTGTTCAGTAAAAACACAGCTACTGCAATACGAAACTCCATCCACAGAACCCACCTTGCACTGTGTCTTGGTTTGAGATAGAATAAAACCAACCTCCTTTTTAGTAATTTTACTTTTCACTTAAGTCGTTTCTAACTGACTGTTAACAGTCTGCATCTGATGAGGTGCTGGTGTTTTACAAGATTGTCCTACATACACCTGTGATCCACACAAACTCAGGACATCATGATGTTACGTGACATCTCTGCTATGCCACTCCTAGTTCAAAATATATCTTTAAGCATCCACAGTATCTACGAGGGGATTAAATTTAAGCATGTGCTCAAAACCTCTACCAAGCCAGGGTGAAACCTTGTAGATAAAAGCTCTGCTTGGGACTTACAATTCACCACTTTCAAACAGGAAAAAAAAAATCCCTTCATGTTAAGTGATTTATCAGAATAATGGATATTTGTATGATAGAAGAGATTACTTGAAAAATCGTCCCATGCAATCACTATAGTCATCGCAAAGTCAGGGATTGTTCTACTTCTGCAACAAATATTCTGTATTTGGCTTCATAAATACCAAGCAATGAAAAATACTGCTAATTCAGACAGGGTAAGAGACTACGATAAAAGCCCTTGTTTTAGGTGTGAGAAGATTTTTGTACTTAGAAGGCATGAAATTCCCCTTTCTCCTGGTGACAAGAAATGACCCTTGATGCCCCATCTCCTCCAGGACATAGCCAAAGTGGAAATAATTTTCAAAACTAATATGTATACGGAGTAACATGGTTAACATCATCCAATGAATTTAGATCCACCTACACGGTATAAATATATCTAGATAAACTGTCACCTTCAGCAGAATTCATTAAAATAATGTTGTATCTTCCTTGTTAAATGTAATTTTTTTAATTGAAATTTAATCTTACTGTATTATTTGGTAGATTTTTAATTGACATTTGTAGTAATTAATTGGTAAGCATTACAGCTTTGTCTGAAGAATTTAAAACTAAATTTGACATCGAGATTGGCCAGCCACTGCTGTGAGGTGCCTGCTGGGAGCATTTCATCATCCTCCCAGCCCCTCCTGCTGATCAGAGGTGGGAGATGATGGTCTCTTTCTTACAGTCATGAATTACATTACTAATGTATTCCATTACCACCACGCAAATGTCATGTTAATTCCTGATCATCATCAAGTCAGACAATGGTTTCCACGCTGGCACCCAGCCAATTAGCGGTGTGGAAAAATATTCCGCCAATTATATAACTTGAATTAGGTTAAGGACTCAAGAGAAAGCAAAATAAATGCTTTGAAAATACTTCTGAGATAAAATGTAAGTTGACACTGTCTTCATGTGCTATAGCCGATGTTATACAATCTGATAGGCAGCTGCCAACATCCATAACTGTTTATTAAATCTAGCCTCTCTTTATGGTGGCAGCTAAGATCTGTATTTTTACCAATATTAGGTTCATTGTGTTATGAAAAAAGACCAAAATACTTAGGAGCATTCACACCAGCTTATAAAACATATTATGTAGTATATTAAATTGTTAAAATTACTTCTTCTCTCCTCTCCCCCCTCCACAGAGAAAGTTCCACGGACAGAAAAGTTTCAGAAAAAACCCAAAGTCTTTCTGTAGCCACCGATGCTTTACAGGAGCAAGGGAGATCCTGCGAGGATAGGAGTGCCATCTCTGGGCTGGTGCCACCTCTCCTGCCCTGTGGCTCTGCTGGGGGATGCTGTGCTCAGCTCCTGGAGCTCTGTCCCACTCCCACTGACACACATCATGGTTAGGACAACCCACTGACCTGGGGGGACCCACTGTTGCTCCATCGCTGCAGACAAACCCTTTGGCCTTTGCTCCCCAGCTATCACAAGATGCACCATGAGCAGATAAAGCCCTCTGTGTAACCAGGACTCATCCACTAGAGGAGATGACTACAGCAGAATCAAGGCATCCCTGCAAGAAAAGGTCACCATGAAGCCTGGTGGAAGTGGCTCTGGCCATGCAGGCACTTGGCAGGTTTCTAGCCCTGCGATAGCCTGGTGTGCTCAGGCAACTCGCTGCACCACCAAGTTTTTAGTACCACCCCATTATTTTGATTTGTTCTGCTCTTAACTCAATTTATCCTACAAGCATGGTTATCTCCAAATTAAAAACATACACAGCACCAGTTCCTCAACTTCAAAAATTTATAACTGTGAGCAATTTGTTAAAACCTTTTACTGTATCTATCTGTCTCATTTTCCGAAGTGCTGTGATAAGGCAATTCACTGTTCTGGCTGCTTACCCTAGATGACCTTTGCCTGCCATAAAATGGTATACAACTAAATGCTCTGCTTTAAATAAAACCCTCGCCTCTTCAAAAGGTCCTAGGTATTCAGTCAACACAATCAGCAGAAACCACATTTGGTTACTCAATAAGCTGGAAACTTCTAAAACGCGTTCGGCTGTGAATGGATTCCTGACATCACCAGGGACACTCGAGTGGGGAACAAGAGAGACCGCCGAGAAGTGGCTCTTGCTGCTGCTGGAGAAAGGATCACTCCTTTAAGCTGAACTCTCAAGGAAAATGAGAACAAAAACTGAATTAGCTCAACACGTCCCCTCTGCAGTCAGCACATTGCTAGGCAACTTACCGTCTCTTGATAGAATTATGGTGGAGGGCTGGTCATACATCAGGGTTAAGATGAACACAAGCACCAGTTTTGGACAACTGCTCCTTTCCAGTGGGACTGCTCAATGCTTGGTCATTTCATATTATTATTTTGCACTATTTTCTAAGCACCTAGAGAGTCTAATGCATTCAGAAGGTATTTTAAAGCTATTATGTTACATGAAAATTTTACGATAACTGGAAGGAAGTGAATTTTAGGAGGAATAGCATGCGTCTATTTCCTTGTTCAAGCCAGCATTTGGAGAGAGTTAACAATCCTTTTTGTTGCTTTTATTTTTCAATACTGAAGCTATCCAGAGGGCACGCTACTCAAACACTTTATCTTGACTCCAGATGCCAGTTGGCCAGAGCTCCATACCTCAGCCTGGTAGTGCAAGAGGATGCTTCAAAGAGCATGCCCCAATCCTTCCATTTGCCACCACTGAGACCAGACACAAAGTCTCATCACAGGCAGTGCCATGGGGCTATCACATACCTGGTGATGTCACACTTAACCTACACCAGCCTAGGACCTCAATCTTTAATAGTGACTTAGACAACAAGATTGGAACTCCAGGCATTATTACAATTATTAAAGAGGTATTAAGCATGGACTGCTTCAAAGAGAGGCATATACCTTGCATATAACCCCAAGTTTTCCATGCATACTTCATAGGCACAAAGGAATAATTAATTAGCTAACCACCGTAATTAAAATCAATTGATTCATACGCGACAGAGCGGTGAGAAATTTTTGCATCACTGGAGAAGTCTGGAGTTTGTCCCTCTTTGGGGATCTCAGTCACATCAGTGAGGCTGGTAATGCAGTCATGAAGGAAATGGTAAGAATCCCTCTCCTGTATGCACACTTTGAGCTGCCATATGGGTTTATTCAACTGTTTACTACACCAGTCGGTAAGAACTGAACAGCTATTATAATCTTTGCTAAATGACATGGTAATTATGCTACCTCTGGAAAAAAGGAAAAAAAAAAGGCAACTTAAAAAAAAAAAATCACAATTCACTGATGTGTGAATTTCTCAAGTTTGATAATCTTTGAATTGAAATGCACTTTCTTACACACAGAGGGATATTTAATATATAATAGAAACCTGAATTTAAAAAAACAATTTGCGCTCCCATTTCCTACACAATTTAATTATGCAAATTTCCTTGTTTTGAAAGATTTCTTCATAGATCTTCCAATTCTCCTGTAAAATCAGATGATTCTTGTTTTCCCAACCTCAGTCCTCTGATTAATGAAGAAATATTGCCCCCCATTATTAAGAGAGGCAACCAGGAGCGGGTAGGTAAGAGAAGGGGGCACGGGAAAGGTCCCCATGCCAGGCTGCTGGGGGCCAGGGACAGCCAGGAAAGGCACAAAAGGGACCAACTTCTCAGTTGGCTAACACCATGGGGAAATGGCACATCTGCCAATTAACAGAGAAGGTGCTGCCCCACACCAGCCTCTCGAGCTTGACCCAAGTGTACCATGGCCAAAATTGGCTATTAAAGGTTCTGTCCCAGCATTGCTCCAGGCCAGCCAGTGCAGCACCAGTGTCACGCTGAATGGGGCAAACACACACAACAAGAGAGATCTCCTGTGTACCAGTGACACCATTTTGTCACTGGGATGCAAGTGCAGCAAACTGTGGAGATAATTATTTGTTGGCAATTGCTCCTTTGAGAGTCCATCATCTGAGACATGACAGAGAGGAGACCTCTCCATATTTATATTTAATCATGACACGAATTGCCCTCATAAGCATGTTTAGACCCTGCAAGGCATTAGTTTGGGGCAGTAGCTTCGCCAGCATCACTGAACTCCAGTTTCACCACCAAAGACCTCAGAGCTCATTGGATTTGAGGGGATGGGGAGAAGAAAAGAAGGAAGGGAGTGGTTTTTTCTGTATTGATAATACTTGGTATTACTGCTATTTCATTACAATGAAGGTCTTGTCTTTTTCCCTTTTTGTTTTTTTTAATTATTTTAAATAGTAATTACTTGCTTTTAAGCACAGCCAACACAAAGGAGAAACCCCAAGCCCCAACATATTAAAAAGGGGAGAAAAGGATGAGGGAAAGAAAAATTGTGAGAAAAAAAAAAGTGAAAGTTATTGGAAACTCGGGTTTGAGGACTCACCAGTTTTACTTGCAGGCATCACACATATCCACTCATGACTCAGGGCAAATACGGGAAAGGATCGAAACCCTTATCATGGCAAATGTGTCTGGAAGCCGGAGTCACTCAGAAAAAATGTTCTCAGGAGACTGAAAGACAAAAACATATTTTAAAACTTCACTCAGTTAGAATCGTATCAAACCTACTGTTTTCCTTTGAAAATAAAAGGTGGTTATAAATACTGGAGGGGGGCAGCATTACAAGAGTATTTCTATATTACTCTATCACACAACAGACTTTATTTGGCTTTAAATAAAACTGAAACTTACAATATTAAGAGAGGTTTTTAAAGACACACTTATTTCACATTTGCAATGTGCTCCTCCGACAGGCAAGCTTATGTTCCTTCTAAATACCAAGATGTGTCACCAGCCAAATCCAGATTCTGCTCAAAAACACTGCTCTGTGCACAAAATCCAGATACTTTAACCTACTTTGCATTATCAAAATACAACAGCCTCTGAATTTCTGAAATATTTACTCTCTGCCTTCACTCACTGCATCCTGATAAAACCTTAACAAAATGTAGAATCTCTTGTTAGCAGTAATCTTTCCTCTGAGATAAGGAAAAACACATATAAAAACTATTTGATGTTCAGGGTGAAAAGGCAAAATTTGCAAACATCAGTTAAGAAACACCAATTAGTATGTTTGTTTTTTTTTCCCCGGCTATTAGTAACACAGATTGAGTTTAAGCTTAGCTGAGAGGAAGCTGCTCAATCTACAGATGAAACATCCATTTTACTAATAGGGATATTTCAAAATAAGCTGTATCCACACCGAGTAAAAGCTGTTACTCCGAAACACGAATGGAGGTGTTTCCAGGGATGCTCTGCATCACCCACGAAAAACAGACAGGATTTAAAGAGCTATGTCAGTGCCTGCCCAAACTGGGGAAGGGCACTCACATGCCCTAATGGATGCACCAAGACCTGGCACCACTCTGCTCCCTGGACCACTGTGCAACAGGGACCTGCAGCAATAAAAACTCAGGGGAGAAAACTAACTTTGCAACAGAGAAAAATGTCCCGAGGGACCAGAGCAGGAAAAAATATGAAAGCAAAAATCACATGTGGTGCTTATGACCTCTTCGTTGCCCTATTCTCTCCTCCCCTGGCATCCCCAAGGCAGTGGCTGCTTCCAGCCTTTCCACATCTACCAGCCCTTTGGCAGTGGCAGGAACTGCCACCTCCAAATTAGCCCCGTGCAGTTAATTATTTTGGCAGCCCACTGCAGCCTCCCCAAAGAGCATCTGGAAGCTTCTGTCTTAGCAACAACTGCATGAAATTTCGTAAGACAAAACCCAGGTACTTCTCTGGCCCTGGGGCTTTCTCCCATCCTTTGCTGAATGCAATGCAACGGCTCAAAGAAGATCACAAGAGTTCAGAAATCTAAATATAGGAATTATGTGACCCTATTATAAAATTGTGCTACGCCAATAAAAATAGATCCAAAAGGGGGGGTTAAACAGTGTTTATGCTAAACATGACTTTTTTTCTCAGAGACTCTGAAATACCTGCAAACCAAAAGTGACCCGCATCTTGCATCAGCTGTATTTTATTCATGAGGAGCAGAGCACTTGAGAGAACCAACTGAGCAGTGTCAGAAACACACATCCGAGACCAGCTTTATTGCTGCTCCTGATGACAGATATGCAGATGGGTACAGAGCTGAGCAGAAAGCTGCATCCACACATGTTGGGGGCGAGACTTCTCCAGCTGACCTGCCACACCACACCGTTCAACTGCTTAGTAATCTTTATTATGATATGTCTGTAAAGCAGGAAAGCATCGTTGGCCCCCTTTAGAAGATGAGGAATTGAGGCTCATTTTGGCTAACGCTTACTGGAAAGATTTCGTGTTCTTTTGAGACTTCTGAGGCAAAATGATTTGTCTAAATAATATATTTGGTCTGCAGCAGACAAGGACTGTGGTGTACAAAAGCACCGTCCTCACCTCCAGTTTGCTCTTCTCCCTTCACATCTCTCCTCAAGCATAAGGAATCTTTGTGCCAACAAGAAGATTTGAGAGCTGGAAGAGCTTCTATTCAAGGAACAAGAAACAGTGTTGGGAGGAGGTAAAGACATCCCACCCCAGCCCAGCCATTGAAAACTAACCTCATCAAATAATTCCACAAAACACTTCTGCAGCCAGGTTTCCCAAGGGAACAAGGCTTATGAGCTCACCAGGTACTTTCTGTGCCCAGCCCCACCTGCATCTTTTGAATCCCTTGGGATTAACGGGAACAGAAAGCTCCCAAAGAGATGAATTCTCACGTCATTAAGTTTGGGGCTTGCACCACTGGAGGCCTCCAAAATCATTTGATGGGGTGTCTCCAGCAGCCAGCTGGCTCACCGGCACACTGCCAGCTCCAGGCTGAGCCTTGCCAAGAGGGAACCCAGCATGGCCTAGGGGTATGGAGGCAGCTCAGGCACTTCCATGGACCTCAACACTGGAGAGCCTGGGGAAACCACACGTAGTGCTGAGGGAAAGGGTGGAGGAGGGAGAGGAACAGATAATAGATTGGATCTGATAAACTGAAGCCTTTAATGATCTACCCACACACTTGAGTTCGATCTGGCATTGACAAATTGAAGCTTTTAATGATGCGCCCACACATTTGAGTTGGACACTCCTCTTCTACAACTTTCACAAAAATAGCCTGCTGGGCTAAAGACAGAGAAACTCTAATAACACTGCCACGTGAGCAAAAATCTTGACCATTCTTTGACAAAACTTCTCCCCTGGCAGATTCTTTGATGTGATCTCCACCACAGACCTTCTCCTGTGCTAACTTGCTCCCATAGAGATTCTCTGAAGGCAACAGCTAAATAAGGGGCAATGAGATGCAGCAGCTTTAGCACAACTGAAGTACAAAGTCAATCAAACCTTGAAACACGAATCTGGGCTTCATTAATTCCAGCAATCACAACGTTTTTATTATTGCTGTATTAATCAGAATAGGAAACCTACTAATCTGCCCCCAACAAAAATTAATCTTCGTAATATTGAACAGATTTGAAAGACAAGCTTTAATATTTCACTATTAAAATCTCAAAGGCAGAGGGGCACACCTCAGATGATCTAGTGGACCACTATGAACTTCATCTCATCAGCGTGAGGTCAGCCCTACCACCCTCACCTTTCCCTGAAGCTTCCAGCCCCCTTTCTGCATCTTCACCCCAGGATCTGGCTGCTCCCAGGGCTTTTGAAGCAACCAAGAGCATTGTTTCATGCATCAAGCTGCAAAACTAGCTGCAGCACTTGATGCAATTAAAGAGTTGCCATAGGTTTAGGTTGTGACCTAAGAAACAGCAGGGCTTGGGAGGCACAGGCTGGAAATGCCACCCCACAAGAAGGGGTGAGGTCTCTGCAATGGGCAGGACAAACCTGATGGGTGACAGATGCACGACCACATATTCAGGGGAATGGGAAAAGGTGTGGAAAAAAGGCAGGCAGCTGCAAAACAAGTAAGTATCTGAAATTCTCGTGCTCTAGTGGAACGAGTCAGGGATTGCTATGTGGATGTGGCACAGGGTACCTGCAGCAACTCCCCCCTGCCCCCCCAGCGGGCTGCAAAACACCCCATTGCTACCAGATGTGGCATCGTAACAGAGCCCAGCTTCCAGGAGAAAAGGGGTGGCAGAGGAAAAGTGTTTCCAAAGCGATGGCAAGGAGTGGGATAGAACAGAGAGTGACTGAGGAAATAATGACCAACGTGACTGAAAAAGAGGAAAACAACCCAAAGCATCTCCAGACACCCACGCGCTGCCTGAGGGTTCTGCTGCTGCTCTCCCGTCACCGTCCTGCGGTGGCAATTGCTGCTGGACACGTTATTCAATTTTCATTAAAGCAGCTTTCACCAACGTATATATACACATACGTAGGTAGCTACGTACACCTGGGACTATATTTGGCACAACCCATTTCAAAGCCTGATCAAAGGCAGAACTTCAATCACCTCACGCCCCGCTCGCATTAGGCTGTTTACTGAGCGCAATCAAACTACAGAACACTGTTTTAACTAATGATTTCTCAAAGCCATGTTGCACAAAAGAAAACAGGTTCAACTTGTACATCAGTGCCTAAGAGACCGCTCCAAAACAGACAACTGTATGGAAAGTTGTGCCCATGTATACATATATACAAAACTGTTTTTAAGTGACTGTTTTAAATTAGAATAAATCTGTGTTCCACCAATTAAGCCTTGAATGCACGGCTGATAGCGCTCGCTATTTTAAACAAGCAGCATAATAAATGCAAAAATTCAAATATTTTAGAGAAAATACTTGGAGAGTCGAGACATTAATTTTGCCATATACAATCTGTTTCACAGGGATTTAGAAAGCGTTATTGCCACCCTGGGTACGTTGGAATGAAGATGAAACACCATCCTTGCCTTTCCTATTTACATATTAAAAAATACGTGCTTTCTTGAGACAGACAACCCAGCTTGCCGATACACAACTCTGTTAAAGACAATACAGCCTGTCTAGAAAATGCAAAGCCCCAAACTAGATGCATCCTTGCAAGAGTTACTGCACTCAAACAGGTTGTAATTGGAAATAAAATGTACTTCTGCCTTGTTTATTCTCCCCTCCTGGGGGAGCAAGGCCCGAGCAGATGCCACCCCCCAGGGTCCTGCTGTTTACCAAAACCACCACCACTGCCAGCAAAATAAGAGGAATAAGATCAGCCTGGAAAGCCTTGGGATCTCAGGATGTCTACATCCAGGTGAAAAAAATAAAAATAAAATAAAACAAAACCAAAACCCAACCAAACAATCGCCCCCCCGCCCCAGAAAACCCTATTCTTATTTCTATCTTATATCCTTGTATTTGATTGTAGCTTGAGATACCCAGCAATTTCATAAAAATATTTCAACGCAGATACAATTTTTCCAATTATATCAAAAAAATCCTTTTCTTGCTTTTTCTTTCAATACTGATATAATTTTTCCAACTATATCAAAAA
Organism: Scolopax mira; assembly: GCA_004320125.1. Taxonomy (NCBI): domain Eukaryota; kingdom Metazoa; phylum Chordata; class Aves; order Charadriiformes; family Scolopacidae; genus Scolopax; species Scolopax mira. Next base: position 26,300 of record BJBW01000456.1, on the reverse strand, counting down.
AACCTTTTTCTTCTTTTTTTCCTTCTTTTTCCTTTTTTTTTTTCTTTAAATAAATTGCCATTAGAAACACATGCCCACAGCATCATTAAAAAGACCATGAAGGCTGCTTGCAGGCGGAACTTCACTGCGCTGAGAGGTAACATTTGTTCTCCCCTTTCAGCTGGGATCCACCTCAACTTTTTGATGTTGGTTGGAGCTTTTATTTGCAAATAAGAGCAGAGCTGCTTGGGACGGAGGGCTCCTCCGGAACATGCCATGTGGCCTGCACAGATGTTCCTTTTATTCCCGTGTCCCACAAGGCTCCGTGGCTCGCTGGTGTTAAACAGATTACGCAAGTAGAACACTTGATTTTGTATGTCCCCCTTTTTCCCAACAGTTGTCTAATTTACTCAACTCGTTTTGCCCTCTCCTCCCCCCACAACCACTACAGAAAACAGAAAAAAAGAAGCAGAAGCAAGAAAGTTTCCCCTCTAAGATCAAAATTTCCAGGAACGCTCTGCATCTGCAAACAAAGCAGGAATGCAAAAGAACAAAACTCTTATTTAGGCAGCAGAGTAACTAGCTCATTAGGTGCCAGATTCTTCTAAAAAAACCTTCAGCATATCCCAATAACACCAGTCGCTACAAGTAGCATAATCTCTCACCCTTATTTAGATGTCCAAATGAGAATTGAATTTTTTCCAAAAAAAAAGAAAGAAAAAAAAAAAACTTAAGACCAATTATGGGTGCTAAGCATTTGAAAATCCTTGAAAATCTGGCTTCAGCTCGGTCACAAAGAAGGGGCTTAATTTCCCGGCTGTCAGGCATCCCAATCAACAATTGAAGTCAATGGGATCTACACACTACCTTATTAAAAAAAAAAAAAAAAGGAGAAAAAAAAATAGAGCCAAAGAGGCCCATTAAGCAACTTCAGCTACAGAGAAACAACCCTGCTGCAGAAGACAGCAGCTACATACAGCTTCGTGCATCAGCCATCTCATGCTTAATTTGATTAATCATTTTCGTATTATCCCCAATTAAAAAAGTGTCTAACAGCAAAAATTATCAAATAACCCTTGCTGGTTAAGAGTAAGACATAGCAAAAAACAGCAGCTACTGAACATGCAACTACTTGGGACTTCTGGCATTTGCCAAGGATATGAAATTAAAGCTAAAAATTGTGGGCAAATACAAAGGCATTGGTGTTTCATCCAGACTGCGGATTCTGAATTTTTTTTTTTTTAATAAACTGAAGCTGAATTCCAGATGTTGAAAGTTGGGAAGTAAAAACTGCTTTAGCTGTAAAAACACAGAAAGGTGAGACAAAATATTCTGCTGAAATATAATGATTCTTAGGGATGAAAGCGAAGCTCGTGCACCCCCTCCCCAGGAACGAGGTGGGACAGGATTTTTCCTCCTCTTTGTTCCAAACCAGGTAGCAGCACAGGGATTGCCTGGAGCTTCCTTTTAATATGGGAGGGACTGGAGCATAAATCCCCAGGGACTCCCTTAGTACGGAGGGGAGCACACGTCCTCTGCGTTGCTGATGCCGTGGCGGTTGGAGCAGAGCCCATCAGGACCCTCTGGCACCCATAGGGGGTACCCTGACAACTCCACTGGTGTGATAACACCAGGGCAGGGGGCACTTGGGGATGCAACAAACTAGTAGATCCCAAAAAGATGCACAAACCCACCATTTTCCTTCACCAGAGTCTGAACCATCCCTGGCTCAGCAAAGCCACGTGCGAGGCTCCAGGATGTCCTTCAGCATCCAACTATAATCCAAATTTGGAGCCACACAACTGGTTCTTTTTTTTAATACATGGGTTCAATCACCACCAGCACTCAGAGCTTTTGAAAGCAGAATTCAGGGCAGTATTTTGAGATCATTGGTTTCACCACTGTTTATTTCCATCACAGCACCCACAACGCTCTGCAGCTCACAGCGTTATCCTGCAGCATCCCACCAACCACGCCACAGGAAGACACTTGGTTTCATCCTAAAATTCAGGGACAACGGCAAATGTTTGGATTCTGATAAGGGGGGGAATATTCACCAGCATACTTCATTAGCAATGCAGTCCAAACTTGCAAACTTAGTCACAAAAATATGACTGGACTTGCCTGGTCCCACAAAACAAAGTACCGTCTAGCGGTTAAAATCGGAGGACATGATTCAGGAATGTGAGCCTTTTCAAAGAAGAACTGCAACACATGATTAAGTGCTGCTGAAGTCAATAGGCTGATTCAGAGACCAACTTTTGGAGCGATGGATAATACTCCCCACATTGCCATATGGCTCTCAGTCAAACTTCCTAGAAGCATTTGTTAATACCGGGTTCCACCACAGCTTTTGGGAGGCCTGCTTTTCTTTCATTTTTTGGTGGGTTGTTTTTTTTTTTTTTTTTAATTCGTCTTTCTTTTTTTAAACCTTCGCCTGGGATGATCTTCACCCATTATGAAGGTTCTCTGAGAGAGAAAACCCAACTGTGATTACTGCAGGGCAGTGCAGACTCATGCAATAATTAATAGTCTCAAATTAAAGGTTATCTATAAATAATAAATAAATGCAAATATATATATGTTATATAACATATAAATAATATAAATATATAAGTAATATGAATATAATATATAAAATAATAAATGCATATATATATATAACAAATATGTACATTTATTATAATCCTAACACACTTTTTGTGTTGTTTAGAAAAAGGTGCACAAGCCAGTTACAGGAATGAAATGCAGCGTCTTGGCCAGCCAAGGGAATCTCTGCAAACAATCCCAGTCCCACCCCAAAACTTCTGAACCCTCTGCCTTTACAACTTGGAAATATTTCACTGCTCCTGCTGCCTCCCCATTCACTGCTACAGTAAAATCTGCTGTGGCAGGCTAGCTATTGCTTATCCTTTTAATCTATTTTGTGCCCAGATAGCAGCCACGTGTCACAGAGTCCTGTGAAGCGATGACACTGGTGTGACCAGCGAGGCTACTGAACCCTCAGGTGGCTCAGCCCAACACAGAGCCAACTGTGTCCCTCAAGTTCTCCTCATCTCCCAGGGATGCCACCCAACAGGACCTCCGACTTCCCAGCCATCCTCCCGCCTGCCCATTCAAACCACTAGCAATCCAAACCTTGGAGAGAGAGAAATGACTATCTAGCAGCCCCACGCTAACATTTGCTGAAGTGACAATTTTTATTTGCATTTATACGATGGGGAAGGGGGAGATCACTGACCAAGGGGGAGTCAGGGCCACCCACTGACTCGTCGTGCCCTCGCCAAGCCACCTGACTGACACATTCCACTCATTTTGCATATTTCCTAATCTCTGCAAAAGTTGAAAAGCTATCCTTTACATTTAGTCACAGAAAAGAAGAAATAAAACAAAAGCCCAATGAATTCTTGTTGGCTTTTTGAAAAACTTTATTGTGCAGATAAGGCGTAACATGGTTTGTAAGCAGTTTGAAAACACCCTGTGACTTCCCACAATTAAATAAAGGTAATCGCAGCCCAAGTCAGCCCTCCCAGCCATCTTGTCTTTAAGGCAATGGGGAAAGAAGAGGCACTACGATGTACAGTACTTTTTCTGGCTATTAAAGTGTTTCTCCTTATTCAATATCTAAATTAAATCAAATGGAGTATAATAAGTAAGCCCATAAGACACAGCGCATGATGCAAGGAGTCTTAAAATCCTTATCTACTGAGCACTCCAGCTTAAAGGCTGATGTTTTATGTTCCCCTGCAGCGCACGGGGATCCTGCTGGCTTGGCCAGACTAGGAAAATAAGCTTCGAATGACCAAAAGCAACTGCAACTTGAAAAGTAGGAACCAAACCAGACACAACAAACCACAGAGCAGCCGCCCCAGCCTGGCCCGAGCTCGCCCAGCGCTGCCATTCCCTCGCCAGCACCTCTCCCCGCACGGCCGCCCACTTCCCAGGGCTGCTGATAAGCTGCTCGCCAGCACCAAAGCCAAGGAGTTGGGTCGTTAATCACAAGGTATTTAGCCCGAGATGCACGGGGTGAGGGAAGGCAGAAAGCCGGCGGGTGCTGAGGGAGCCACAGATGCACGGAGTTGTGCAAATTTGCTGAATTCCAAAGTTATGAATTCCTCGGGTTTAAGCGATTCTTGAAACGCTGCTGAGCCAAAATCCACAGTCCTGTCTGGATGCTCTCCCCACGGGGGTCCAGGCACTGGGGCGAGAGGACGGCACGGTGTGGGGGAGCCCACCCCATTGCACACCCACGGGCACCATGAGGAGGAGAAGGAAAGACGTTTTGGGTCATTTTCTGCCTGTGCAGCCCCGTAGACATCTCTCAGGACAGTCATTCCCTGCTCTGACCACGTGCGATCCCTGCACCCAAATCCACATCCCAGGGCAAGAGCTGTGCGGGGTGCAATTGGCATTGCAGAGCCTATAGATATCAGCTTCCTATAACATGCAAATAAAACCTGAATTTAAGAGAAAGTCCAGCATCCATCCTCCAAGTTTGGATATTTTTCTCGCCTGAATACATGTAATTAAAGCATAATTACATGTGAAACATCATTTTACATGTCCTATTAAAGGAACATTTAATGTAAAGAAGAGTTAAGCAGCTCAAATATTAAAATGTAAGTAAAACTGTTGCTGATAACAATGACATAAATTAATACCAGTTGCTAATTAAGTCCATCAGTATTCTTAGACTTTTATTGGAAGACTGAGGCTTTTTCACAAAATTTGTCTTAGGAAATAATATAATTTACTTAAGTACTTTGCTCTACCAGATCCATCAATTTAGTTTTTACTGTTCAACTCATCTGTCCTACATTTAGCATATCTGCCCATAGAAACAAACCACACATTGTACCTTATTTCCTCTGAAGAAAAGCTCTGTAGCTATCGCCACATCTACCAAGTATATTTGGAGATCAAATTTCAGATCTCTTTCCTTGTATTATTATTTTTTTTTCCAATTCCTTGTTACCTTTCAACTTAAGTGTCTGAAAAGTTTCAAAATTAAAAAAAAAAAAAAATATCTCTGGGCAGAGAAATGCAAAAATGACATTTCCTCTGAACCAGACTTCACAGCTTGAAAAGAAGAAAAATGGAGGAAGGAGGAGACAGTCACCCAATGCTGCCGAGCAGCCACGGGGCTGGAGCTGTGACAACAGCACTGGGACATCCTCAAAACCACCCAGCATTCAAAAAAAATGCAAAATAAAGCACTGCTGCTGGTGTAGCCGATGCACAGGTCATCACAACCCTGTGGACATAACGCTACTATTTGTGATGAAACGAGAGGGTGAATTTAAACTCATAGTTGTTGGGTTTTTATTTTCTAAAATCTACAGGAATGGCGTGCATTGCTCTCCAGGAACACTTGGAAAAGCTAAGTTAATGCTGCTGAGGGTACGGGGGGAAGCCTGGCATCCTTTGGCATGAAGGAATTGCCTGATATCGGCAGAGAAAGGATCAAACCACATTTCAAGAAGCTCCTCAGAGACATACCAACAAGTAGTATTAAAATAATAATGACTGCTTCACAGAAAAAAGGGATAGGGAGGACAGAGGGGGGAAAAAATTTAAGAGACACCAGGCCATAGTTGTAATTCCAATGAAATAATTTCAGGGCCCAAACCAATATAATTTTTTTCTAAATTAAAGCAATTTCATAAAATAACACTACTACAAGCCCACCCAAAGCAGCGAGAAGCCATTTTTACCATTTTAATCAAGCACAAAGCTGATATGTTAACTTAAATGATCAAGACAAAATAAGATATGTGGGCCGGCAATCTGAATGCCAAGTTTTACCCATGTGAATTCAGTTATAAATGCTTGGAAAATGTGATTCCTTAACTTAGAAATAGCAGCTGTAGCATTCAAAGGTACTCCAGTAATTACTGGAATGTTTGCTGAAAAACTAGACAGAAGCTGACATCTTACTTACATTAAACACACATTCACCACAAATTAAAAGAGCCACAGAAAGAAAAAAAAAACAACAAAAAACAAACCAGAAAACAATCAGGCAAACAGATGTTCAAAAAAGAAAGAAAAAAAATGACAAGAGAGGGCCAGATGCTCATTTCTGGTACTCGGTGCGGTGAGCCGAAGGTGCCCTGCACAACCAGCCTCCCCAAGTCACTGATGCTCAACAGCCAAAGGGAGTCAGATTGGCACCTATACATCTGTAAGTGGTAATTTCATCCCAGATACTGCAATAACAAGCCGCCTTAAAATCGCAGCAATGCTGCCTAGTCATCTGAGACAACAGTAAAACAAGCAGCAACGCCAAGTGTAGTTGTCTACTACTGCCTGAGGGACTCGTGGGTTTAGCAACTGGGCTGGCATAAGGATTATATTATCGAGGAGTGTCCTATGCTGCTTTATTAAGTGCCAGTGAAATGTCTATTGCACTCGGTGCCTGGGAAATTCTGTAAGAAACACCAACCACCAACAACCAAACTCCAAATGAAGCTACTTGATCAATCCAGACTTATTATCAGCTGCCGTTCCCTGAAAATAAACCGTTTTGGAAATAAAGGACCGGTGACGTTAGCAGAGACGGGTAAGAGAACCTCTTTGCAGTAAACATAAAGCCTCAGGACACGCTGGTAGGAGCAGGAAAGTCTGCACCCAGGCTTTGGAAGGAGGTACCCGAAGAGAAGTTATCTGCAAAATGTGCATCACACTCTCCTGGCTCTCTTCACACCTCCCCCTTCGCATCCCCACTCCCATGCACCTTCGCGTCTATTCCCACACTTCTCTCGCTACCCACATCCTGAACATATTTGTGTTGTAAATACCCATTTGGAAGCACTCGGTATGCTGGTGGCACAGAGAAGGATGCTGCGTTGAGCTTCAGAAGGCAGCCGTCTTGCCATGACCCCTCTTCTCCCTTTCCCAACTACACGGGAGGCGAAAAAATTACTTGGCCCTCAACCTTATCTTTTAACCACTCAGGAACCAGATTATTGCCTAATAAAACTTCACTGCAAAGCTATTAAAAATTAAAGGGATATTTCCCTTCCTACATAATGATTTGTCACAAGCCAGACCTAAATCAGGATTGATGAGGTTCCTGGTACCTTCCTTTTTCTCTCTCTTTTTTTTTTTTTCCTTTAATTTGGCAGAATTTTCTGATTTTTTTTGCAGCCCTTCTCACTCCTGACTGACACAAAATTTCTCTCAGACCTTACTCCTTCATCGAGGTGAAGTAAGAGGTGAAAGGCAGCTGAGCCAGCAGAAATGTTCCCACTGTCCTTCAGGAAATACGTAGAAGAGTCCAAATAGTTGGTATGATTCAGAACTAGTGGTAGAAAAAGGACGAACCAGATTACAGCAACACAGAGGACTCCATCCAAAACCTGCATCCAAAGAGACTCCTGCTAACATATGGTGGAAATGTGACTTTCTGCAAATATCCTCCGCAGAAGCCAATTCCTCTCCTCCACCCAAGCCACGTCCAATAGCTCTAGTAGAACGAGCTGTTACTTACACGAATTAGTCAGGATAGGCATCAGCCATGATACAAATTTTAATCCATCTAGCTAATGAGGAATCTGCCATCTAGTTAAGGTGTTCAGACTCTCCAGAGAAATTAAAATCCACCTATTTAGGCTCCTCACTAACTGATGTGCTGCCCATCCCAGAGCGCTGTGGCTGCTTTTCCCAGTCACTGTGTCCCACGTTCCCTCCGCGAGGCCAGCACCGCTCAGCTCCACTGATACAAAGAGAAGCACCCGAAGCAGAATCACACTGGAAAAACAGAACTTGGAAAGAATGCGTTAACAACTTCAATCCAAATATAAAATGCATTTAAAGGTCACAATTTGCATAACTACATATCATGCTTTTTGTTGTATGGGTTGGTTTTTTTTTTTTTTTTCTTTTTAAAATTGCTTTATCCTGGAAGGTGCTGAGTGCTTCTGCTTCTTGTTTAAAGTTTTAACAGCTCTTAGCACAGTTCAGTATTTGGTAGGAGCAGCTCTGCAAAGCATCCTTGGACCACGCTAATAGGGACATAGCATTTCTAAAAAAACCACTCTTTTCAAAAAACAAACTAATTGGAGAAGCCACGCAGCCCTGGGAGTGCACAGCACCATTATCACACACTGCCATGACTGGGCTGACAGGGGAGTTTCACTTTCTTATGATGCACTCTTAGTGGTGGATTCAGTAAAGCAGCAAGATGCAACCAGGCATAACAGGAAGAGCTCAAAAGGCCACAGGCACAAACTGTCCCAACAACAGCCATTTTTTAATCCTTTTGTCCACTTGGATCAACAGCTGCCACAACCCGCATCCTATGAGGATGCTACACTGATCCCCTAAAACTTTGTCCCCAAACCCATACCTAGTCCCATGAAAAGTGTCATATTTTCCTTGAAAGGATCGTTACTGGAACAGTTGCAGGTATGAGGAGTGCCCTCTTGAACCAGAGTGAAAAGCAGGAGGTGCTTAAACATTTCAGCTCTTGCTTCCTCAGCAAAATTAATTAGAATAGCCAATCTGTGCTGCTGCTTAGTCTGCTGGGGGAAAGATGAAATGGCTACATTGATAAAAAGGCAAAGGAAGGGCTCATCACAGTAACGTCTGAGGCTGCTGCAGAAGTGGTATCCTGCCTTCTCCTGACTACAAAAGGAAACTTTGGAGATGGTTGGAAATTGTGGCTACAAGCCTGCAGTTCCCCCTGCTTGTATAAACGTGTTTGCAGAGATCAATGTGCTCAGCACCAGGTTCAGAGGCTGAAGGCGGCTCTATCACCATTAGCACCTGACTGATGATTGACACAAACCACACACCACCTACAAAGGCATTGCACAGACCCGAGAGTGTGGGAAACACAGGCTTTCCAAAAAATCTCTGCAACATCTTAGATGTTTTCCCACATTTCAATTTAAAGAAAAAACAGGGGGGAAAAAAGAAAAAAAAAGATCAAGGTTGCAGTATCCGTGTTAAGCGGGATCTTTCATTTCCGTGGTATTTGCTTGCATTCCTTTTGAAAGTTAAGAAATATTCTGTTTATTCTGGACTCAGCACAAGATCTTTCCACCTAAAGCAAGTTCCTCCTAGTGCTCTCTGTTGCAGACATCACCAGCAGAGAAAGGACTCGGAGGTAAGAAGCAGCGAGTACCACGTTAGAGATGCTGTGTACTCAGTTCTTCAAGCTGCACTTTTTATTTTTAGAAAGGGGAGCAAAGAGCACACCATTTTCTTGTGAAAACTGCATCCATCTCAAAAAAGCACAGTGAAAACCTCAAAATCAAGTTCACGAAGGCCTCCGGATTTCCCACAGCAACGTTAGTCACGGGGTCTTTATGAGAAATGCCCCAGTCCTGACTAATTGTTAAGAGAGAGCGATGATACACTTGGTTCATAGCCATCAACCCTAAAATATGCATCTGGTAAGAACTTCTGCATCTCTGGTGCCTTCCCCCTGGTCTTATCACCCTTCTCTGCGGTGACAGGAAGCCCCTGGTCCATCTTACCTGCAGTCCCTGCGGGTCCCCCAAAGATGGGATTGCTCCATCTGATGAAGCCGCCAGTCCTTGAGCATCGTGAGGTGAAAATCCCTTCACCTCCTGCACCGTCTCCCACACCTACACTTTCCAGCAAGGCTGAGGAGATTTGAAGAGATGCTCCCTCCCAAGCCAAGCTGCAGCGGGGAGGCAGAGGTGGAAGGCCCAGAGAAGGACAGCCATAGTGTCCAGGGCTGGTTTAGGTCAGAAATGTCTCCAGAACACAGTCTGAGAGGGAAAATGGGACCCCAGGCCTGCACTGGGGCTTACAATGACAACGTGTCCCCAGCCCATGGAGGACAGGGCCCATTCAAAGCCAGGCTTTAAGCAACCTGGCCTAGCGGGAGGTGTCCCTGCCCACAGCAGGGGGGCCAGAACGAGATGATCTTTAAGGTCCTTTCCAACTCCAACCATTCTACAATTCTGTGGCACCAGGGCAGTGCTGGGTGATGAAACACCGATATCTGCAAAGGAAGGCATCTCCATAAATCCAGCTGTGCCTGAACCCTTACACCAGAGAATCAGAGACGATTTGGCACAAGAGGCCACAGTTTTCATGGGGTTTTAAACGATGAAGATTCAAATCAATACAGAGCTCTGGAGGGCCTCTGCGGCCAATCCATGCGTGGCCTTATGAGGTCCTGCACCGACCACAACGTGGTGTCAGAGAACAGACGGTTCAACCTCCCCGAGGACGTTCCGGCAAGAGCAGATCCACACATGGCCTCACGCGTAGTAAGAAAAATCCACAGGTTCCCATCATTGCAAGGCCTGCTTTGCTTTGCTTTGCTTTCTTGTTTGTTTGTTTTTAAATATTCTGGCAGTAGAAAGAGAGTCACTGTTTTGTTTTTCTCCCCCACATATGCTATATAGTTTTCTCTCTAGCAATCGTTTCTTGCTTACTCAGTTGACTATAGTCTGCTTCTCCCACAGGAACGCTAGCTGTGTTTGTCCCCAAACTGTACCGTGATCCAACTGCTTTGTGTCATCCCACCAGCCCCGCGCAGAGAATGACGATCAAAATATTTTCCCTAGGAGGCGATGCGGAGAGATGGGCATATCCTTTATTTTAGAGCACAGCTGACCTACAAGGCTGAAGAATGTGCAGAAGTGTTTTGGCTAGTGAACTCGGCAAACACAACAAGAAAAGAGGGAGTAGAGCTACAAACAATACCAAGGCTTTGTTTGTACAATGGCGCTATTTTGCCAGATACTCTGCTAAGAAAATACTGCATCTCAGCTACACAACACGGCAAGTCCCCCTGCACATTACTGCATAACACAACCACTCTTTCAGCAACATTTAAATGCGGCCAATAAATTAATACCAGACACTCCAACCGTCCATGGGTCACAGTGATCAACAAGTAGGTCAGATTAATTCTGGAAGGCTGAGAAGCACATAAAATAGTATACAGCAGCAGTCTGAGGCACAGATGAAGCAATCCCCACTTGAACTCATTGAGAAGCTCCAAAACCAGCCCAGGTGCTAAAGGGATGCAGGATGAAGCCATCCCCAGTCCACGTAACTCGCCTTCCATCTCTGCAAGTTAAAATTAACTTCCCTGACAAAATGCAAATACATTAAAAAAATACCCAAGCCAATTAAGACACAAGTGTTTAAAGACATGAGTAGTAATTACAAATGTATTATTCATACCTAATTTACAAGATGAACTTCTTTCAGTAAAATATTAAACTGTTTACATGCATTCAGGAAGACAATTTCCCAACCCTTCGCGTCCTGCTCTGAAGCGGTGACTATTGCTATGCGACAACTCCTCAGACTTACAGTGTACACCATGGAGTAATCAGAAAATGTTTGACCTCAGATATCTACTTGACCCCACAGAAATGCAGACTCGCTCGCTATAAAATCCTAAACAATGGGGCAGACAAGGTCAGAGGGTCAAAGCAAGTATTAACAGGTCATTGTGCAACCCACTTGGGAGCAATTACTTCTGGTCACGGCTAAGTGGACACTTGATTGAATACCACTAAGACAGCTCACATCCCACAGATAACAATCCTCACAGCGATTAAGAATTAAAGCCCCCATGATTCAGCCTTTATTACTCAAATGAACCTAACTATTCCATAAAAAACTCTTGGTATATGCATGATGCAAGGTCTAAATTGAAATGCCACCTCATTAAACAATAATATCTAATTTTATCTAAATGAATTTTCATGAAAGTACGCCACACAGCTCAGGAATTTTTAAAATGAATTATCACAAGCGATACATAATTTCACCAAAACTGCTGCAGGAAAAAAAAAAATTAGCTTCAGGGATGAAAGGGAAACATCTACACTGAATGAAAATTGCACTTCTTTCTGCTTGCAGAAAGGGTAAAAGGGGATTCGGGGCTTCTGCCAGGCAATAGAGACAGATTTTAATCAAATCAACACCTTTCTGCTATGTCAGGTATGCTCATCCCACCCTAACTGACAGTAAGCCCCCAAAACACATGCCAGGTACCACTGCACACACAGGCCGCTTTCAGAAAAGGGGATGTCATCTGCACATCAAACCCCTAAAACTGGGGTTTATTATAACAAGCCACTAAAAGAGCCACCCGTGACTCTGGCTGTTAACTGGCCTCAGTTTGTACATCCCCTCCTGAGGGGTGAAAACCCTGCTCCGACACCTGCCAGCATGTCTATGTGCTGGCTTTTCATTTAAGAGCTCTTAATTATTTTACCAAAGCTATGAGAAGCACAGACAAGATGCCTGCGTTAAAAGGGGTCCTGTCAGGAATCACTGAAAGGAAAAAAAGAAGCCACCAACAGGTAAGTGGATTTAATTTTTAGCATATTTATTTGTTGATTCCAGGGGGAATGAACAGGGAGTGGCAGGTCCCACTGCCCTATGACTAAAGAGCAAGGCCATTGGCCCAAATGTGATCCCATGTGTGATTCAAATGTGATTATTTTATACAGCCTCTGCTATAGCTTCATGCGTAACTTTTTCCAAAGTCTAGTTCTCCCTCACCCTCCCTTACCCAGTTAGTTCCTGGAAAATAGCTGGTAATCAGAAAGCCATGTCTCCTTCATAGGGTATGCTTTTCATTGGAGAGAGGAACACCAAAAAAACCACCCCTAACCCCCCGCAAAAGACAGATGGTCTCCAAGCCAACTAGCCTGGTATAAACATGGGGTGAAGAGCAGGGTTAAGGGATGCTGGTTGGTGATGGGTGCACACCAAAGGCTGGGGTAAGGCCATCAGGAAAGGGATGCCAACACGAGTTAGGTCCCTTCTGGGGATCAACTCCTTCGCCCCTTCCTGACTCCACCCCAGCAGCAAAGCCAATGCCTTGGGGATATTTAAGAGCACTGCATACGCAGACACTTGGATGTGCAAAATTATGCATGCATGTTTGGAGGCCATTTTAGAGCTTGGCTCGTGAGTCATACAGAAAGTAGATCAGGAGAAAAAAAAAGTTTAAAGATGCATTTTTGTTTTGTATTCTTGCTACTGCAGCATAGCTTTGCTTCCCCCCCCCCCCACCTTTGCTTTTTTCTTTCATATTGAAACTCCCAGGCCTTTGTTCTGCAGCTGTTGGAAAATTCTGAGTTAAAACAGGAGTCTTTTACATTAGTGTTAATACCACGATAGCCAGCTGATAACATATCAGATATGCAAAATTCAAGCCTGACGGACTGGTGTTCACCACTGCTGATTATTGCACAGGAGTACACGAGGAATGAAAAGCTGCACGGTCGCTTCTCCCTTGTCCTGCTGCCAGCGAGGTGTAATAACGCTATTATGAAAAGCAAACAGGGATGAACTCTGCTCAAAAGAAGGTGAAGCCTGAACTGAGAAATCAATTGCTGCATCAGTCGTGCCCCTACAACTGAGTAATGCTGTTACAAAGTTCATCGAGCCCTCAAGATCCTCACCCTGGCAAGGCTTATGGTATTGCGCATATTTTATTGGCATTGAATATTCATATTGTGGCAGCATCTGGAGACTAACTAACTAAGGCTGCCACTGTGGGGAAAAAAAAAAAACAGTCCTGGAGTTCAGCCACCAGCTGGAGATTTCATCGAGAGGTCCACGCTTGGTTTTCCTCTCTTCCATGGGCTTTCTGCCAAGTTGCACATCACCCTATACCTCTGCCTACCCAGGTCTGGGACAAGGATCTCATATTCTCCTGTGACCCCACGGGGGACGATGCGTTACGGACCCCAGCACCCCATTACAACAGCAGACTGCGCTGCTGGGTGCAATCAAAGCACATTGTGAGTCCAAAAATAAGCTCTACTCTCTCACCGAGACCATCCTCCTCATACCCGAGAGGGCTGTAACTGGGAAACAAGTAGCAAAGTGCTGCTGGGAGACAGGGACTGTTCAAGCTTTGCTGCACTGATGCAGTGAAGAGGTACTGATGACTCTGGGATACAGGAAGGTGGTTAAACTGGGGAGGGCTGGGAAAGTGGGGATAAACTTTATGTTTGTCTCTGCAAGGCAGAACAAAGCCATGAAGGGATGTGAAAGCAGTCCCAAGTCAGAACAGTGCTTAGCAGCCGCACGCACAATGGTCCTTATGATGGGGAAAGCACTGGAAGTAAAGACACACACACACACACAAAAAAAAAAGATAAGATAAATGAGGCAAGAAGATGCAAAAGACCTCACTTCCAGCACCAGCTGAGTCAGGGAAGGGCAGGATTGGGAGACATGAAGCAGGAGCCAGTGACTGGTCTTACCACCTGCAGAGTCATAGGGGTATCATTCACCAGGACTTCCCTGACCAAGCTGTACAGTGTACACTCCCTTCGTCCTTTCCTACTGCTTTCAAAACCATTTAAGTATACCATACATAAAACACAAAGTTCAGAGTTATTACAGTCAGCCAGGCCAAAAAGTACTGGATGGGTCAGTGCCTCTCTGACATGCCTCTGATGAGGAACGTGAATGAGATCAGAAAACCCAGTCACACCTAAGCCAGCAAGGACAGAGGTGCATCAGACCACCAAAGCATCGCATGGGTACGTGGTATGAATCTGGGCACACAGATGATTTTCAAGGGTGGAGGTTTTTTTTTTTTCAGTTGGTATTGTCTTATTTGTGTGCCCAGAAATTTCTTCTTATATTATTAATTGCTGCCCTAATCCATGACCACTTGCTATGTAGTACTGTGGGTCACCTCCTGTCTGCCCCAGCCTCTCCTGGCTCCTGTTCTTCGGTGCTCATTCTTCCCAGCTGAACAGGCCACCAAGGTGCCAGCACGCTCCAAACCCCAGAAGCCTGCAGCCTGACTCTCACAGCAACAAAACAGGTTAATGAGTTTTCCTGAAAGCTCTCCTGACATCCAGTTCTGACCAGCCAAAGCAACACTCTTGGGAAGGCTCTGCCAACCTGTAATGTTATCAGCCAGGAACTCAGCGCTGACTAGATATTAAATAATAAGCAAAACAATCTCAATTAAGGTTTGGCAACTCACCCCTACTTAGTTCTGAAGTGGAGGAGAACACCACGCTGCCTGCATGCTTAAACTGCATCACCCAGTAAATACCACTTACTGAAACTGGTCTGAACTGTCGAGTACATCCACCCTATGCTAATGCGTGCACCTAAGTCAGACTTTATAAGCACAGAGACCTGTTGTCAGGTAACTCACACATAAGTTCTTTGGGGAAAAGCTGACACTGTTTCAGAAGCACACACAGGATTTTAATCTTGCCCGCAGTTCCCAAGTGCAATGCCTGCAAACCAAGACATTCAACCACCAGTACAGACTCCAGCAACTGGGCACATGTGGGTGATGCCCAAGTCACCAGGGGCAAGCAATGACCCTCTCTTTGTTTAGCAGCTGGAAGAGTCACTGCAAGGGTTGCCATGTCCCATAACCCTGGGGGTAAGGGATCAGCACGGAATGGCTGCAGAGGAAGGAAATTGGGAAATCAAGAAGGAAATGTCTGGGCTAGATAAAATCCCCAGTCTCCTCCTTGTTAAACAGGACGTTTCTGGTTCAGCGACAGATGGGATGACAATCTACTCCATGGCTAACCCAGAGGAGGTAGAGAAGCCTGAAATAAAGTCCCTTTGACTTCAGCTCCGTCTCTCTGACAGCCTGACTCAGACATGGACAGAGCAGCTAACAGGCGACCATTCATCAGCTCCACCAATACACAAAGGCAAGAATTTCCCTTTTTAAAGAGATTTAATGATAGAGTTTTAGAAATTGGCTAAAGGAGAGAGACTGAACACACTAGGGATGAGACCCAATAGGCTGATATTAATATTTCCCTGAAGCAGACACTCCAGTTTGCAGCACTGGAAGGACACAATTCAGAGATCCGGGAAAGTTCTTCAAGGAAAACATCACCCAGGTGCAGAATTAGAACTGAACTCAGAGAAAAGTGTTCCCACCATTCTAGCCTAATGGACTACTGACGTATTTTTTTAATCCCAATCAGAAAAAGCTGACCTATGAGTCTTCCTTGGTACACTGAAAAAAAAAAAAAAGATGCAACCAACCAGCTGTCCAGGGATGTCAGCCAATTCTCTGTCCAGGAAAGACTATTTTCACGTCTCCTCTTGAAAATTGAAGATGAGAACATACTACATAAGGACAGACAGTCAGATAGCAAACCTACTGGCGTTACCGCACTTACTATCCATTCCTGCATCCTCTTGTGCCAGTGGGTCCTCCTGAAACACAACTCATCCCTGCCATGTCTGAGACTCTGCTGCAAAGGGCTGGAGATGTGCTTTTTCTAAGGCAAAGCAGTTAAGAGGAAAAAAAAAGAAGTTTTCAGTTCTGCAGTCTCTTCCTGCTCAGCTCCCTGCGATGCTTGCCTTCCTTTTTGTTACAGAATACTTCAGTTGCCTGGAGCTATTCTAGTTCATACTGGGCATTATTCATAGCAGAAGCCCAACATCTCTCCCTAATTTTGCTCATGGCTACCTGAGCACGCAGCTCCTGTGCTACAGAGAAGCACCTTCTTAATGAAGCAGCTATGAGATCAATGTTGTATGACTTCCAAGAGCAAAACAGTTTACAATTAGCTGAAGGTCTGGTATTTGACAGTTTTTTATGGCTCTTTTACAACTGTTTGCAAATCTTTTCTTCCTTTAAATTATTCTGAACAGTGATAGGGAGAAGCCAAAAGTTATTTTGTGCAAGCATGTGTCTACTTGCATGAATCCAAGAGTCTTTTTAATTTAAAAGCACCATTACAAATGCCTGTATTTACATGATAGTTGTTTATGTAATGCTTTAAAGAAAACCTAAATGAAGCACAGAAGCCAATGCTAATGCAGAAGACAGTGAGAGTTAATTAACGTGCTCCAGGGGCAGCTCAGAAAATGGCAAGGCATAGCGCCTGGGCCACAAGGATTCAATAAAAAGACTATATTTCTCAAAAAGAACTTTTGATGCAACTTTGGTGCACTCATAGCCAATGAATTTTAGGCTCTTCTTTTCATATGGATTCTTGTGACATTCAGGACCACTGCTTGTACATTAGCTCAGCATAAAAAAACCTCCAGAACACAAACTATGAGAACACAACCCCCAAAATTCAACCTTTCTCTTCAGATTTTGTGCTTTTCAATACGTAGAAGTAAATGCAGAAATTAAGCTCAAAAGTCACTTTTCAGACAGGGCTTTTCAAAATTCACATCTCACTTCCTTTCATTCAGACATGCAAACCTTTTAAATTCTCCTGAATCCAAGTCACAAGTCCAGGTCAGACTTTCAACACGGAGGAGCAGCCCCATGGCACAGCCCCTCACCTTCACCTCGAGAATATCACCTACTCCAAGTGAAAGTGCAAGAGAAAGCCTTCACAGATAAAAAGCACGTTCTAGCCTTAGGCCTGTCAGCATGGCACATGTCTAAAGAGAAAAATGAATCTGCATGATAGAGGCTCAAAATGCAGGTGCCTGGGTGGAAACAAGAATTTCCAAAAGGAGGCATATGTATGTTTAAAAAAAAAAAAAAAAGAAAAAGAAAAGAAAAGGATGCTCATTTGCAAGAGAACAGAGGACAAAAAACAAAGCTACACCTGTAAGAAACAAGGGGGTTTTTTTGCCAGGTGCATTAAGAAGGATATACCTTCATTTTAGACTCTAGCCAAAAAGATTAAAGCCATTTTCACCCTCACCCAAATCACCAAGGAGACCAAACCTTCTTCAGCTTTTAACTGCAGTGAAGTTAGCATCGAGAGAGGATTCAAGAGAACCCTCTCCCAAGCTCCAGATCATTATCACCGTTCCATAGCATCCTCCTCATTGCTGGTGCTCCCTTCCCCTGCTCCTATGCACTGCTGCTGGCAGGTCTCCACCTGCTCCCCAGCCAACACACCACGCACACCCACGGAAGCATCCTGCTGGACAAAACAACATGATCAATGCCATCTTTCTCTTTAAATTCTACCTATGGTTTGGCAACACCGTAGCCATAATCTAAACTGACAGCATGCAAGATCCTGCATCTTCCAGGGGAAGCTGAGCTCAGGAGGATGCCTCCAGCAATGGGGAACTCTACCAAGTTACGTACTCTTATGCAAGTTTGGGGTTTCTTAAACATCTACAAGAAAAAAAAAAAGTCAATCTAGTAATCCTTGTTGATTATACTGACAGTAATTATACTTGTGTTATGCCAACAGTATCTTCAGTCTTGAGAGTGCCCATGCTTTGAGATAGCTTGACTGCCTCATGGACGGAATGAAGCTGCAGGTTTTAGGTCACCAGAAAGAGGACACTAGGCATTGAAGGTGACTTGGAGATGCAGATAAGCACACCAGTTGGATACCGGTGCTGTCTGTGAAACTACTCTGCTCCTACCTGGGGCAGAAAGCATTGCCCAAACTTTGCTCAAATCTTCAAAAGCAGAGCAGTGAAGGTGCAAGGACACAGAGGACCAGACTACAGGCCATAACTGAAACAAGCTGAAGATGACAACATGCCAGAACGATCAGACGAAGCCCCCACAGACCTGAGCATCAACAGGGCATTTCAGCCACCTTTGCTGTGGTGACCTGCTGTGTCCCCAGAGACAGCCAGCCCTGCAGAGCCCACGCAGGTATCAGGCATGGGACCTGCTTGCCCCTGTTGTCACATATGCCATCAGTGGTGGGGATGGACACATCCCTGTGCCACCCAGCCACTCTGCTCCCAGTTCTTCCAAGCTAAACAAGCAGATAAAAATAACAAAACCCCCCAAAACCCACTTACCTCTCTTGCAGCCAGGTGTTGGTAGATTTATTAAACTTAGAAAATCTTAATATTTTCCCTAGATGAAGACTTCACATTTCACATCAGAAAAGAAGTGGCCAAGGTCTAGAGGGCTTGATCTGACTGACACACTAAAAGCTATCAGCCTCCAGCCATTAAATGAAATATGTCCAACTCCTTAAATATTTTAATATATATTTTACAATATAAGTACTTCGTGTGGGAAGAGACGGAACAGTCACCACATCACAGTTTGCTCAGCTGGATCCTGCCAGCTGTGGGATCACCAGTGAACAACAGATAAATTTAAGTCCTGTTCTGACATCGGTTCCTCCTGTTGCTTTTGGCGAGCTGCTTAACACCCAGCATGTCCAAGTTTCATTGCTTTATATATACATACATATATCTATGTATACATACATATTGCAGAAATCATATTTATTCAACCTCCTACATTGTGCAAGAAAGTAACGAGTTATGCTGAAGCATTTGAAAGCGTGGAGCTCTATCAGAGAGAGAGATCAGGAGCTTGGAGAGAGCAAGCAGTGATTTCCCATCAGCCTGCAGAGCTCTGGAGAGAGCAACCACCCTCACCCAGTGAGCCTTTGGAAATCAGGACCCTATCAAGAAAGCTTAAAGACAGGGGTGAAAAATTACTTGAGATCTTTTTTTGGGGAAAAAAAAAAATTATCTCTATATATATGATCAGAAAACACCACAGCCAACCCAAAGCACTTATGGGCAAACCACTGATTTGCAATTCCAAACCGCTTTTCCGCCTGAATCCTCCACTTACTATCTTATCTGATCTTCTCTCAGGGAATCCCCCAAACCTCTCTGCTTCAGAAGGACCTCTCAAGCTCTACTCTGAGCACTTCTTAGCGCTGAAGGTTTCTGTTGTTTAGGGATGGATGTAAAATGATGCAAACTAACAGCATTTTTACTCACTCTCCTCTGCTTTGGTTTTTGTTGTGTTTTAGTTTTGGGTTTTTTTTCTTTTAACACTGCTGTACCACTTGTTTTCTGGCAAGACTGCTCATCAGGTAACCAGGAACTGCTTTCTTTGCCAAATAAAGGTTGCCATTCCCAACACAGACCCACACTTTTACTGGCCCGCCACACACAAAACTCATTTTAATCTAGTGTTTAAGAAGGCACACGTGCCATGATCTATATCAACACCGTAACAAACAAATGCTGCTTTACTGATGTTCAAGAAATGCACTAAAGTCTGCAACCACTGACAAGTCTGCTTGGTGGCATAAAGTCAGGCATATTCAGCTAGAACGATACGAAATTGCTGTTGAAAACACCACAAACCCCCTCTGTCGCACCAACAGAGCCTTCATGCTGAGGCTGAGACTAGTTGAAGGCAATGATTTTTCTTACTGTCAAAATGCTCTCTGCTAAATGACCTCAGCACTTCACAAGCATTATTTAAAACCTTCAGCAGGCTCTTAACACGGCTACTTTTTCCCAATCCCACTTTGCAGACAGAAGCACACAGACATGGAGGAAATGGTGTAACATCAGGTATGGAATACCCAAATCCCAGGCTTCTGAGCTTAAATTTGCAGACTTTGCATTAGAATCACGGAATCATAGAATGGTTTGGGTTGGAAGGGACCTTAAAGATCACCTAGTTCCAATCCCCCTGCCCTGGGCAGGGACACCTCCCACCAGACCAGGTTGCTCAAAGCCCCATCCAACCTGGCCTTGAACACTTCCAGGGAAGTGTCCTTAGTCCAAAAACATATTTGCTAAAATGAGTAAGAAAGAAAATAAGAAGGTTCCTCCCCTCTCCCCTTCTCACTCCCTTGTCCAGAAGGAAAACAAACAAACAAACAAACAATCCATCCTAAGAAAATACCTTTAATTTGGAATCAAAATCCTTTCAGCAAACAATCTTTTGAGAAATTCTGCATGGAAACATCTGTTTAAAATGGGGATGTTACAAGCCCAAAAAAGTATTGCAGAATAATGATGCTTTTTTGAACAATCAGTATCAGTCTGTTCCTGGCATTATTTTTGGAAATGGTATAGCTAATATGACAGCTATGATTCGGAGCCTTCAAAAGGCATAAGCTATTGGCATTTTAAATACATTACATACAAACATGCACGCACCCCTACACCCACACAGACTCTGAAGATTTGTTCTGCTCGTGTCTGATGACTCTTCTGAGCATACCCCACAGCAGACTCTTTCCTCCTCTCACCCCAGTTTTCTCCCTCTTGGGCTTTACATCAGGCATCCAAATATAAGGGGTACAAAGAGACCTGAATTAACACATTGCACAGCAGAAGGGATCCTCTGTAACTAAATGGACACAATCAAGTCTTCCAATTAAACTATTACCCAAAAAGGTGTGGGTTGGTTATTACCAAAGACAGCATTTATTTCAAAAAATGGAAAGCACCATTAGAAACACCTAATATAACTCTTATTAACTTATTTGAATCTAGTCCTGAGCACATTGGGTTTGTAAGTGTCTGCTAACATAGCATTCTGTTTGCCTAATTAAGTTTTCAGTAGGGTAAGCTATAGTTCTTATGCTAATATAGGGAACGGGGAAAAAATCACATATAAACCAATGCTTAGCTTGATTTACCTTTATTGTATAAGAATTTGCTATAGGCTCTTCAAGAACTGCTAACTAATTTTCCATCAAAAGGGACAATTGCTGGACAAATTTCCAGCCCAGCCCAGCCTCTAAGTTATAAACCCACACAAACCCTATGGCACTTACAGGCCCTTTGGTTTTCCCCATCACTTCTTCCCGTTGCTGGTCCATATTCTGAACCCTGAGTGCAAGCAGCGCTGCAACGCTTTAGCTGGGGAACATCAAGAGGAGGAAAATTACCATTAGCCAAAAAAATTACTCTTAAGAGGCTTATAAGAAATCTCAGGGAATCAACTCAGATCTCCATGACAAATAATTAGCCAAATAAAGATAAAATACTGAAGCATCTCAGCTTTCTGCTACATTCCAAAGCGGCTTATTTTCTCCCTCAGTTTTATTCCTGCTGTATTTAAAATACTCCCTTGCAACTTCCAAAAAAAGAAGAAAAGGAGGAGAGGGGGAGGGGAGAAAAGTGACAATGGAGTGCTCTGCCCAAAAAGCCAGATTTCTGCCCACTTTTTGCCCTGTACCAAACCCTGCTCTGGGGAGGGCCCCCAACCCGCAACCCCCCCAGGACCTGCTCACGGGGCGAGCACTCCTGGAACGGGCCCAAGACTTTTTAAGCCGTATTACAGCATTAATATAATTTACAAAATGGTTAAAAATCAGAATGTTTTTCCTTCGTGAAAAATAGCACACTTAATGCTTTTCATCTGGCACATAAAATTTACAATACCTCCAGGAACATTTTCTTTGGTTAAATCAACACTATTGGTACTTTTTTACCCTTTAAGCATATTACAGCCCCAGCTTTTTATGGGTTTTTTTGGTTGTTGTTTTCACCCATTGTAATAAACTTTTCAGAACCAGAAATGATCAACAATAAAAAGCATTCCCATGTCAAACAATTTTAACTACTGCTTTTAAAACAATAATAAAAATTAAAAAAAAAAAAAAAGGGGGGTGGGGTGGGTGTGGAATCATCTTCAAACCTGACTTGTAGGGTAACTATCTCAATGCAATTAATATAAAGCCATCGTCTGCAGGGGCCAAACTTCAGCTCTCTCCCCAAAATTGTTTCCATCAGGCGGCCGCAGCAGATGTTGGCTGTTAAAGGGCGCAGACGACACAGTTCATGACTTTTCGGAGGCGGCTGCGCGCCACATCTGCAGCCGATGAAGGCGAGCGCAGAAGTGTGGCAGACAGAAAGAAAAAATACATCAGCCGGCAGGAGGGGGGGGGAAGCCAACCCTCTTCCGTGCAAGGGGCTAAAAATAGAGGGGGTAAAAAAAGGGGGGAAGGGGGGGGGTATGCCTTCACCCCGCTGCTCCGGCCGGCCTCACCGCGCTGCCGGAGGAGAGCATCCGGGATGCGGCCGAGGAAGGGAACGGCGGCGGCAGCCTCCGACTGCGGCTCCGCACTCGGCTCTCCTCATTAACTGGGCGGCGATCCAAGTTCATCTGGGCCCCAGAGAAAGGCAATGCTTGTGTTTAGACCGCACAATACTGACATAACATTAACAGATTTACATATGCAAAACTGTGAAGCAACAGGCATTCCCCCTCAATTGACCCACAGCTTGTAGTGGCTGCCGAGTTATTCCCTGCTTAGGCTCTGTAACCAAGTGGGCGTCATGCGACTACCATCTGGGTACCACTTATTTAAAGCTGGCAGTCTCTCTGTAATAGGCAAGCTGGCAATAAGCAGGAAGGGAATAAATTGCATCATTTAGTTAACATCCACTTGCTTTGCGGCTGTTAAAAACCCATGACTGAATAATAATTTGGTTATTTCTTTTGCCAGACAATGCTGTCAGCCAAATCGTACTACGCATGCTGCAAAACGTCAGCTTGCAAAATTTCCACTTTAAAAATAAAGAAATTCGCAGTATAACGTGAGCTAAGAAGTTTTGCTAGTGCTCGCGACTCAAATGCAATCGCCTTCTAAAAATAAACTTGCACTACTGCAGCCACCAAATTCTGCTTTTCCCCAAAAGCTTTGCTTTCGTTTCTATCAGCCACCCCCCTCAACCCATTAAACTTGCCAAATATCCCCGACCTGGCCCATAACGAGCAGAGGAACCAGGGTCTGCTCACAGGGATGCTCGTTAGATCCAAACACATCTCCAGTTCTTGCTACCCACTGCCCTTCTCATCCTTTGCCTGAATTTGTAGATTTTATCATTTCCTTCTGTCTAACACAACTGCTTTCACGCAAATCCATATCAAAGAAAGTCGCTGACACCCTAGACCACTGAAATACAGCTAGAACATATCCTTTGTTAAAGGAAAAAAAAAAAAAGGAAGAAAAGAAGAGCTTTTGAAGTGGGTTTCTCTTTGGGGCCCTTTATTTTGCAGAAAATTAAGCTACTAATAGTAGTCAATTATTTTTTTTGTCCCAATTTGCTAGAAATACAAACAGTCTGGTACACACATATCTCAACCTCTCTTCAGGACTGAAGGAACCCGTTCTGAGTATGCTTTTATACTGCAAAGATAACAAGGGTTCGTGTTATACAGTGGGAAAAGTCAGAAGTAACATCTCCATCGAGATTAATGGTGAGGAAGAGCCAAGAGCAGTGTCCACGGGTAAGAGTTTTCTCGACACGGGCTACAGAGCCTCCATCTCTCACAAAACCAGGCTCGCTCCTCCCTTGCTACAATTCGAAGGGACTTCAGGGACTCTGAAGTGCAGAAACAATTTAAGACAACTGATAGTGAGCGGGAACCCAAGTTCATTAGTGACTGGATTCCAGTATTGGCAATGCAGACAGCCCGGGGGAGAGGACACCGGGGCAGAGTTGGGCTTTTGTATGCCTCCCACCTCTGCAACAATGCCTCCAGCATCCATACTGGGTATGGTGCCAAAAGACCATACAGATGGGCATGGGGGCATCAAAGGCAAATGGGAATTATCAGTCCTCCCCCCTCCATCACTATCTTCTCTCCACTGCAGTCTAGGGAACCAGGGCAGAGCCCAACAGGTAGAGGTGCCAAGCTCCATGCTGTGACACTGCTCCGCACACCGCCAGCAGGGGGGCAGGCAGGTACGTTGAAGGTGGGTTCCATATGGGTAACCCCTTTACCAACCCAGCAGTGAGACAGGATTGATCAGGTGCAACAAGACCTGCAGCACCAACCTCAAAACTCTTCCTGAGCCAACACACATGACAATTCATAGAATGGTTTGGGTTGGAAGGGACCCCAAAGACCATCTAGTTACAACCCCACCAGACCAAAGGCCCATTGGGGTTTTTTTGTTCACTTAAAAGAATAATTGTTTGGAAATGTTTGGGGTTTTTTTACAGGCCTTCACAGCACCCTGCAGCTCCTGCCTTCCACCCAGGATGCTCAGTCAGCCCCCGGAGGGCAGGGGAACACGGGACTCATGGCCACCTGCAGCCCACCATAACATGAGACCATCACCCTGGAACACAACAGGGTGATGGACAATCATACAGCTTGCAGGCTTTTACATAACAGTAATGAAAATGAGATGGAAGAAGAAAAGGGTTTTACCCCCATACCAACCCAACAAGACAGTGGTCAGATGAAGGGGGAGGCAAAAAAAAAAAAAAAAGGGAACAGAAACAGAGGGCAGAGAGAAAAATCTGTCAGAGGAAATGCAATGCCAGAAACCGTTCCAGGACCCGGTGGCTTGATGCCAACTCAAAAGCCTCCAATAAAAAAAAAACCTTAAAAAATAAGGCTACAGAGTCCCCCAAACCTTCCTGGTACGAAAACCTGTGCAGGTTGAGGTTTGTCACAAAAAACCTGTGCCTGCTGTGCCTGCTCCACCACTTTAACCCGGGAGCTCTCAGCCTGAAATACTCCTCTGGAGAGGAGACCCAAGGCACCCAGTAACTTTGGCAAACACGTATCCCAAATCCTTTGGGAAACACGCATCCCCTAAAGCGTTTGTTTATCTCAGAGAGTGTTTGAAAAGCTTCGTGGTACTGAGCCTTAGCACTTTTAATTGCATATACCATACCCAAGATCATCAACCCAGTAATGCTGTCACACATGTGGTACATTACTGTATGGTCAATCTCCCTAATTATTCTTGAGTTATTTTTTCCAGTAGATCTACAAAATTATCAGCATAAATCTCAAAACATTTACCAGTCAACAAACTCAGCACAACAGACATAAGCTTGGCCCTGACAAATAAAAAGACTAAGGAAAATGTATTTATTTGTAGCAAATGTCCTTTCCTATAACCGTCAAATAGATTACAACAGCATTTCTTTCCTCGCATTGCACCCTGGGATCCAGACATTTAACTAGCATACACTGCAGTCCTGGATTAATCATAAATAGAATATATTTTTAAGTGCATTAATTATGTAACAGATGCTTCCAGGATTCCAATGGAGGTAATTTTTAAAATCCCTCTGTACAGTTTTATGAATCTGTGCAGTTTCAAGGTTGTTTTTAATTTGCACTCAATACTACACTTATATAAAAACAAGAGGTAATCAAACACTGCCTAATTACTTTTTTTTTTTTAATTTTATTTCAATGCAGACTGGAAGATGCACCCTACACTGTTAGCCCTGGACATCCTGCCTGCCAATGGAGGTTCCTTCCATTTCTTTGCCACAATGGCAGGTTTGGATAACCATCCATGTGAAAGTCAAGATTTTTGCATTTGCCTCTCCTAATAGTCTCCTCAAACTAATTTCTGCCGTTCTGAAATTTCAGCCTCCTCCTGCACATTCACACTCACTTAACGGATATTTTAGGAGGGGTGGCTGACACCCCAGAAGGCTGTGCCACCATCCAGCGAGACCTGGACAGGCTGGAGAGTTGGGCAGAGAGGAACCTGATGAAATTCAAAAAGGGCAAGTGTAGGTGCTGCACCTGGGGAGGAATAACCCCCTGCACCAGGACAGGTTGGGGGTGACCTGCTGGAGAGCAGCTCTCAGGAAAAAGACCTGGGAGTCCTGGTGGGCAACAGGATGCCCATGAGCCAGCAATGGGCCCTTGTGGC
>BJBW01000455.1:729811-763560 GCA_004320125.1 Scolopax mira | reverse complement strand
TACCCTTGGTAAACCCATGTTGCCCACTTCCAATAACCCGCTGCTCTTCAACTTGTTTGGAGATTACATCTAGAACGAGTGTCTCCATTACCTTCCCAGGAATGGAGGTGAGACTCACTGGTCTGTAGTTCCCAGGGTCCTTGGCTTCTTGCCCTTTTTGAAGACTGGAGTGATGTTGGCCTTCCTTCAATTTCCAGGCACCTCTCCTGTTTTCCATGACCTTTCAAAGATAATAGAGAGTGGCCCAGCAATAACATATTTGGCTTATATGCCAAATAGATATATTCAGAAAAACAAGGAGATCATAAATCTAATAATACCGAGGAAATTATGAGTCTGATTCTGGCTTTTCTTAGATTGGTGATCAAAAATCAGGAGTGCATCCTTAGTTACAATGAAGTCACCTGGCAGTAAGTGACAGAAAAAGCAGTCATATTGTAGGAAAAATAAAAGACTGTAAAGTACTGCATGTGTTATTTCAAATGTAAACAGAATAATGAATTATACATTCATTATGTATGTAATGAATGAAGCAAAATGAAGAAGCGTGCTAATCAAAATGAGCAAAGCTTAAGCCATATTTGAAGTATTTCAGGGGGGCTTCACAAGGTGGGGAGGCTTTACCAAGGTAATCTACTGTTTCTCATTTCTCTAGTTGTCACTGCCATGGGCAGAGGACTATTGTTCTTAGAAATGAACGCTTCACAAATATCTTCATTTGACTGATCTGGAAAAATCATTTGTGAAACAGAAGGGGGATCTTCAGGGCTGATGCAAACAGGTTCGATGTTTTCTGAATAGGTGTTCTACAGCATGAACACTGCGTGCGCCTGACAGCTTAGAAGGGGGGGAATATACCAAGGGTCCTGGCCTCTTGGCCATGCTGAGTCTTTTAAAATACCATGGCGTGTCGACAAACCAAAGATTATCTTTGTTGCTTTGTAATTCTAATAAACAGCTTTAGTGATTGGTTAAATTACTTGGGCCATTTCAATCAAATCACAGCTGCTGTTTAATTTACAAATCCGTTAGGATCATCCTCTAAACCCTTGTGCTTTTGAGCAAAATAAGCAAGTGTGAACACTTCCCCTCTTCCAGGTATCATTCAGTAAATATTGCTGTATTACAGCTTTCAGAATTTAGGTCAGTAACATGCATTTAAGTAAATCAGTTGATAGAATATCTGTCTGACTTTCACAGGGCACAAACCTTTTTCTCTCAAGACATTAAGGCTAAAGTAACTGCAGTGCAGCTCTGCAGTTTTGCTGTGTTCTGACAGGTAATGACATTCATGACTACGTGCTTTGTGTCATTTCTTTGATGCATCTGTTCACAGACAATGCTGGAAGATGTAAGAGAGGCCATCTGAGGCTACTTTTGCATTGGAGTCTTTAAATGATGCATTGGTGGATAAAGATCATATTTATGTATTTCAAATACAGTTACTCTAGGGTTATACCATCCAGAGTGGTAATCCCTGTTGGCGTACTGTTTTGGAGAACTGAGCAAGTGCAGCTCTGCTGTAGTCTTTCAGTCAAATAAATGTTTGTCCTGTTTTGTAATGGTGACTTGGGGAAGTGCTAGAAATGTATGGACTGCGCCTGAATGGTTATCAGTTCCTGAGATATGATCTCATGTCTGAAACCCACTGGCCACTAAACTATTGCTACTTATTCAACTCAGTTTGGCTCACACATTCGAGATTAATGTGTGAGGGCTGTATTTCCAAACTGTCCAGGTACCCACAGCATCAGGAGCACTGAGGGGGTTATATGGGATCCAAGCACCACCTAAAACCAGCAGTTGGTGTCCCTTGTAGTGTAGAGATGAGTTTCAAAATCTTACCTTATTTTTTGTATCTGTTAGTTTGCATGTTTGAATGTAAAATTTTTATGATTGCATTGCCAGAACAATTGATATGTTGAGATACAACTATTGTTTCTTGTGAAGAAATCAGTCATTACTATGTTAAAAATTGTTTGGCGTTTGTGCAGTTAGAGAGGACTGAAAATAAAATTAGTTTCAAATGAGAATTGGAAAAGGTTTTACAATTCCATTTCCTCTAAGGCAAGGAGACCTTCCTCCTGATGAGGAACAGAATATTATTTCCATAACATTGGAGTTCACCTTACTTAGATTGTAGATTGTGAACCATGACTAAGTGAAAAAATAATCTGTTTGGTATTGACTTTCAGGAATAGAACCCTTTAGTAACGCTGACATGTAAGTATTACATAGCCCACCATGTATAGCCATGAGAAATTAGTTCAGCAAGTATTTTGGCATCTTGTCTTTGGAATTGTGCTGTCCAGAAATATTAAAATATAGTTTTCACATAATTGGGCAATAACATTCTTTCACTGGAGGATGGTTCCTGAGGATTGTGTGTGACTTATATGCAGAAAAAGATTATGGTAGGCAGCAGATAATGTTGCTAATTATCTGATGTACCATAAGGAAAAGTTGCCATCTATAAGTCATTTGTATTATCTTCTCCTATAACTTCTTTTCTAGCTAATTCAGATATGCTTGTCTAAAGGCACACTTAGTTCAATTCTTCATTTAAAATGGATGTTAAAGATATCATCCCTGACAACATCTTAAAGACTAAAAGACAATTTAATTATGGGATCTCCCTCCATTCTTGTGTCCATAGAGATGTAAAATTTTCATTAATTTTTTTTTCACTACCTTTATTAATTTTTTTCAGGACCCTTAGGTCAAATAAATTCTGACAGCTGCATTTTCTCCTTCAGACATAATTTTGCAACTTTATCACATATGAGCATCCTGGCTTGTGTGAAGATGGAAGTTGAAGCTATTTTGTTTCAAGGTGTCCTTTCACCTATGTTGCTGTAGGACTTGGAAGCTGTGCACCTTTCGTAGGCAGTACCCATTCATCAGAAAGTTGTAGTCTAGCTGTGTTTTTAATTCAGTAGTTTCAGTTTCTTCTATTGTGACTAAAATAAAATAAATTTTTTTTTACTATGTTAGTTCTTGATTTTAAAATCTACATTTTTAAAAAAATAACCCTAACTTCACAAGATATGCAGTGTTCTCCAGTATTGCTCCATTTGCAATCCAAAAGGGTCACTGATATCCCAGAACTCTACAAATTATGACTTCAGTGCCTTTACTGGTAGTTTTTGAAGGTATTTGAAGATATTTTGAAGTCACTTAATTTTTTTTTAAGTCAGTGGTACTGAAATGTGGAGGGCTTATGGCCCTAATTATCTGATAGATATTTATAAAGGAAAGTATTGTTTTGCTTTAAATAAAGATACCAGAAGAATTTTGAAGTGGCAAAGAAAAGCACAGAAACACAGAAATGCAGAATTAAAATCACTCATGAAAGCTTAATTTGGCTAATGTGTGCATGTGTATTGTGATACAGTTTTAATTACTGTAATCTTACTTTTTTTCCCCCTTCAAGACATCTGCCTGCTTCATATGCCTCTTTGGCATGTTCTGTCATCTCTATCTTTGAGAAGATTCCAGCTTCCATGCTTATGGGATGTACTGGTCAAGAGATTCATTGTTGGCTTTTCAAGTGGTTGTGTTCAGGGGGTTGGAAGACTCAAAATAAGGCTGTTGCATACAAATCCCACTTATGTCCAAATCTGGTTCTTTTGACACTTTGTTCTGAGCCAAGGCCACAGGTCTGACTCCTGGCATTGAAAGATGTCTCTCCCTTTGCAGGGGCTCTGGTTGGACTGGGATAACCACTTCTGGAAAAGTCAGATTTTTTTTCAGTGGTTATTTTTCAGCTTTCTTTTCATTTGTGCCTCCTGGACCAGGCTTTATGCTGCACTGGGATCTGTAGTGCAAGATCAAAGCTCTATTGTCTAAAATCAGCAATAAAATCAGCAACCTCTGAAGTGCTGCTTGGAGATGTGGCATTGCCTCCACTACTGTACAGAGCCAAATGGATGAATAGTTAGATGGCATTAATACCTCCCAGTGGGGAGGACAGAATGGCAGTTCGCCTCGATGATGCTCAGATTCTATAAAATAGCCTTTTTTTTAGCATGATTCCTCCATTTACATCTCTGCTAACTGGGTATTCAATTTTGAAGTGACAAAAGCTTGCCTGATAATTTGAAGTAACATATTCTAGAGGACAGCACACTGCTGCAGTTGTATGCCTCTGGTGACTTCTAAATGCTCATTTTCTCTTGATATTAAACCAAGACATTTCAGATCCTCTGTGGCATTCTAAATGGGTCTCGGTTTGGGAAGTCAGACTGTAAATGTAAGATCACTCTCGTGATCATTATACAAACAACCCCACAAAGTTCACATTCTGCTTGGAGCAATTTAAAATCTTTCCCAGTGTTTTCAGGTATGTTATCTCTAGAAGATCTTTTGAACTCATTTCTACTTCCTCTATATTTCAGCTAATTAAGTCAACTTTAACCCCATTCAAAATGAGGAATTTCTGATGCAGCTGTGAGATGCTGCACCAAATGGCCACTAATACAGCATTGGGAAGGCAGAGTAGCAAGGTGCTCATTGCCCCTTTCAGTGGGTTTACTTGGGTAGTTTCCTGGTTAATGTCTCTGTTAACTATCACAGAGCCAAACTGCCTGGATTTCAACTCAAAATCCTCTAGGCCCAGTGCTGAAAAATAAGGAAGAAGATGGCCTGCACTAAGACCCTGTAGTGTGGGACAGCAGTTTGGAAGTCAGGAGACACAAGGACTCATTTCTCAGCCACTGACCCTGCCATGCCTCTTCGCCTGTTTGTGCAATTTCTCCTGCCACCGTAAGCTCTTGAAGCAGGACTTAATCGTGTTTAGCATTTGCTCAGGGTGTGGAAAAAGAGAAGCCTCGAGATAAAATATTCCCTTCTTAAGCTGCCTGGAATGGAAACAAGTATGATGGAAAAATGATGGTAACAGAAGGGCAAGCACAGATAATAACTTTACTCCTGACCGTTTCAGGAGGATGGGCCATTATTGCTTTTTGATTTCTCAAAACAGCCTGGTCATTTGATACCATATCCTTGGAGACTTACAGCTGACATCTTTTTAAAGAAAAATGCAATAAGGTTGTATAACTGATGAAAATTATACTCCCACTAGAGGCAGAATGACATTATTTTGTGGGTGAAATACATTGAAAACTCGAGCTGTAGGGGGAGAACTCATCTGTTTTTCAAGTTGAAATTCAACTTGGTTAATAATTTAGGCCACAAAAAGTACAGGAAAATATTCAAGTGGCCAAGTATTGTTTCTCAGTGAATTTAAAGTTTGTCTTTGTTTCAGAATGGCATTTTTTCTATTTAAAAATGAACCTAAATTATAAGTACAGATCTACCGCCATATTCTTGTCATCTTTTGACCAAATAAAACAATCTAAGCTCCTCACCTATTTTGCTGCAGCTGGACATAAAAACATAATTATTTTTCAAGAGGAAAGCCACTTTTGCCCACACTAATGTGACCAATATTAATTCATTTTTCAATCAGCCTAAGTGGCCATGCTCATTAAATCTCCATAGTTTGTTTACTTCTAAAATGTCCTGTATCTCTTTTCATTAAAGTGAAATATGACCACTGTAGCAATCCAGTGTATTCCCATTTCAGATTTACTTTTAAGGAAATTAAGTAATTATCTCCAAGGCATCTATAAATTGGAAAGTGCATGTCAAAAACTGTAAGCGGTTTACTTTAGTAAATGACTTCATAATTACAGCTTTGACAAAGAAACTTATGCTGACACAATCCTGAGTCCCTGCAGAGTTACTACGAGGTCAAAAGAAACCTGAAACAGAGGTCTTGAAGCACTAGCACTTTTAGAGCTGCTCCAAGTATGAACTGATGACCTTTCTGAGACTGGAAGGTAAATATGGAATGAATTCATGCACTGTGATCTTACTCTGAATGTAATTATGTTTAGGATGCAAGTGAACCAAGATGTGAAAGACAAAGACAGTGAGGGACTGAGGGACTGGGATGTGCGTGGGGAGCCAAGCTCTCTCAAGGTCTCTCAAGTCTTTTTTCACCTTGGCAGAGCATGTGATTGGAATTAGTGTTGAATGCTTTTCTAACTGGGACATTGTTGAACTTGATTTTGCATATGCTTGGATAGGTAGGCTTCTGAGACTGACTGTAAATTTGAGGTACAGGCACCATTTCCTGGAAAACAGAACCAGTTATTCTCCCGCCACTGCTATGCTGTGCCCTGCAGACCACAACCATGGGTGGGCAGCAAAAAGGGCAGCAGCAGAAATTCTCTCTTCCTTCTCTGGACATCTGTCTGGAACCGGTGAGCCAGGGATGGGTTAATGTTGAGATGGAAGTCAAACCCCTTAAATTTGCTATCCCTGAGGGACAGAAAATGACATCTCACCTGCCCTGAGGAGGAATTCCTGGCTGGATAACACAGGAGGAGACACAGCAAATGTCCACTCAGATGGACATTTGACAACGTTTAATAATTTCTCATTTTCCAAAGCCTTAGGATTATTAGAAGGAATGAGATTGTTGTGTTGTACACTCACCAAAGACTCAGAGGTATCACTCTGAAAGAATGAAGAATGACTATATTATAGAAACTATTCTAGGAATAGCTTTGAAGCAAGGAATGTGAGATAATCCTATTTATTTTGATGGAGTCAGGGCTACAGACTATTGTAGTCCAGCTCTGAGTATATATTTTTAGCTTCACATTGTAAGATGGAAAATGGGTAAGAGAGTTCACCATCATGTTCTGGGGTAGAGCATCCTTATAGACCTTATTTTTAAGGTTTTATGGGGGACTTTCTCAATATTAGCTATTAGGGACCTTTCAAACCCATTAGGTTGAACAATGAATTGGTAACCATTTGCTGTTTTCTTATAGGAACTGAATCTCAGTTCTACAGAGATAATACATTTTAGTGCATCAATGAATTACCCATCTGGTGGCTGTATGCTGTTTATATATTCACTTACTGCCTTCTAGAGCAGCATGTAGGGTGGATATCAGATTATGAAGAGGTATCTGCGGATTTTCTTTTACAGGGTACCTTCTTTGGACCACAGGATCATTGTAGGTCCTTTCCAACAGAAATATTCTATTCTATTCTATTCTATCCATCCTTCTCCCCACAGCTGTTCATCTCTCTGCCCCAACTCTAATTCAGGACCATGGCCTCTGACTGGCTGGCTATGCCTCCAGTGCTGATTGTCCCCCTTGAAAAGGTGAGGAGCTCACAGCAAATATCTCATTCTGTATTGGATGTTTCTGACTCCTATGCATCTACAGAGTATTCAGATGACTTATTTGTCAAGGCTAAGCCAACTCCTGTGTCCAGTCTAAACATTTTATTATCTCTTTGTCTGTCCTGAATTTTCCATATCAGAGAACTGGCTTTAATCTTTAGCACTTTAAAGTTCTTCCGCTACAAACCATGCAGGCTCCACAGAGGTACATGGGTCTCTGTTGAAGTTCACAGCAGATCTGTTGTTTGATGTGCCATAGTTATCAAGCCATTCTATCACCTGTATGTAGACTACAGGGGCAGAATTCAGAGTGAAAGCCTTCTGAAAATGAGGTCATTTGCTACTAATTAATATACATGATTAATTTTTTTTTTTTTAAAAAAGACATTTTCTTAGCAATGTACCTGTCTATTTGAGCACTTTAGCCTGTATGAACTATGGAAGCCTAATAGTGGCCTTTTCATAAGGAATGCTACTCACTACATAGTCACAAAATTAGATGTATTTATTAACTCAAGAAGCACCCTGATTATTTATATTTCATTCCTACTTAGGCTGGAGAACTATGTAGCTGCCCAGTATGCTGATTATTCCCCTCTGTATTACCCCAATAAAGGTTTTGGTTGGTTTTTTGTGGTGGTTTTTTTTTTTTTTTATTATTATTATTTTTGCAGCCTGTTATGTTCTGATTTGCACCTGGGTGATCACAGGGCAAACTCAGTATTTTGGTATATGGCTTCCCAGTGCTTAACATAATGAGGATCGAAGGCAAGACACAGAAAGTAGTTAAACTGTAAAATGGACTTTAAGAAGCTGGGAAAAAGACAAGAAACATGAAGGAGAATATAAAAGGAAGGACCAAAGGAATAACAAGCATGAATCAATATCCATTCCACTGATTTTTATTTCAACTTTTTGCTGAGGATTTTGACTTCATCCTGCTTGGATTCAGCAGAAGAGATCTGTATAGGCTATGTTAAGAAAATGCTGCCATATTTTTCATATGCTAGTGTGGTTTATTTGTTCATGTTTTTCGGTTAGCAGTAATGGAAAGAAATGCAATCCCAAACTTCCAGTGAAATGGGGAAACCATTGAAAGAAGCTCTCTGCCTGACACTAGACTGCAGAAGTTATTTCCTTAACTAAAATGATCTTTAATAAAAGCTCATTATCAACCTACTGAAGTTTTTTATGCCAGTGAAGAGTCTGACAGTTCTTCTAAAACTAACTACAGAGACCGAAGCTCTTACAAAAGAATAAAGCTTGAAATCTACTTATTCTCAACTCTTATATTCAACTAGTATCATTACAGAGCCCAGAATCCTCAGCCCAGCTTCTTCTGCTTCATACACCCCCTCTTCTAACCTCATAGCACCTTCTTTTCTGTTTATGAGGAGTGAGAATCAGATGCTTGCTCCTGACCTCAATTTGGGTAAACTGCCATTCTTGGTCCAGAAATGAGCACTTTTTTTTTTTGTTGTTGTTATGTTTCATGCTATTCCAAATGCTGTCTGCAGCCACTGGTTAGTTAAACTCTAATAGTTGTTTATGGTAAAGTTATTAGGGTAGCCAAGTAGTATATTTAACCAAGGATTTTTTGAACTTGGGTAAAATGCATTATATCCAGTTGCTTCCTGGATGTCACAGTTTGTGCTTTATTTGATTACTGATACGGACTTTTCTGTGCTTAAGCCCCTCTTTAAGCCCCTCTTGGTTAACTCTCTGAGAACTGTGATCTGAAAAATGTTGTATGCATTTTCCAGTCCCAAATAAATAACCCACGTGGATGGATAAGAAACAAACTTCCCCTCTCATGTCATTAAATCATTTATAGAATCCTATTTGGTAGTATTCCATGAGAGGCAGCTGGCTTTGAATAACCAAAGTTTAACTTGATGTTAAGAAAATACATATTCAGATCTGTTGCTAATCAAGAAAAGTATACCTGTAGCGAAGTTCTTTAAGTTATTTTGGTAGAATATAGTAACTCGGCTGTGTAAATAAAGAAAAGGCCAGCTCCCATTCAGGCAGATCGGTTCAAAATTGTTGTCACCTGGGCAAGCAACTGGGAATTTCCCCATCTTTGCTCTGCTGTGCGCTGTTCTTTGGATCCTGGCGGCCATCCTGGGAACAGTCTATTCCAGTGTCATATTGTCACATCATGGAAGTGCCTCGGTTGGTATTCTGTTGCAGTTACAACATTTTCTCTCCTTTATTTTTTTGTTTTTCCAGAAAATATATCTTTTTTTTTAATTACTTTTTTCATGCAGATAGAATTTTCCTGTAATTTGTGCCAACTAGAGGTACAGAGACTCTTGAATAATCTCTCTCTATAAGGATACACTGTTTTCTACTTTTTATTAGTTCTTTCGTACTGGAACCTTCTCCGTAATCCGCAGTCAAGGTGCCCACAGGTCTCTGTAGCCATTTCAGTGACAAGGACAGACTGCCTTCGGCACTTTCATGTCACTTATTAAAAATAATTATTTGAAATATTTGCTCATTATGAGACTGATGATGTCCTAGGACTGTGCCTTTACTGGTGGACACTGCTCAAAGAAAGGTGGTTGTTTTCTGATACCAGATTTCTGAAGTCAACCAATGCAAATAGGTTATTGCATTCAGCTGGTGCTTCTATTCACCTGATGGCTGATCCACAGTCACATCTGTCCAGGCAGAAATCCCCAAACTTCTTTTCCACCAGGTGTAAGGGTCTGGGACCTCTCCTCCAGTTTGGGCTATTTTCAAGGTAGGCAAAATTTTAGCGTTACTTTATAAGCTGCTCCCTCCTGAACTCCTCTTGACCCTCTTACATTGGGCAGCCTTTTAAATCCCAGCCTTTTAAATCCCAGCCTTTTAAATTGCTGACTCCCTTTCTTTGCACCTATTTACTTTGACTATTAAGGCCAGTGGCCTTTGGGGAGCTTTAATGGAGTAGGATGAAGGGATACTGCAAGAAAAGGAAATTTGCAACTCCCTTTATACTGTGAACGCAGGGATTTGGGGGAGTAGTGAGAGAACAATGAGGCAAAGTTGTGGTCCCCCAATTTTGTGTGAAATTATGCAAACCTGGTAAAAGCATTGCACATTCTAGTAAGTACATTTAATTCAACACCCCTTGACAAAAAGGGTAAAATACAAGCTGTTGTGATACTTTGTGGCTTGAGTCTCCTAGCAACAGCGCTTACTCCAAAGATGACCCTTGTCATTTCAGAGTGCCTGAACCTTGAAATTTTAAATAGCCTTGTATAGTTATAATGAACTTTAAATAAGCCTTTTCTTCATGAAAGCCTCATTTCCCATTAAGCAGATTTTATTTCCAAATCTCCTGATAGCTTAATTATAAAATATGATAATAGTTGTTCTCATTGTATATAGAATCACAAAGGTGGTAAGTGGTTTCTTTTTCATAAATGCACCTGACTTAATGTTTAGTAAGCCAGCTATTTTTTAAAAATTGTCTTCTCTGAGATTGAGAAAAACAGCTTTTATCTACTGAATGAAGGGTTGAGGACTTTACAGCTGATATCTATTATTATTAGTATACCTGAGATCCTATTTGGTAAGTGACTGTTAAGTAATTTTACTTATCTTTCATTTTTCTAAACTTCAAATTTTATTCAAAATTCTTTCTCCACCTCATTTTTTTTTTTTTTCAGAACTCATACTTTTTCATTTGTTTGTGAAATAGAGTTTTGTAATGGAAAGATATTTAAGGGGTGTAAAACTGGCTGAAGACTTCTAAGGAAGTAGATAGAAATTGTGCACCGAGTAGTGCACAGCCATGTCATGGGGAACATTCAGAGATCCATCATGGACACAATACTGTATTTTTATGAATG
Organism: Scolopax mira; assembly: GCA_004320125.1. Classification (NCBI taxonomy): domain Eukaryota; kingdom Metazoa; phylum Chordata; class Aves; order Charadriiformes; family Scolopacidae; genus Scolopax; species Scolopax mira. Next base: position 752,511 of record BJBW01000455.1, on the reverse strand, counting down.
GACTGTATGTTGGTATGGAAGTGATGCTTACGCACTGTGCAGATTCTCTGAATGGCTGGATGAGTATTTAAGCCAATCTTGAGACAGAAAGGAAAAGGCTGCAATCTGCTGAAAACTGCAGTCATTCAGGAATAGTCCCTTGCAGTTATACAGTGAGCAAAAATGTCTCCAGGAAAAGGATCCATCATATAGAATGGCCCACGCATCAGGCATGAATCAATAATACTGTATTCAGTGTGGGGCAGCATGACGCAGGAAGAATATCAACAAGGGCAGTTGCAAAGATTGTGAAGCTAGAAAATGTGGTCTCAGAAGAAAACTGGAAAAAAATTAGGATTTGCTTACCTTCAGAAAAAATGAGAATCAACATAGTAAAAATCTTTTAATATCTGACTGGAATGCCATTGAAAATGGCAGTTATAAGTTATTCCCCCTCTCCAGAGAGCTTCTCTGTCTCACATATGAAAGTAAGAACAAAAGAAGTCACTAGAGGAGGAGAAGCTGAGGCTCTGTTTTGAATCTCAAATGCAAGGCACAGATTTAGAGTGATTTTTTTTCTAATGCTTTAAGAAATAAGATGCTGTTTTAGAAAGCAGCATTAAGAATAACAAGACATGCAGATAAACCAGTCACAGTTCTGTGTCATTCAGGTTTCAGGTACCTTGATCATCAGAGTTAGAAACATATTTAGTCTTTAACAATATATGGTTTTATTTCCCCATACAAAAATCAGAGATGCAGCTGGGTCCAGTGACTGATAACCTGGATAATTAATCTAGTGTGCTGCTTTATCGTTTATGCAGTCTGCACTACACATATTAGTTGTACTGTATGGGCTGCATACATTGCCAGAAAATCTATATAAGAATCCTCTTCCACCTCCCATGTTAATAAATTCACATTATTTCCCTCTTCATCTAGCTGTATGCTGGACAAGTCTTAAAGAAATTTGTAAATTGATAGGAGGTATGATGTTAAGGGATGATGATGAAGAAGAAAAGGGATGGGGGGAGGTTGTATTTGTCTTGTATTTGAGACCCCCACGCCTGAGATATGGTGAAAGAAATAGCTTGTTTTATTTTTAATAGGGGACATAGTATTTGCCAGTTGTGCAGTTGAAGTTTCTTTAACTCCCATTAGGCCCAGTGGTGATCTGGAGGCCCTTTAGAGTTTGTCCAAAGTCCCGACTCACCGCTGTGGTTCTTCGCATGATTTATTTACACTTCCATGGGATGGGTGAAAAAAAGCTGCTATTCTGAGCTGTAGGTGGCTGTACCTGCTTAAGATGCCAGAAGATGAGCCAGGCCCTGGTAAACTGAGGCAGGCAATAGTGGTCTGGGTTTTGGAATAGTCAAAGGTGAACCAGTGCCTATTCATGTGGGGTGGGCGATGGGGTGAGGAAACTTCTTTGATGTTCTGATCCAGTTGAACACACCTGACATTAACAACACTAACAATAAAATACTGCTACGTGAGAACCACTTAGTTGCCTGCTATGCTTTTTGTTAAAACAAAAGGCATGGGCATGCAGCACATTTCTTTTGCTCTGGTGACATTCCCACCATCCACTGAGGCAGCAGGCTCCTCTGTATTCTTATCAGAGCTATTTGCATGTGTCAGTGCCAACGGCAGAGCAGACGGCAGCCAATTAACAGAAACGTTTTCATTCACTGCTGGTAAATGCAAAGAAGTCTATCGGTTACCTTCCATTATAATTAAATAGCCATTGTAACACTTGTCTCACCAAGTGAAGAGTCACAGTCTTGACAGTGATATTTTTAAGCATCTCAAAGTAAAAGAAACAAAGTTACAGAAGGCATATGAAAGATGTTTAGGTGCAACAGGATAAATCCATCCAAAACACGAAGACAGACAGATAAAAGCACTTTGTGTCGTGTACAGGTTACACAAGGAAAGTGAAATTAATATTAAGACACAAGTCTGGTCTGTATTCTTTTTTTGCTCCATCTCTTGACTTCAGAAATTATGCAGGGTAGAACTCTGTTGAAGCAAGTGAATCAATGTCTAACTTGTGGTATCTTTAGCTGTGTACGTTAAAGGCCACTGATACACGTATATGCACTCATGTATGAAATATGGCAAGATAAACAATGTCACATTTTTGTGTATGAAACATGTATGAAATACAAAATTTCATAAGAAGTCAGATTGGAAGGAACCTCCATTTCAAAACAGAGTCAGCTGGGAAGTCATACCAAGATGCTCAGGGATTTATCCAGTCAGGTTTGGAAAAGCTCCACAGGACAGAGACTGCCCATTTGGACAACCTGTCTCACTGCTTGACTGTCCTCGCTCAGATCCGATCTGAACATCTCTGGTTTCACTGTGTGCCTGTGGCAAGGCACTGAGGCCACCTTTAGGCCTTAACACCCATGACTGCTCCATGATTGCTCTCATCTGGGATCACCAGCCCATACTCTTGTCCACGAGTCTGAGAGCCTCATTGAAGCTAAGACCTTAGCACCCAGTCCTTGCCACTTTGGACATGTGTCTTGTCTCCTTTTGCTCCTGGCCAGACTCCATGGAGGGTCTCAGAATCTGGTTCATCACTCAGTGTGGGCATCAGTGGACCTTGTTGGTACCACCTGACTCTCCCTGCTATGTCCAGAACCTATGGGGCTTTGCCCCATTGGTGAGGTCATTGTCCACACTGGGGCTAACCTGAATATCCGGCTTACTGCCCTTTGGGAGCAACCAGCCCTTGCTGCTCTCTGACAACCCATTGTGTCTCATTACACCACCATGCACCACTGTGAAGACCCTCCATCTTCTTGATCACTTCCCTCTGATCACCAAGCCTGGGTCCTTCAGCCTCTACTCATGGGGCAGGTGCTTCAGCCCTATTTCCATCTTGGTGACTCCAGTGAACTCTCCGCAGTTTATGTTTTTTTTTTTAAATACTCATCTAAGAGGACATCTTCTGTAATGGATCAAAACCCATAGCTCTTCTTTTTGACTGAATTCTGAAAACTTAATGTCCATGGCACAGTCTCCTATTTCAGATTGTTTACTTCCATTCCCAGATGATACTTTCACTGATATCACCGGACTTCAGCCTGAGGATGCTTTATTATTTTATCAGTCTAGCAATTTAGCAGCTGACACACATTTGGCAATTAGAACTAAAAAATGAAAGAACGGTGGAGTTTCTTAATGAAATTGTCTAAAATATCTGTAATGGGAGCAAAGTAATGAACTAAAGTACTAAGAAATATGCTGCATTTTAAATATTCATGTGATCATGCAGCATTTTATCACTTCATAGTTTTTAGTAGCATTCTATGTATTAGTGAGTCTTAAAGTCTGATTTTCTTAGTCTCTCTTTTCTAGATACCTCAATAAAACCCAAGCACAAAAGAAAACAATAAATATGACACTAATAAACTAAAATTCCCCTGTAGCCTTTTGAATTAAAACAGATAAAGGAGATATGGCTGGACAAAGCTGCCTTTAAATAAACACTTCTTTCTTTCTTCTTGAGTCCAAATTTTGACGCAACAAAGAATTTGGCATTTGCAGTAGAAAGAAAGTGTAGGTAGTTGTGTCTGTTTTCACATCTGAAATCACTGTTGCAGATTTTTTTTTATATTCTGGACAGGTTCTGAGTGTCTGTACATGACCTGCCAGCAGAATCTCAGTTAAAATACAATCCCTGTATGCAAAAGAAAAAACCCCAAACTGGCAGAAGAGCAAGAGAATTGAGAAAAATGATAAGCCCTCACTATCAACATATCACTTGCCCAGTGAAATCTGATATCATTACGTTTTTTCCCTGGCTGTTGCATCACTTTTAATACTGAATGGTCTTTCTCAGTACACAGGTAGGTGTCTGTGACCCAGGGACTTTTGCTTCTTACCCTCTGCTGCTATTCCTCCCTGGACTACATGGCTGGTCACGATAATCACCCTCATCCAGATATTGTATTCTCCCTCTCTCTTGGAAATATCCACCTTAAAGCCTCTCAGGAAATCCTAAGAGGCCGTGGAATTGCAAAATCCAGTCAGTTGTCCTGAATCCCTGTTTGGGACCTGTATAAAGTAAGGGCAGTTCTCCTCCAGCATTTGCTGCTTTCATGTTGCTTTTAATTCAAATCTCTCTGGAAGAAATCTGTGTTTTATGTTCCTCATGAACAACACTTATGTTTTCATGAGGGATTTTTCACAGGGGTTTCTATAGCCTCTTTATTTCTAGGTATTGTAAGGCTATTGTCTAATCCCAGGTGTGTTTATTGTTAATCTCCAAATTAAACAGTGAGCAGCTAGAATAGCTGATAGCTCAGGACATTATGCATCTCATAATAGATGAATATGTGGGTTTCCTGCCAAAAGACGGTGGCTCAGATGATGCAGCCCCAATAGAAAAAGTAAATAAGTTAGGAACTTAATTACTGCCTCACGCGATATGTATTCAGAAGTTTCTGTGCATAGCTAAACAAGTTCAGGGAATTGCAGTAATTTCCTTTGCTACTTTATTTGATTGTGCAGTGATGGAGAGGGAATGAGGTAACTTCATTTCCATTAAAATTATTATGATTTCTGTTTTTCAAACCACAAATATGCACTGAGATCAGAAATAAGAATAAAACATCCTATTTAGGTGTTTTATTTGCAGTGTTATTTTGCATCAGTGATAAATGCCAGCTATATCATGTTCCATCAACAGTATATTAAAATGTCTTGTAATAAGCAGAAGTTAAAGAAACACTCCTAAAAATATTGTAAGGCCAGTTTTAAAGTGGTATTAACCAAGAGTTTGTATGACCAGAAAAACCTTAGGATGAGAAGAACTGTGAGCAGATCCCAGCAAAAAAGTCTGTATGGAAAGAAGAGTATTTACAGCCCCATGCTTACAAAAGTAATTAAGTGAGAGGCCAAAGATGATACCAGAACAGGTAATAAATCATGTGATTTTAAAGCAGATCACCTCTGAGAATTTTTTATTTGTTTTTCTGGTGTGGAAGCCTTTAGTCTGTGCATTTTCCTCTTATCTTTCTAAGCCACAGGAAGTTGGAAATTTAGCTTTGTTCCCCAAATGAAAGCTGAGATTATTATGTACAGGCATGAGTTAGAAACTTGGATTCCAGAAAGAACACCAAATGCATCACAAAACAACTACTGAGATTTTGAAGAACAGCTTGCTTGTGCGTACTGCTTTTTCTTAAACTTTCACATAACCAAAGTACAGTCTTAAGTGGCATGGATTGGATAAATGTAAATATGTGAGCGTTTGGCTGAGCAAATATTGATGATAAAATGAAGGCAACATTAAGAACCCCCCTGCTAACGACTTTACTGTCTCTCAGACAGTTAAAATCCCATAGACTCTTGAACAATTTTGCTTCAAGTTTGAAAGCAGTTCTTGTGGTTCTAAGCTGAACTACACTTCTTTCTCCTTTGGTCTACAGCTGCATCAGGAAGAGTTTAAGCAAGTTTTGTGGGGATCATATTTACTTTGAGAAGCTGTTGGACTGATTTATTCTGTGAGCCTTCAAATGTGTGAAGACACATATTGCAATTCTGTAGGAAGCACAGGAATATCATCTTGGACAAACAGCTGCAAGAGGAACTTTTCTGATCCAAATGAAATGCAATTCACATGGATTGAGAGTAAAACTCTAGCTTGTCAGTGCATCCCCACTCTGCACGTGCTGACTGAACAGGACTTGTGAAAACTGTCCCATCAGAGCAGGAATATTTTCCTCCCACTTTGGGTTGTTCAAAACCCTTCTCTGAAAATGTTTCTGCTCATGTCTTCCTTAATTTGATAAGACTGAGTTAGAGCACTCTCTCAGATCGCCCCTACTGTTGAAACCCATAGCACTGAAGGATTTTGAATATTTTCCCAGACCCCAGCTTCTTTTTTTGTTCTTTTTTTTCCCCCTCTGATTATCAATATGTAATACAGTAAACATTTTAAAGACTATTTTGAATTTTTCCTCCCTACTAATTCCTCCAGATGCTAAATTGCTGCAGCATGGCTTGATGGCTGCCACAATAACTCAGCAAGGGTTTCAGCTTCAGAGAAAAACAGTGACTGAGCCATGGCAGGAGGAAAAGCTGAAACAGTAAAAACTCCCTCTGGTGTATATGGACTGAAGCTTAAATCAGACTCTGTGTGAGGGAGAGCTGGGTTGGCAAAGACAGGTAATGGGCTTTTGGGAGACCATGTTCCACTCAAGCACAGATCCTTATGCTTCTTGAGCAGCTCATTTTATTTTTTTTTCAACGTTCCTTGTTTTCTTTATGTTGTTGTGATGAGAACCTAGCTCTTCTTTTGTATGTGTAGCTGTTAATGTTATCAGCAAAAAAGATTCATGAGCTTTACTAGGCTTCTTAGGCATTATCATAAATACATACATACAGAAAATCCTGCATTATCTTTCAGAGATGAAGCTTTTTTTCTTCCACATAACTACATAAATAAACATGGTAATGCTTTAATCTAAGCTTTTTTGGTTTGGGGAATTTTTTGGGGAGGGGACACATTTTTTTTAACTGTAATCCCTTGCAAATACAGTTTAGTGCAAAATTCTGTTTTTCTTTATAGCATTGAAAATGTAGAATTACTGCTTTAAGGAAAATTAGACTTATGTTAGCAAACCAAGAGCAGAATCTGTCCCTCCAAATTTTGGAAGAATTCATAAAAAGCTTGAAATGAAAACAAGATTATAGGTGACATTCCAAATCAGACTGCCTTTAGTGTGCCTGTGTGCATGAAAAAATAAAAATCTTGCTGACAAGAAGAGAACACTGAACTGAAATAAAGAAAGATTAAAACAGGGAAGAGCATGAAGTGAAACAGAAAGGGAAAACTACCTGAGGCATTATGTGGATATAAAAAGAAGGGGCAAGCACGGCCCACTGAAGAGAGCAAAGGGCAAAATGGCAAGTACACATGGATTACACAAAGGCTTAAGAGAAGCAAAATGCTAATTGAGATAATGGAAAAAAAATTCAAAGTTCTTTCTGCAGGTAGTATGGCAGCTTCAGATATTGGGGAAATTTTTGAGCAGTGAGGTAGGGGAGATGGAGACAGTATCCCAGTTGTAAATAAAGCCATTAGTTTCTTGAAGTACGTCACCCTTGAGGGAAAGCCAGAGTGGAAGTGTAAAGTGAGATTGATACTGCTCCTTTTTGGTAGTGGGCTCAGGGTGAATTTAATTACTTACAGTGTGGTATCAGCCTAGACATCTGGGAAATTGCTTCCAAATTTAGAAGAATCTTTTAAGACACCTAAGTCTGTATTTAGGGATCAGAATAAAGAGGTTATCTCAAGGGCTTAGCCCTTCCATTCTCCTCTCTCAGACAACTAGCAGGTGCAATATTTACTTGTGGACAGAGAAAAGATGTATCATCAATGTTTGTCATCATTCTTTATTCTACATGCAAATCATGTATACAAAAATCAAGTCTTTATTCTACATGCAAATAAGATATTATGAGACTCACTGGATTAATGTTGATCTGTTTGGCTACTGATAAGACCTGTGCTACTCAGCATTTGGCTTAGACCATCGTGTTTTTCTAATACAGAAAGAAACATTTTGGTGACTATATTGCACAGTTTCTTGGGAGAAAACAAATACTCCTTATTTTCCCCTAGTATTATTCAAAATAACCATGCAGATTGATATGACCATTGGTTATTGACTTATGTTTGGTGCAGACATGAAATGAGAATTTACTGAATTTACTGCCAAACTTGTGAGCAAGATCTTCACTATGATTTTAGACATTTACAACTTACTCGTGTCTACCTGTAAAATAAAAAACAATTTAAAAGGATACATGGACACATAATAGCACTAAGACAGGATCACAGCTTCAGTGAAAGGATTAAAAGAGCTTCTCCTCTCAGAGTGTCTTTAGTCCAACAGAACCATTTTTTCTGTTTTGGTCCAGGTAACTTTTCTATCAGCCTACAAACCCTTCCATCAAGTGAAAAAAAAAACCCAACAAAAAAAGCATTGGAAAAACTCTGTTTTTTTTCTGGACAATAGTAGATCTTGACAAACTGCATTGGCTCATGATAAATGAAAACTATTTGGAACAGGTTAAGTGGGATCTTCTGGGTGGTATCATAGAAAGTACCTGGACTTTCTATGTTGGGTTAAAGAACAGTGGAGAACTTTTGATCACGTAGATGATACATGTAATATTCCACAGACACTGTTCCAGGTATCTTTTGGCTCCTTGCCTTAAAAGAGCATAATGCTGCTTTGAAAATTTACTGTAAAGGAAAGAAAAGACTGAGGGTGCAGAGTGTTTTCCACCTTTGGCTCTTGCCAGGATCACACCCTTCTTGTCAGGAAAACTTACTGCAGACCAGCGAGCTCTGGGTGTCAGAGTAACTACTGAAGGTGGAGAAATAAAGCTTTTTTTGCTTATAGCAATCACCTTCTCTAATGTCATAAATATGGGTTGCTTTCTGGGGAGGTGGAGGAGCATGTATCTGCCCTTCCTTCATCTGCATGTGTGATCTCTGTTAAGTGTTGTCCAGGGAAGGCTGTACGGTCCATTTCCATTTCCCGTGGCATGGAGCACACCAGAGCTCTGTAGGAAAGTGGCTTCAGTGCTCTGGCAGTACTGGACATTCTCCTAAAGGAGGTGAACTGTAAGAGTCAGGACTCAAAAGCCAGTGTCCCTGACTCATGCATGCACAAAATGATTAGTTGATTGAACCGTGTTGCCCTCCACATTATCTGGCTTGTTTCCCCTCCAAGATGGAAAGCACCCTCGCTGTTCAGAAGAGGAACCAGTCAATTTGCAGCAAATTAACTGAGGAGGAAACTTAATGAGGTTCTTCATGTGAATGTCACTCACCACCCTAGGTCACCTCCCATGTTCACATTTTTCTGCTTCGTGGCCTCAGCTGAGGGTAGGCAGCATTTTTTTTGCAAAATACCCATTAAAGGAAGAACATTTCCAGGTATTTCACTAGTATGTCATTCAAGTGGAAAAGAAAAAAGAACTTATTTTCCTGCCCCACATACTGTGCAAACAGATTAAAACCAGCTAGCTGTCTTGCTAGAAGTTATAATGGTATAAATCACACAGGTATTATTACTAAGGAAGACTTAATACTGAAGGAGATCCTACGATCTATCCAGCACAACACAGACTGGAGGGAAAGGATTAGACTGTGCTTCCTATTAACTACAGCAGTTACAGATCTCTAAAGTTTTTTAACTGGTGTCAGCATTAAGGAAATGAAATCTAATGTTGCTATGGGAGAGGACAGATACAACCAAAGTGTTTGAATGTAAAGCGAGCACGGAGTTGAAAAAGGTTGATGTAGAGTGATCAAAGGGAATCCTTCATCCTTCACAGAGAATGTAAAGAAGAAATGCAGCTGAGGAGAAACCTCTTCTGTTACATTAAAAAGAGTGGAAGAGACATTTCTATACACAATTTTCTTTATGCAAATTGCAGAACTCATTATGCATTTTCAAAGTGTTTGTAAGACTTGAATATATTTTCAAACAATCATAACCGGTGGTATGTGAGAAACTGTCATATAAAAATAAAGAAAAAGCAAAGAATCTTCACCCAGCAACCCCAGGCTCATCAATATTTTAAGAGCTTATTTTAATTTTTTACTTCCCTCACCTGCCTAGTGTCTGATGGCAAAAAATTTAGCTGAGTGGATTTGATTTAGCTTATCATGGAAGTGTGCAATTCATCTATACATTCAGCTTTCCTTTCCTTAAGAATAAAATTGCACTTGAATGATTTGTATCTCCTATTGTATAGGGAAATATGCCTGCTTTAAAATCCATGCTTTGGGTTTGGTTTTTTTTTGCTATGAAGTGGCTATTGCTATAACCCTCATATTTTGATATCTGAATAAAAACAGATGTCTTTGTTCACAAAGGAATCCCATGAATTTGACTTTATTAACAAATAAATTGTCGGCTTCTTCCAGCATGCATTAAAAGTTGCAAAGTACTTTCATTGGCTCAAATTAATGAAACTATTAATTTTCTAAAAATATCAACATTTGGCAATTTGATGGTGACAGTGTTAAAAGTGTTGTGGAGACTTTTGGACTGCAGCTGTCTCCTCCAGTAATACCAGGTAACTTTATCATTCTTAGAGAGAAATAAGATCAAGACACCTTACTCTGATACTTTCAATTTTCCCTTTCCAGTCCAAAATATCTTTTCCACTTCTTGTCTGCTTCACATCTCTTTTATCTTCATTCTGGCAATTTTATTTATATTCTATTTTCTCCTCCGTTTACTCTTTTCACAAAAAGAGACTAATCTCTTCTTCACACTGATGAGTCACAAAACGTCTCAATTTTTTGCTAACTTCTAGTCACCTTTGCTCTTTTTCCAAATGCTCTCTGCTGGCCTTATGACTTTTGACTTTTAGAGCATAGTTTCCTCCATTTGATTGTTTAACTTGAACATTTAATTGCTTCTCATCTCGGCAGATGCTACTTCCCTGACATTTTATAACAAGACTTAATCAGGACATTTCCGCTCATTTTTCAGGCAATAATCAGCTGAAACCAGAAGTGGCTGTAGGAGGATACTAATTTTGTGGATTTTTATAGACAAACTTCTAAAAAGTTTGGAGGATATTAGAAGCTTCCTTTATTAGCATTTTGAAAAGATTTCTATTTGCCAGCTGAAAGACACTTGAAAATTAAGTTATTAGTTTACAGTGATTTTATGTTGTGATAAAATCAAATACTTAAAGTTATCAAAATATTTGCTAGCTCATGAAAAGAACTTTGTTTTTTCAAAACTGCTTGTGTGCTCACAGGGCGGGAGACTAATTACTAGGTCCTGCTTGAAATGTACTTTTATATATTTAAAAAGTATTCTGACATGGAATTGAATTTAAAACTTCTGGTGCATAGGAAAAGGGGATTTTACAGCGCATGCCAGTGTTTGAGAGACTAATGCACTGACACTAGCACGGAGAGGGTTGCTCACACTTGGAAGGTGGCCACGTTTCTCCAGCTACCGCCTGCTCCACCACAACAGTGAAAATCAGAAATGCAGGGGTTGAATCCGGGCCCCGTTCCCCCTGGGGAGTAGCATGGATCATGTAGTTTGGGAAGACCTTGCTGGACTGAGGTCCAGGACATCACACCGGGGTATGAGGTACTGAATTGTGCTACGCTGCGGCTTTGGATGTTGCTTTTCTTAATGTAAGCCGAATGCATCATTTTCTTTCATCCGGTGGAACAAACAGAGGGAAAGATACTTTCCTTTTGTGTCTGTCACTTGCATGTGTCTGCAATTCACATCAGACCGACCCCTCCTATCTCAGTGGCTTTATTCAGCTTTAGTGGGTAACTCAGCGTCTGGAATAAATCAAGCCTTTAATAAAGTTTATCATCTGAGAGCTCCAGTACCCCAGCCTGGCTGAAACAGTCTGTGTAGCTTCATGGAGAAAGTATTGGCTTTTTTAATTTCTGTGTTAGTGAGAGGATTTAGCTCCTTCTCTGTTGCTTGGACAGGTTCCACTGGCTTTAGTGGCTACTGGTGAATAAACCCTGGAACTGGGCTCTCCAACAGATCAAACAAGCTAGGGACTGGAGAGAAATAATATTTGGAAAAAAATCATCAGAGGCATGAAACTAGAGGGATTCCTAAAAATCACTGGTAAGACAACTGTGTGCAAAAAGGCTCTGCAGCATTATCCAGTGTCTGCGTTTTTATAGCTAGAGGGAGGAGCTGGAAGAGCAGGACATCCTGTCCTCAGTGTCTGTTCTCAAAATCTTTCCTAATTTTTCCTCTAGAATAACCTTAAATGCAGATTGTTACCCTGGTGGAGTGCTTATTTTTCCCTTTACTGTGCCTTAGACAAACAGTTTGCTGAGCTTTAGATCCTGCAGATTTGCTTATTTCTCTCTAGGATGAGGAGAATCTGTGATAAAAGCCAAGGCCTTGAGTGCTGTCCTGTTTATTTACTGACCCCAGGAGAAACCCAGTGGGAGGCAATGGGTCTTTGTTCCCCATGCTTGTTCCAACATCATTGCTTAGGCCTAAGAGATGTCTAAGCAAGGCATCTGTAGACCTCTCCTGATGGTGTTTTCCAGTGTTCAGTTTTTCTTGTATTTCTGATGTTTCTTGCCCTCAAAGCCAAAGGTTGCCACAACTCTGTTCTGAGACAGGGAGGGAAGGAAGAGCTTTTCGGAGGTCTTTTTATGAACCCATCACATGAAATGCTAACAGAGCAGAGGGGCAGAAGAGACAGTATGACCTTCTTAATGCTGCTTTTGAACCTCTCCTTACAAGTCTGGTCTGAACACAAATCCTCCATTCAGGTGGGCACTTTTGGGTTATATGAACGTAATTTCCACTAGAGACTATGGTATGTGCAGTCACAAATTTCACAAAGTTTACACCAGCATTTTCAAGGTCCTTGACATTCATTGTTGCAAGAGAACAATGTAGAAACATTTTAGGCATTGAAAATGGCCAGTTAATAGGCTTTTGATGATTTGGTGGCTATCATCTTCCATTTTGGATCCAAAAAAAAAAAAGGCTCCAAAGAGCCTTCTTAGTCTAAAGACAAAAAAGAAAGTTTGAGGAAAAATGCTTTCTATAATTGTAAGTTCAATAAATACTGCTGTATACTAGGAGAAGGCTTCCAGCCACCAATGATGGATAGCACTTTTTTCTAGACAAGAGGGACAGTGATATACTAGATTTAGTAACAATGTCTTTTTGATTACAATCCTGCTTCTTTTCCCTACTTGAATTATAATTTTAGTGGGTACTACTATTTCAAGGCCTGCTGCAGCTAGGAATCCACAGCCAAGGCCCCTCTCACAGCCATATGCTCCAACAACACAGAATGGTAGCATAAAACAGTGCCACTCAAACAGGGAGCATTTTTTTGCTGCATCCCTTGGAGGTGGTTCTCCTACAGGCTGGATAGATTTGTTGTAGCTCCACTCTGGTGTGCTCCTCTATGTCATACACCCCTGGGGTCCTAAATAAGAGTTGTTGCTTTGAGACATATTGAGGCTGCGAAGGCTGTTGGGGAAGTGTGGTGGAGAGAGGATGTAATAACCAGGGTAAATTTGGGCCTTCTGAGGTTATACCAAAAATTTTCCATCAAAAACCTATGGGAGCCTCAGTTGTTAAGCATGTTTTGGCTTACATGCCCCCTTTGGTACACAGCTTCCTTTTGTATGGTGATGTTGAAGAAGGGTAACACCTTTTCTGATAAAGATGTGTGGCAGGCTTGCTTTTCCTTGCTGATTTGAATGATGGCTCCAGTCTTCTCTGTGGTTAGAAAGGAATTTTCCTGTTTTGTTTCTATTAAGCTTTTATTCCAAGTGCTCCTGAGATAATCCCATACAATCATTTACAACACTGGTTATTTTCTCTGGTAATGCCTTGCAGATGCCCAGCTATGAGCTGAGGAGATATTAGTGACAAATGATGCTGAAAGCAAGTTAGAAACGTGGTTTATGTGTCAACACACCAAGGAGAAATATAGGAAGGGTAAACTATTGCTGTAAAAAAAAATTTCCAAGGTGGAACTGGTCTTGCAATTGGACAAAATTTTCCATGCTAAACTGGGCTAAGACTCACCACTACCTTAGTGCCAGAAGCTCAGCACAGGAGCACAACTCGCCTCTGCCTGCCTCAGCCCTGGCAAGAAATGCGTGCTCACATTCCGTTCAGATCAATTTGTTGTTAATAAAAGATGTAGGCTATGCAGCCAAATATCTATATTTATTTGTGAATCTGCAGCTTTTTAACAAATACCAAATCAGAGTGATTATATTTACATTCCATCACAAATCACTCAAAGTTTCAGACACTGAAACTACAGACTGGGAATTCAGGTTTTCTTAACGATGGAGGCTTGAAAATGCAGAGAAGCTGGGAGCTCTGTTTTAAGAACTATTGAGTGTATGCGAAACCGACAGGGTGAATTTAGTTGATTTAATCCAGATGTTTGCATTTTAAGTAAGGAAGAAGTGACATCAATGAAAATTTATAAGAGTAGTGAGAACATGCATAATGAGACACTGGAGAGAAGAATGTAAACCAGAAGTGTCAGGGGGGATTAGGGGTATGAGTGTTTTGCTCTATTAGTATCTATTGGTGCAGTCAGCCATGTTTGAATTTCAATTTGACATAATTTGGAAATGCATTGTATTGTAACACTTTGTTAGACCCATGTACTGGGGATATTAAGAGGATTTAAAGGAATCAGGCACTGTGGTGCTATTGAAATTCAGTGAGCCAGCTGTGCTGCTTCATAAATTGCGGTGGTTGCACAAGTCTTTTTCTTTTCCATAGGTCTTTATCAAGTACTGTCCTAGTGACTTCAGCAGGGGTTATACCCACCACCAGCTAGGGCTGTAAGTGATTTTTTTTTTTCCTCAGCAGTTAAAAACATGACCATTTTTATAAAATATAACTGGTTTTATATATAATATAAAATAACTGGTTTTAACAAAACCAGACATTAAGTGCCAGCATAGACCAGTAATGCATTTTTGTCACAAGCACTCAGTTTGTTGCTAACAAGTTTGATAACTTTAAGTATTTGATTTTATCGCATCATAAGGATATATGCTTAGCTAGGAAAAGTGAAAATTAGCAAAGTCCCCAGGTGGTGCCCCCCCCACCTTGACACCTTAAAGGTCTTCTTTAAGACCTTGAGGCTTGAATTAGATCCTGGTTTGGACTGATGTCATCCTCCAGTTTCTTTGCTTCTGCCTTCTACAGCTGCTTACATATCATCTGGAAGAGAGAAAGATACCCTCAGCTCAGTGCCAATCTACTGCCTTTCAAAGGCTTTGAGGAGAATTGCTAGGGGGGCAAGAGAAGCACTGTCACTTTTTGGATGCCACTTGAGGACTTCACCTATACCTCCTTCTACTTCAGGAACAGAAATTGATCCTGTGTCAAAGAAATATATATTCTTCTATATAAGTCTATATAAGACTTCTGACAGTCACGAGAAAATAATCTGTTCTATTCTTTATATCTGAAAAGTGCAACATTGCAGAGATTGTTGATACACATTTGACAGGAAAACCTTGCAGGACATACTTGCAGCTGTGCTCCTGGTTATATTACAATATTTTGTAGTTTAAATCAGTTCTTCCTGTATCTTTGAGTTTCCTGTTTGACTTCCCATAATTTAATTCCACTATGAAAGCCAATTTGATGCTGTAAATGAAGAACAACCGTGGAAATTCTTATTCTGGGGAGATTCCCATCAATTTAAATGGAATAGTAGGTTCTGACCCTGGATTACTAAGAACACTTGCTTTTGTGTGTGCATTTGTTTTAGGCAATGAAAATACAGTTTGAAAGCACTAATAGCAACTTCCTTAGATAAAAACATGTGAGTGATTGCCTGGAGAAACATTGAGCTGCTCGCCTGGAGAAACACTGAGCTGCTTACCTGGAAAACACAGAGTTTAAAGCAGTATTTTCACACCCACATTTGTCACAGAATCACCGAATCACCTAGGTTGGAAGCGACCTTTTAAGATCATCTAGTCCAACCAATAAAAAAAAAACCAACAAAAAAACCCCCAAAAACCCCCACCAAACACACATCCACACCACCACCACATTCACACCACACAAAACACCACCCAACACTAATCCATATCCCTGAGCANNTCTTGAATACCTCCAGCGATGGTGCCTCAACCACCTCCCTGGGCAGCCCATTCCAATGTCTGTTAACCCTTTCAATAAAGAAATATTTCCTAATATCTAATCTGAACCTCCCCTGGTGTAACTTGAGGCCATTTCCCCTTGTCCTATCATCTGTAACTTGGGAGAAGAGACCGACCCCCGCCTCTCTACAGTCTCCTTTCAGGTAGTTGTAGAGAGTGATGAGATCTCCTCTCAGTCTCCCCTGCCCATTTAGCCCAAAGCATTAGAGTCATTCAGTCCCCAAGATCTAGAGCAGTGATTTCATGTTTTCATTTTTCAGAGCCAGATTGCGAAGATGATTGAGCTAAAGTAATTTTTGTTCATCTCTTGTCACAATTTTCATGACATAAGGCAATTTCTAGGCCTATTTTAGTTCTATCTAGCAATTATCTGGTTGTTTAGTCTTTTAACACATGGCACTTCTAAGTACATCAAAGAAAACTGTAGCTCTTCCACTGTACAGTCAGATCTTTTCATCATTCCTCAGGAAGTCAACATATTTCTGGAAAAGAAAGATTGCCCAGGAAGTCTTGTGAACCATTCAATATTGCAATGAAATGTTACTACTTTTATGTCAGTGCCATAGAGCTTGGCCATCGCTAGCAAGTAATTGAAAAAAAAAATTGGTAATTATAAACAGAGAATGCCACAATACTAAAGATATTTCAGATAAGGCATTTGCCTATCTGTTTTGCGTGTCCAATTTGCCTGTTTCGAAAAATAAATCCAACTGGCATTCCTGCAGTATTTAACACTATTTCCAACCCCAGTGGGAAAGCATGGGGAATCCAGAAGCCCCATTATAAATGACAACCACCATTGCTTCTGGAATTTGTCTCTTCTAGTGCACAGGATTTTCTCCTGTTTGAGAGCACAAAGGTCTGTTGAGTTGAGTGACTGGATGCACAAGGTTTCACAGCCCAATTAGAAATAGGTGACATTCGCTGTTCTTGCTATGCAGTTTTTCTATGGTTTAAAGTGTGCAGGAAGGAAGGTTTTGAAAATTTTATATTCTTGTTTCTGCATGTAAAGAGCATAGCAACTGTCCAAACCTCTGCTTAAAGAGGGTTAGAGGAAATTGCATGAATTTATTTGGAGTTTACCATATGATTATTATTTTAACTGGAAGGCAATTAAATAATCAGTTTCCTTTCTTACAATAATCCTTTTAGTGCTACCAAAAATGCTCAAGTATAGTTGTCTTAGTTCAGTTTGTTTACACGTTATGTGAACTACATGAAGGAAATTCAATTTCAGAGGTCATAAGTCTGTAGATACTTCCCAAATCACAAACAATGCTGCATCCTGTCTGGCATCATTGGTGCTTACAAGGTGGATGCTTCTGATTATGACGTGTATTATCTGATGAGGAAGTGAAAAGCCTAATATATCACACTTCATATAGCTTTACTATGAAATGTGAATTAATTCTATACTGGTTTTTTTTTGGTTAATACTACAAACATTTTTCAAACTGTGGGTGCATGATGACAGTTTATACTATTCCCTGTGTGTCTTTTTTGTATGTACACAGATGGTCGTGCTGTTAGACCTGTGATGATGTCTGGTTCTATTTTTGACAGGAGGCAACAGCAGGTAAATGGGAATCAGCACAGTGGAAGATATGTTACAAAAACTACCAAAGACTGTTTTCTTTGGTCACTGTGTTTGGAGTGTACTGTTATTTAAAGCAGAGTATAAAGATATGCAATATGTTTGTTAATGTTTCCAATATCTGTTTTGATGTCTAATTCTTTCTCAGCTTTGTTGAGCATTAAGTGGATAGCTGAGAAAAAAAAAAAAAAAGAAACTTAAGAACAAATTTTTGCTCAAAAATTTTCTGAGCAATTTGTGAAGATGAAAGTTCCTTCTTTGTAGCTGAAGTATGCACTTGAATGCAAAGTTGGGTTTGAATTCTTTCTCCTTCCAAGCCTGTGTTGATCTATCCTTTAGTAGCTATTTTCTATAACTCTTTGCTTTCTGCTGGGTCAGACAGAATGAGCTCACAGCTCATTTCATACGCTACTCACTTAAGAAGTGGAGGAAAGAAATTCAAATTCTAAGTTGCAGCAAGGTTTTGAACATGCTTTACATGCCAACAAGATGCATTGAGCAGCATGCTGGTTTGGTGGGACAGCAGTTTAAAAAAATGATGTTTTTTTCTCTTTTGTTCACCAGTATTTACATCCTAGACTTGAGAAACCAATTCTGTCAAAATATATTTCTGAATATCTGTTTTAATTTTCAACCAGCATTGAAAATGCTTCTAGAAAATTTCAAACTAGGGTCTACTTTTGGTCTTGGTGAAATGTTGGGACAACGAGTTCTTTGGATTTGAATTAATGCATTGCTGCATGTTGTAATCAAATGCTCTTTAGATATTGTATTTGCAGAAATCATAAATGGCGCTCCTGCTATTATTCACTTTTTGCTTTTATTTACAATCTCCCTTACTGAGAAAGAACAAATAGTTCTCATAATGTTGTGTAGTGTTAATCACTCCGTTTTATTGTTCTGCCTCCAATTGTTATCTGAATTCAAACTAGGTAATCTTAAATCCAGTTGCCTTGAAACTTCATTTAAAATGGGCACAAAATTTGCCTCTCTTAGATGCTTCAGTAGGAGATTTCAAGGAGAGATTGAATGCTTTTGATAACTGTTAAGCCACTTGATTCTAATGTTGACTCCTAGGTCTCAGGTGCACAGTATGTGCTCTTATACTATATGCCCTTGGTAACTTCTTGTTCTTTAATTTCTGAGTTTAAAGTGGCCAATGCAGAAAAGATAGAACAATAACTGACATTAATCTTTGTAGGCTACATGGAAGAGTAGTCACAAAGCACTTATGACTGGAGGAAAAGAGGATGTAGATCAAAGCTCAGTGCTCAGGTTCACAGAAGTATTTGGGCATGTAGAACTAAATCCTCAGAGAGACTAGGGTGACCCATTGCCACTCCAGCCATGGGAGCCACAGGTCATAGATCACTGAAATCTTGCTCAGATCTTGCTTTCTGGCCCAAGAGATGCTGACATGTCTGCTGGCTGGCACTCAAATTAGCCCCAAATTCAGATACCATTGAGTGTCAGGGAGCCTGACTTTCAACAGGAGGTTTTCAAAGCAGACTCACAGACATTCTCCAGTGTCAGGCTCACACAAATTACAGCTGAGGACAGGACGTACTTACCCCATAGCCCACAGCCTCAGGGCCTGGATGCTTTACTTGAAGCTATAAGATTTCTTTTTAATCCAGCTATGTGTTATAGATTTTAGGAAAATCCTGTGTAAGGTCAGATCTGGCTTAAGAGACCCAGATAGACCAGTTTACAAAAAACAGCCTCATGTGAGAATCCTATTGGAGCTTAGCTCCTAGGAGTAGAGGAGGGAGGTCACTGCCTGAACAACTGCACAAGTTCAGGGTACAAATACCTCCCATTCAATATCATATCAGATTTAGACGTCTCTGCATACATAAATTATTTTTCCTTCTTCCTGACCTTGTCCAGTCTAATCCCATCAGTTACTCCCACCCTCTCAGCCTTTACTCCTGCCATTCCCTATGGCTGCACTACTCTATCTGCTGTGGACCTACAATTTCTAATTCAAACCCCATGTTGCATGTATATAGGAGATGTCCCAATAAAATCAATAAGCCAAACCCTCTAATGATGCAAATTGTCACAGCACCATTGTTGGCAAAAGAGCTGTGACTGTATGATCTGAGGGCTAACACTACACATTATGGGCTGTAGCATCTCTGTATCAGAAGCCCTGTCATGAGAATTTAGCACCCTTTGAGCTATCCCTGCACATATAATTTGTTAACTCATAACTTTTCATTCAGCATTGCTCATACAATGGGCCTTAAAGCTAATATTTCTGCTCTATTGTGTATTCCAGTTACACTCAAAGACAGGTCTGCTTTGCTGGATGCAGAGTTTATTTTTCCGTCCCCTGTCATTTTACGTTTGTCACTTCAAAGATCTCTTTGAAGCTGTGTTAGCTAATGACACAGAACCTCTCTGCATACCACTTGGCAAGAGAAAAGCATATTAGGAAACAGACAGGTTTGTTCCCAGCAGGAGGTTTGTTTTCTGGTTCTGCTTACAGTGGCAGAAAGGTTTTCCTCCTTTCTCAGGGGTGGCATTGCTGTTTCATTCTCCAATTCATATTTCTGTCAAGTAAGACTTCTTACAGATAGCATCCAGTCTGACACAACCATGTTAAAACTACCAAATTATCTGGAAGAACAAATCCTTCAGTGTCTACATGTGTGTGTGCAGTCAAAGACATATTTTAATGAAAATAGTTAAAATAATTTTATTTCACTTTTATTCTTTTTAAATATTTATGGAAACATGTTCCCTACATATGTTTAATATAGTGCTGGCTGAAAATTTTAAAATAACTGTAAGCTGTTGTAGTTTCAGAGTTATTGGGTGAAATATGATTACTGGCATGTCAGACTAGCAACAATAGCCTTACTTTTGCCTTTTTCAGCTTTATGAGGACTAGTTTGCTAGACATATAGACCTTTGGGGAGGCAGAATAACTGTTCTGTATCTTGACTCCTTTTCTTCTTTCTTTAAGATACAGCAGGGGGACAAGCTGCAAAGGAGCTGGTAGAAATGTGCTATGGTACGTACTGTCAGGCTGTATCATTGCAGGGGGCCAACAGGAAAGGGAAAAGAAAAATCTGCTTCAGAAATCACAGGTAGAATTTAACTTGCAAATTGGGTTTGCACCAATGGGGTAGATGGGAATATCAATACTAAAACCATACAAAAAAGGGAAGGACTGTTGGGATGTGCATGTGTGAAACAAATATGAAATTCTCAACAGCCAACATGCTAATTCAGAGAAGGAGTACCAGTTGCACCACCACTACAATTATAATCATGTTATGAGCAAGAAGGGAGCCCATCCTACATGTAAAACCATGTTTTCTTGTTGCTATAATAGAAATCTTAACAGTCCCATCCAGGAATAGTTAAGTCCAAATTTAATTACTACAGAAAAAAAAAGGAAGAAAAATAAAATTAATACTGCCATACAGAAAAGGCCTCAGTAACAACAATACAGTTAAATTTGTGCTAGACACATTTTCTATCAGCTACCCCTTTCCCTTGTGGTGTGCTCATGCTTCTGCAACCCTGGTAGGTCCCAAACTTGATGGCTTCAGCCTGGTGCACATATAGGGTAATGGTGAGGTATCAGTCATGAGACCATTGCTCAAAGAACAGTGATGTTATGCTAATAGTTTATTTTTCCTTGTTCTAAGATCCATTTGGGGTAATTTTTATGTTTGCTAACATGCTTTTACACCTTGGTCTTCATTTGTTTGCAACTCCCTGTTACATCTGACCTTACTGCACATGGTACCTTTTATATACTCTGGATACTGTTTCTTTGTTTTCTGTTAGCTGGGGTTTTAGCCAGCTCCAGGTCTGCACTTCTCTAACTGACCATTGGTGAGTCATTTATAGCCTTGGGGCCAGCCTGTGTCCCACCTTTTATCATCCCATGCCGATTCTCTACAAGTCATCCTGTAGTCCCTACACAGGAGACAGATAGTCTCTGCTATCAAATAAGGCCCGCACTTCTCTATGCTATAACATTATGTCAGAGTCATAAATAGCTCATCCTACACAGAACAGCTACTTGCCACTACTGTCTATATAAAAGCTATGTTTTTATGGTACAAAGATAAACAAAAATAAAACAAACTATGCTTAGGCACCTGGTTGGAAGAAAAAACACTAAAGCAACTAAAACCAAAGCTCTAGGCAGGTCAAGAAACATTCAGCTAAACAAGCATGAAAAGCTTTAGTCCGGAGGTCTTGAGACCTCAGTACAAAGACTTCTGTACTCAGAGTACATACGTATCTGAATCAGCCTCTCAAATGTGGGTGCCCAAATTGCTCTCTCTGGCTGTTTGAGTGCTTTTTTGTTTTTATTCTACTCGGATGAGTAGTTGCTGTGCAGGAGCAGTTTTGCTGCTGGGTTTAAAATCAAATACACCAATATGTGTCTCTGGGCCTGCCTGGAAATGCTGGTGGGGAACCAAGGATAAACTTAGATTCCATGTAAGTAACCTGTGCTGGTCACTCCTCTTGGGCAGTATGTGATGAAACTGCAGATCCTACCTCCCCATGAGCCACTGTCAGGGTGACTGACCTCCAGCAGACACGATGGCCCTGGATTTTCTGAGAAGGGTCCTAAGTTCCCTGCTGCTCAGCAGAGGAGACTTGCAGGTGAGCACCAATTCACATTTCTGAGTTATAAAAAGCAAATGAGAAGTATATAGTCAGGTTGTCTCAGGGAGGAGTGAAGGTGGATCTTGAACTGTTTCTCCCATGGGCAATTTCAGGCAGTAATAATAAGACCCCAGATTATGCGTGTCACATAGGATGTATTGATTTATTGACAGATGAACTATCAAAGAGTAAGAAAACAATACACATTGCATAGGGAATGACTACCTCCTTATTCCTGAGTTTGCTGGCCAGGCTCTCAGTCACAAGACTAAGGGGACTCCCATAACTTGCTGGATGGTTTTTCAGATTACTGTTACTTTGCACAAAGCAAAGTATGACCTGGATAGGCTGGAGAGGTGGGCCCAGGTGAACTTCATGAGGTTCAACAAAAGCAAGTGCAGGGTTCTGCACCTGGGCCAGAACAATCCTCGCCATCAGTACAGACTAGGATCTGTACTAGGTATGAGAAAGCAGCCCTGAGGAAAGGGACTTGAGGGTGCTGATGAATGAAAAGCTGGACATGAGCAGGCAGTGGGCACTTGCAGCCCAGAAGGCCAATTGCATCAAAAGAAGTGTTGCCAGCAGGTCCAGAGAAGTGATTCTGCCACTTTCCTCTGCTCTCGTGAGACCTCACCTGGAGCACTGTGTGCAGGTCTGGAGCCCTCAACATAGGACCTGTTTGAGCAGGTCCAGAGGAGGGCCACTAAAATGATCAGGGGGTTGGAGCACCTCTGCTATAAGGACAGGCTGAGGGAGCTGGGG
>BJBW01000455.1:638015-729796 GCA_004320125.1 Scolopax mira | reverse complement strand
GGGGAGACCTAATAGCAGCCTTCCAGTACCTGAGGGGGGCTACAGGAAGGCTGGGGAGAGCCTGTTTAGAAAGGCCTGCAGTGACAGGATGAAGGGCAATGGCTTTAAGTTGGGAAAGGACAGATTTAGATTGGATCTTAGGAACAAGTTCTTTCCAATGAGGGTGGTGGAACACTGGAACAGGTTTCCCAGGGAGGTGGTTGAGGTCCCTTACCTGGAGACATTCAAGGTGAGGCTCGACGAGGCCCTGGTCAACATGGTCTAGTTGGGGGTGTCCCTGCTGACTGCGGGGAGGCTGGACTAGATGACCTTTGGAGGTCCCTTCCAGCCTGGACCATCCTATGATTCTATGATAAAGCACCTTTCTGTTTAATCTCTCCAGCCCCAGTCCCCCCAATTCAGTGTTATTAACACCCAGTTGACTATATTTGTGTTGACTATATTTATGTACAGGTGTTCCTGTACCTGAAGAATCCAAGTGAAGTTGTTTTCTGACTACTTTTAAACTTATTTCTTGAGAAATCTGGTCTCTGTGATATACTGTCTTTGTTAGTCACAATGCCACTCATACATTTGCTTCTCATCATCTCATATATACTTCTTGGGTTGTCCCATCCACACCAATCAAGGGTATGATTCAATTTACATTTCTTTGTAGGGAGAGAAAATGCAGGATATGTTCCTGTGCAGCCTGCGCTAGGTGGACCTGCTTTTGCATGGAGGTTGGACTAGATGATCTCCAGAGGTCCCTTGCAGCCCCATGTAATTCTATGATTCTGTGATTTATTATATCTCCTGTTTCTTTGTTTGAAGTGTTATATTACCTAGTTGGTCGACTTAGTGATCTTTCCAGTAACATGGTTAATATGATGGGAAGAAGAGGGAAAAAAGCGAGGAATTGGGCTGCAGATAGAGATGTTTTTGGACAAAATCATAGTAATCCAGGATCTAGTCCAGCATGGTACTCTGTTCTACTTCAGTAAAAGCAGCCCATTGTATGGCAGTTGTGGATCAGTTGAAGTCAGAGTTATTTGGGGTTATATAAACATCTTGCATGAAAAAAACAATGGGATGCTGCTATATTGCTGGTTTTCCACCATTCCAGTGAGTGAACATGTTTTGCCATTTGTACTGTCTTTATTTAACAGGGCCAGATAGAGATAGAAGAAACAATTTATGTGAGGAAACAATCATTATGACTCAGTGCATGCACGGTAGTAAGAAATTTCAGTAAGAGCACAAAGGCACAGACTATTGAAGAGCAGATGCAGACAGGGCAATGGTGCACACACAAATAGATGACTTGCTGGTAGCTCAGAAACCAAGAGCGTTGTTCCAGTGGCGATGTCAAAACTGTGTGTTGTAATTAATGAAACCCTTTCCACCAGGGAACTAGATTTAAGACCTCTAGCAGAGGTGCAGTTAGTATGCAGAGGAATTAGGTTTCTTTTCCATAGCGATACTGGAGGAAATAGCCCTGATTTCCACAGTGATTGTCAGAAATTAGAAAAGGCATATGGGATTTTAGGCTTGTTTCCTGTCGTTTAGACCTCTAGTTTGTGGCTGAGCAATGGAGTTAAGATGTGAAGTGAAAATAAAATTAAAAACATCCAGTAGAGAAATAGGCTGATAGCCTTTTATAATTTATTTTTTTTTAAGAAGATGCTGTCATCTCTGTTCTATGGGAATAAAGAGTTTTCTCATGCCAGAAGTGGTTGCTGCCATTTTTAATCTTCAACCTTTGCATGAAATACAAGCATCTGCTACAGTGCTAGCATTCTTTATGTACTTAGAATACTTCTGAAAAATGGTAATATCAAAGATACAGCAATTAAAATATTTTTTCTGGGTGGGTGAATATATTTGTCTTCATTAAATGTTCATTTCAAAGTATAACCCAGAGGGAGTTTGTAAATTAACCCAGATAGGAGCTTTTATAAAGCAAACACAAGCCTATTCTTTGAATAAAAATTACATTTCCCTGAATTTATTTGCACTCTCTGAGAGAAAAACATATTACTGAAAGGCCAAATGTAGTTCTAGTCACACCAGGGCAATTTGCCTTGGTAGTATCAAACAATACTCAGCCTTACTCCCCCATGCTGTGTAACTCCAGTGGCATCCTACTTTTAGTTTAACAAATCCAGGTTTGGTTTTTTTTTTCTGTGAAAAATTCAGCATTACTATGCACTGTGTGACACTTTGGCTATGGAAAATTTACCTTTAAGGAGTTTTTTTAACATTCTACTCACTGTAAAACATTTGTTTCTATGTTATATCAAAATGTTCCAGAGTAGGTTTGGGTTTTTTTAATGTGTTGTTAAAATGTATTTTCTAAAGAGCTCTATTCAAGGAACTTCGATACCGTATCTATTATGCTTTCACATCTAACCACATTTTCTTCTTGATCACCGCTGGTCTATTACATCCTTTGAAGAAAAACTCACTTCACAGCATTTCAGCCCAGTGCCTTGCCCAAAAGCACATTTGATGAACAGCTAACTTAGACAAATTACATATCTTGTAGGCTCAGTTGTGTATGAAAAAAAGAACAACCCCAAAACTGTTGATAGAGGTTTTCAGTGTTTTGTGCTCTGAATTCTCTGAATAGGTGACTTCTTAGATTAAAATAATAACAGCTTGGAAAACCCTTCACATCTTAAAGTCTGTGGAAGATTGACTGTCCAGATATACATGAGTTTAAGGTTGGAGATGGATAAAAAAAAAAACCCAGCATTCTCGAGTGTTCCTTATCCCCTCTGCTATTCCTAGTGCTATCCCCATGCCTGTAGCTTGCTGTTTCTTTGGACACTGGATGGTTTTAGGTTGCCTTCAGTGCAAATACTGAATGTGCTGGTCTTGGCTCCAAAAGAGCCTTGTGTCCAGGGAGCCAAGAATACAAAGTTTGTGCTGTGTATTACACTACAAAGCAGGAGAACCTGGTTCCTTCCCTGGCACTCAGAAATATCTTCTGTCTCCTGAAAACGGTGCTTTCCTGTGTGTTATGAAATGAAGAATTATTTTAATTCTTGTTCTATTCAGGCAGGCACACTAACGAACAGCTGAAATATTTTCATCTCTTCAGTCCTGCTAGAAAGCTGAAAAGAGGGCAGGACAGTAATTCCATTTAGGTTTTAATTAAACAAACTAAATACAATGTATTGTTGGATGGGTTTGGCAAAAAACTAATATCCTTATTTCATAAAGCAGTTCACCTTTTCTTAGTGATTACATCAACAGCCCAGAGGTTGTGTAATGTGGCCTTTGAATAGAGCTGTTCTGTTCCTATGCATCAAAAGAAGTAACTCTTTCTTATCTAGGAAGAAGCAATTAAAGTAAATGGTTTCAGTCTCCTTTTTGTAAAATACTAAGCATATGTAACCCACTGATGTGTGTGGGTCACTGATGGCTGTGACCCACATACTGGTCAACACATGGCAGGGGCAACCTGTCACCCCCAAGCTGCCTAGGACCTTCTTCATCTCCAGCTGTAAAAGGATGAGGGTTTCAGGAATGCCTGTCCCTGTGTGTGAAGGAGTGCATCCCACTTACTCTCACTGGGACATATTCATCTCCTGCTCAAAAGAAGCTGCTGGAGTTTCCCTGTGATCCCAAGACATCTGAAGTCCAGTGGAGTTCTGTTTTTGCAGCAGCTGATCCAGGGGGAGCTGCAGGTGGGACTCACAAAGCTACAAAGACGAGGTCCCTGCAGGTCCAGAGGGACAGGCTTAGCACATTTACTGGCTTCTCTCACACTTCATGGTCCAGCCCTGTGAGCTATTTTCTCACAGCAACACAACTTCAGCAGCGAAAATACCAAATAAATACCCAAACCCCTTTTGGCTAGAGAGATCTAGTGGTAGAGAGAGCAGCCAGACTGGGAAAGGACTTGATTGTTATCTAAAAGGGGAATCCTTCCTTCTCTTCAGGTAATTTAAACAAAACAAAACAAAAAAAAAAAAAAAAAGAAAAAGGGAAAAAGAGTATTTATCACTACAGTTTAAAGGGACACTAGTCCAGTTAGTGCATGTAAGAGAGTTGAGGTCCACGGTGGGTTTATGGCCATATCCATAAAGCTAGGATTTTTAATTGGCTGCTAGGGAAAACAGCAAGTCTATCCTGGGTCTGGATGTGCAACTCTATGAAAAATCCCCAAGGTTTCACCATGGTTTGTGAATTAGGAGAGAAGTACTCATATCAAGCAAATGAAATAACCATTTATAGTATGTCGTGGTTCTGGAGTCACATCCAGTATCTTCTCCAAATGGTCCTTGCAGCCCAGCTATGCAAGCAGAGCGGTGCCTTCCCTCAACCCCCTGCAGCCAACATAAACCTCATTAACAGTTTCAGCCTTAGGTAATGAAAACTGTAAATCTGTAATACTCCCTTGCCCAGAGAAGACCTGCACTGGCTGAACAAAATGAATCGGCTCACTGCGCTGAGAAATAGTTTAATCCTCCTGCAGTGGGGAAGTGGGAGAATGAACAACTATCTTCAGGGAGCAGGGCTGGCTTGCAGCTCAGCAGTGAATAAAAATGGCTTTTAAAGAAATTTAATTTTCCAACTGTTGCAAGAAAAAAACCCAAACACTTATTTAACACCCTTTGTTCAACATTGTTTCTTCTATCAGTAAAACAGCTCAGCTGTAGCCTACACAGAGAGCTTCTCTGCAGTTCCTTGTCCTTCTAGACCTCTGTACCTTCTGCCAGGCAAAATCAAATGTGCTGTTTCTAAGATATGCCATGGTCACTGGCAGCAGAGGAGCTCAACACCAGTATATCTTAGCAATTTAAGTTATCAGCAGTAATGACATGGGGTTAGAGTATCCAGTCCTTGTTACGAGACAGATTAATCTAATCTCACAGCACTAGAGAGTACAGGTAATGGCAGAAAATAATTTGTGGAAAGTTTTTCACCCACTTCAAAGCTGGGGAAGGTGGAGTACTTACGGGTTTACATAATTATTATTATGTAGATAATTCATTTTTGATCCATCTATCTAGATGATAATTATGTGTTGTGATCTGCCATAACCCCTCTGGCCTGCCCAAGTGGTAGAGGAAAATGAAATTCAGTAAATTTAGAACCGATCCACATTCACTTTCCTGTAAAGTTCACGTTTCTGTATGAACTCACATATTCCAGAAAAAGCACCATACAGATCTAATTTTAAGAGAATATTTGTGACTATGGTGACAGTTTTTCTGGACCCAAGGATATTTCCCAGTTTGACTCTCTTTACTGATGCTGTTTGTGGTGATAAGGATGAAGGAACCTTAATGACTTGCAAACCTTTCAAATAAAATTAATAAAAAGGCTTAGGGGGTTGTACTTTCAAAAATGCATTAAACTTTTCAGTAGCACACAGGAATTCTATAGGCTTCTCAGATTTTGTTCTAACAAGACAAACGTAGATTGAGAAAGGAGAGTCACTTTGTAAAGATTATTTTTGAATTGAGTCATTGAATTACATAAATTGTAGAAAACCCATCTGCATGAGAGACAAGCAACAGAAATTTGCAGGGAAACAACAGTTTCATTTGATAGAGATAACTTTCCATCAATGCATGGTGGGAAGAAAAAATTCCACTAAGATCTCTGAAGCAAGATGTATTTAAGTGTATTTAAACTGTGCTTAGGCTGAGTTATTTCTGATTATTTTTATGTCAAACTAGCAATTCAAGTGTTTATTAGTGATTCAAATATCAGTAATAATACTGGCTCTTTAATCTACTGACTATTTAGTCTATTGAATTTTATATATTGTGTCTTCCTAATACTCAGTACCTAATGAAAAATTATGGTCTATTTAAAGGGATTATTTAAGAAAAGTGCCTTTTAAATTGGGATATTTAAGAATTACAATAGCAATTGACAAGTTATTCCAGAGAAATAATATGAACTCATATCAATGTAAATGACTTTTCAAAAAATATTTGGGAAGTGTGTGTCATATATTACTTCGTCAGTTCAAGATGGTGCAAGATCAATAATAAGGAATTAAAAAGAATATGGAATGGGGCAGTTAGTAAAAGAGCTGAACTGGTGCCACCATCTTTATCTGCCCATTGAAAAAGACTAGAATAGATTATTTTTTAAAAATTATATTTATTTCTTGAAAATATATTTCATTTTTTGCTGCAAAGATCAAACTTTATTAGTATATTCTGTTTTTGAACTGGGGATGGGATAGTTTTCTGTGCCCTGCCCAGTTAGCAAACCTCAGGCCAGAATTTGCCAGCAAAGTTGTCATTTGCCTTAAGTAAGTCCAAACACATGTACTTAAAACAAGATCAAGGATGACTCTCCTATGTTTTATTCCCATCCAAGATGGACATCTTGAAGATATTTGTCTTGTATTTAGCAGACAGTTCAGCAAACAATGATTTTGTAGTTTAGTATTTGGACTCGAAGACTTAACAGTAACCCCAAACCTACATTTATGTTGTTCATATGGATAAAACTTAATGGGTTTTCGTATTTTATTGTTATTGTGATATTTATCTTTTCTATCAGTTTCTCCAAACCCTGAAGGGATGATGGTCATGTTACTTAAATGAATAATTTTCTTTGTTGTTCAGCTGATTCAGCCAAACTTGAGTCTCTTTTGCTAATTGAGGACAAGATTTTTCTAGCGTTTTCAATTTCAGCTGTGTTTTTGGCTCTAAGCTCCCCTAGAGCTACCTCACAGCCCCACTCTGTCTGAATGATCTTTTACATCCATATCCTCATTTCCTGAGCTAGAAAGAAAGTTAAATAAACTGTGGCATGTCCTCTGGAAACACCATGACCTTTGTCAGTTAGTAAAGATGTTTTGCCCCTGAAGCCGTGGTGGTGCAAGTTCAACAAAGCAGAGCTATCAAAGAATGACTAATTTGTGGGGAAAAGAACCAACAAAAAACAAACCAGCAAACCCCCCAATCCAATGGTGGGGATTCAGAATTCCAGAAG
This sequence comes from Scolopax mira, assembly GCA_004320125.1. Lineage (NCBI taxonomy): Eukaryota > Metazoa > Chordata > Aves > Charadriiformes > Scolopacidae > Scolopax > Scolopax mira. The sequence goes on along the minus strand of BJBW01000455.1, from coordinate 722,845 downwards.
TAGCTGAAAGACTGTATTTGGCCCAAATCAAACTCTTCTTTATTTCTGCTGTATCAGGGTAACCTTACAAATGGTTACTGGAGTTCAAAACATGAACATGGGAAACATAGTCACGACTGGGGTTTGATATGTGTTTTGCTGCTGTGATGTTCATCGCCTCACATTCTTTACTCTGTCTTTGGCCTAAACCAAAATAAAGATGTCTCCAAAGGTCATTAAAGTGCTGTGAAGCTAGTTGATAAGCTAAAAACCATACATAGTTCAAATCCATAAGGCTACAAAATACAGGAATTTCTTAGGATACCACGAACACATATTTGTGAATCCTTCTTGTCTGAAATGTTTATCATTAGACATCTTGCTTCAACCTTGTTTTTCTTTATCTGTTGTTCTTTATAGCTGCTGGGCAAGAAAAGCAGGACTATTTCATGTTTTCTTGGTACTACAGAGCTGTTCTTCAGAGGATTCCACCTCATACTGTTTTTCACCATTTTCAGTGTCAGAAGTTATTTTACACTTCTAGTAGCATTGCTGGGATGTGTGTACATGATGACCTTACCGCACAGCTCATGTTTCTTTTGTAACTGAAACAGACTCTTATTGTAAAAGAATTTGAAAACTCTGCTGCTTTTTCAGCTTGTTTATATGACCAAAAAAATGAGGCCTTTGTATCAGTTAAGGAGCTTTTGTTATGCAAAGATGTCTAGACTAAAGGTGAAGGAGTTTCATATCTTCCTTAGGGTGTGCAGTCTACTAATATAAGATATGCATTAACTTTTCTTATATTTGCATATTTTCCCCATTATTTATGATCCCCCCACCCCTCCACCCCAGATTTAAACTTTATGGTGTTTCAAATAAGGGCATTATTGTAGATTCTAATCTGAACTCTCCCCTTATTGTTGCTGGTTTTGTGTGACTTCAAAGGGAAAAAAAATGTCAGAGAAAGAAAACCTCTGTTTTCCAAGAAGATGTGGTATGTCCAGGAAACTATCCACTTTCAACCATTTCGCTAGCAGTGCAGATGGTAGAGATTAAATATTTTTATTTAAAATTAGCAACTGTTAAAATGAGTGCATCCTGCAAAAAGAAAACAGTACCAATGCTGTTTCCTGGATATATAAAAAACTGGTTTTTGCAGAACTTTCTTGATCTAACACATAAAGAAAAGCCCAAATAAAAATGTTAATGTGCAGAAATGAATTTGTCCTGTATTGCAAAGGCTGAATCTTGATTTTTTTAAAATAGTTTATTCACAGAGAGGAAATAATAGAGAATGCTGAAGTAGACAAAAGAGATTATGAGAGTTGTGAATAGAAACCCAAGATGAACTGGTTTGATAGAAGACTGTAGAAATCATGCAATACAAAAGCCAGGCCAAGCCAAAACCAGGGAGTTTTTCTGAACTAGAAAAATGTTTGGCCAAGAAAAGCAGCTCATAGAAGTGTATCATTAATTTCAAAGGCTGTAAAGATATCTGCTATCCGTCCTCCTCAAGTTCTTGGAGAAGTAACATTAGTTGTTAGAATTTTTCCCCTAATGTTATATAATGTATCAAATCTTTTTTTTTTTTTTTTTTTTTTTTTTTTTTTTGAGTGCCATTAAAAGAGACTTGAAAGCTATCTGCTCTCTTGCTGCTTCTGTGCTTGGACAGGTTATGTGACAGTTGCATCATTAAGCATCACTTCTATACACTTTCTGAGCTGCAGACTAGGTTTATGCAACTAGGTCACTTATACACTTGAATTTCAGCCAGCCTGCAGAAAGCTGCTGACTTGTTTCACAGAGATCTTTAGTAGGCAGTCTGGCTAAAGGAACATATCATTAAGACACTGCATTGCAGGTAGTGCAACTAGACCAAAACTTAATTTATAAACCCACCAGAGCCATTCAGTGATTTGGTTTCTAAGTCATTGATCATAATGTACCATAAATCTAGGACTGAAATATTTTGGATCCACAACTGAGCCACCTTCTCCCAGGTGCCCGTGGCTTTCTCTCTTGGCTGCCTTGTCTCATGTCCATCTGTTTGAACTGCAGGATTTGAGTACTAGCCTCTTGTTCCTTCTTGTGCTTCACAACATCTGCTGGCATTAATAAGCCAAGGCAGCATAGCTCAGGAGTGAGGAAAAGAAAATATGACATTTTTTAACTCTGGCATAACTTTTTCTGATAAATGGAATTAAAAATGGGATAGATATGAAAAAAGCTGTTGTTATTAAATAATTCTTATTTCCTCTGAAAGAATTAACTTCATGCATTGCTGAGCTCTAGAGACTGCCTGACTGAGATGCATGAAATATCAGTTGCAAGGTTTGCGATTGCTTGTTGGGCAGCCAACATTGGAATTACTGTCTTAACAACGATGTCGGAATTAACATCTATCAAATTATGTTAATAGTCTAACTAGGGGACTTATCTGAGGTCTACAGGTATAAATAAAACTTAAGAAAAAGACCAAGGGAATAATCTAACCAATTTATGAGGTTAAAAATAGTTTTTTTCTTCCAATGCCGTTCATAGCATCTCTGGTTCCTACCACTTGACCAGGCTTTGTCCTAGACCACTAAACAGCATTCAGTCATGCTGTAATCCCTAAGGCAGCCACTATATCTACGTACTGATCACCTAAACCAAGTGTGATCTGAATAGTCCTTTGCAAAAGAATCTTAGGAATTCGGTGAAGTAGTCAAACAAGCAATACATTCAGATATGATTTCAAGACAGGAAAGAAAATAATTTCTGGACTGTGATGGCTGTTGGCTCAGGAGTATGTGTAGCCTAAAGAGTTCAAGTTATATTTGGAAGCTAAGCTTTGCAGAGTAGGCTCATGGTTTCTGAGAAGTGACTGCTTTCTGCTGCCTGTGCCTGGAGGGGCCCTGCTGTACTCACTTGCTGTGAAGAAGAAACGTTGCCAGAGCACAACCACTTCCTCATCACTTTTTAATTTGGCCCTTTAGCCCAAGCCTGTAAGTCAAAGTCTGAGCTTTAGACTTCTTAAATCAACAAATGAGCATTGCCAGCTTCCAAAAGACAAACATCTGACACTCTGGGGTCCAGTTTTTAGTGCTATGATGGTGAGGGAACCTCAGCTCCCAAAGATGTCAGTGAAGACATATTAGGAAGCTCCCAGAGGAGTTAATGTTTGGAAAAAGGAGTAAGTAACATCAAAGACAGTTGTTTGGTTTTGTGGATGCAGACAGTTTAAACTACTCTTGATATCCACATTGTGCCTTGAAATGGCTTCACGGTCACTTAAATTTTGTGTCTAGATTTTGAGCTCTGGCCCTTTGTGAATGATGCTCCAGCAATCAAAACTAAGGGTCCTGTGCAGATGTAAAAAATTCCAAACCATCTAGGATCTCAGTCCTGAGCAGGAGTGCTCACTCAGTGTTCCTAGGAAAGACAGGAAAGAGAAGTGACTGTTTTATCAGCTGATGTATGGAAATTGCTCCCAAAATTCCTATCCCTCATTGCTCTTCTGGAGTCCAGAGCCAGACAAAGGCTGCAAATGTTTTGAAGAACTCAGTCTTGTACCGAGTTAAGCCATGGACTACAGTAAGGTTGTAGGTTGTACATTTCTCCCGCCCTGATATTTGATTTCTTTTAATTTTTAAAGACCAACAGAAAGAATTTTCACCGATTTATTGAGGAATTAGAAGTGGGAAAGAAAGCAAGTTAGCACTATAGCATCACTTGGGTGCAACACACAGTTCAAGGTGACCTAAGAAGGTGCTGATTTTGCTTTGCCTTTCCCACTCTATTCCAGACATCATTTCCCCCATCCAGAACTGGGTTTCAGGTCATCCCACTATAAACTAGACTAGGGACATGTCGCAACCAAGAAAAACAAACCAAAAAATAGCTTTTTGTTGTCTGTGCAGATCAGCATCAGGAGCAGATAACTGCCAGTGCCACCACAAGGGAGATCAACTGCCCAATGGAAACAGCATCAGTGATTCAGGCTGGCTCATGCTGGCACGTTACTGCTCTCTTAAGACTGGAAGCTAGACCAGTGTGCAGGAATTCATGCAGGATTTCTAGCTAGAGAGAGATTGAGCTGTCTTGCTTGGAGGCAGCTGCCTGGCCAGACAAAATGAGATAGAGATAGCAGCTGTTGGAGGAAAACAAAAATTTACAAGTGTTGTGACAAGTTCCAGGCTCAGAATTTCTTAGTTACTTGCTCCTTACTCCTACTGTTATAGAGCTCTTTGTGTTAGGTCCTGGTCCTTTCTGTTGGTTTCTCACAACTTGTAGCCTCTGGGAAAGGTATGATGGCAATATAACAGAGATTTTCAAAGAAATAAATGAGCAACAGGGCTACAAGTGACATTTCCACACTGAGGTGCCACAAGCTCTAGTCTCCCATTAGCAAAAAATTCAACTGAAGCCAATTTTGATATTTTTTTTTAATAGCTTAGAAAGCTTGTTTTCATTTCCAGTTTACATTTATTCACGATCAGTTTAGGCCCATCTTTTCCTTCCATCATTACTCTTAAGCTTAAATAACTTTCTTGCCTAGTCTTTACTTCATTGATGTATTAATAGAGAGATAACATTTTACCCCTCACAGCTATGGTTTTACAAGTTTAAACAGACTCTGATCATTTCTCTCAGAAATTAACTGCCAGTTACTCTGATCATGTTAATATCTTTTTCCTGCCTTATACTTATTTCTGTTCATCTTTCTTCAGAATCAGTAGCCAACATTACATATAATGTAACAAATGAAGTTGTATCAGTGCCCTGTAAAATGGCGGTAACAAGTCCCTGTCTCTATGGAAAACACTTTTCCTGATATATTTTAGAATTACAATTGTCTTTTTCATGTCTGCATCACACTAATAGCTCACAGTCATCTCTTGATTGACTAATACACCTACCTGTTTCTCATTCATTGTCACTTACAGACAGGAAACCCATAGTCTACAGCAAAAAAATTCTTGTTTCTGTTCCCTATGGACATGACCATGGCATTTTTAATATCACTCTTGTTTTCAAGGTCATATACTTCTTCTGTATATAATTCCACTCCTTCATCATGTTGCATATACTTCCCTGTCCCATGTTGTGTTCTTTGTAAATGACACTTGATTTACGTTTTTTTTTTTCAGGTGAAGAAAAGCCTATTTTTTTTAAAAAAATCCATTTTTAAGCAAGCAAGGTCTATACCTTTGAGTGAAGAAATACCTCATAGGCTGAACTAACCTGAAATATAAAATTGGGCATGACTTTTTATGCATTAAGTTTACTTATAAAGGCTTAATTCTACTGTTCTGCTATCTAAATCTTAAAAATTTCATGTTTTGTCTGTTTGTAATTCATCAAAAAAACCTGACATGAAAAGCTATGGGAAGGATGACTTTAACAGAAGCTTACTGTTAATTGCAGCTTCACACAATAATGAACCTTATCTCTTTTAAGATTACTTAAATCTCAGTTGTGAATGACAACACCAGATTTCAAAGGCGTCAACCTGAACTATTTCTATTCTCTCTAATGGAAAAAAAGAAATCTTTAAATCAAGTTAACATACCTAATTATTTCTAATGAGAACTAGGGCCTAGGTAATTGCATGCTAGATAATTGAGTGGTTTAGTTGTTTGACTAGATTGAGCTTGTTGGGGGGAAACCCTGTAACACTAATGTTTATACTTCATGCAGCTCAGTACTGCATTTTAAATCATTACTATTTTTTATAATATCATACCATTTTTAGCTCTTTAAAATATTTTCTACAATTTAAATTGAAATATGTAGTGAAAAAAAGAAAGAGACTTCTTATGCTGCATCCATATCAACAGGTTTCTAGGAAGCAGAAGTTATTTTAGACCACTTTTATGTCAAGGACAAGGCCTTCAGTGGGGGTTATTGACTGTCCCCAGAAAGCATCTAGCTCTCTGAGAGACCAGGTTTTATTTTCTTTGTTTCTCTTTCCTAGGGTTACTTAAATCACATGGAAATCTCTGCATGGAAAAAAGGGTTTTACCAAATAGCCTGTTGCACCTCACCCTTGGAACTGAGCAAGGACCAGATGCTGAGCAGATGTATTTCTTCTGGGGTAGGAGTATTACAAGAGGTGATGATACAGCAGCTCTGCATCCGGAGCTTGCTCATCACTACCTGTCAGACTGTGGGGCTCTTGTAGACCCTTTAGGAAATTGGATTGGAGTCAGCTGTGCCAAATCCTTCACCATCTGACACCTGATCCTTACTGTGATTTCTTGCTGCCAGGCCTGGACTTGCTTGTTTCTCTCCATTAGGTACACATACTGTTTGTGTTTGCCTCTTTCTGTAGAGGGTTTTGTGGGTTTCTGTTTTGTGGGTTGTTAGTAGAGGCATTGTTTCTTGTCATGAGGGGCTTGTTAATGGTACATGAGCTGGTGAGATGTTTGAGGGAGATGGGATAAGGCTTAATTTGTTTGAGGAAGGAAAAATTTTCCCTATTTGGTAGAGAGAGGGAAAAAGTCATTGGGATTAAAAATGAACCTGTCATTTCCCTTAGAAGAAGGGGGAACAAACTGTTCAGACTGGCAGTACTCTGTTGGGAAGAGGAGTACACAGTCAAGTCTTCCTTCTCCTTTCTTTTATGTAATAAAAATGCTCTGTGTTACAACCAATTCACAAATCATTTTGCTTTGTGCCCTAGTAACTGTTACTGAACTCTTTAAAACAAAGCCATTTCTCATTCTGTATTCAGTTCTGCATTCTCAATGATTGCTATAGCAAAGAGGGAGAGATTGGAACTGATCTTTAATTCTTGCACTGTTTTCCTGGATGCAAGGAGTTACATTACTGGACGAATACTTAATTTTTTTTATCGCTAAGTGAAAAAGTAAGATCATGACAAAATATAACAATAAAAATAACACTTAAGAAATAGATGCCATAATACTTGCAATGCAAGTAGATACTGAAAACATTCCCAAACAATAACATGACGTATGTGCCAAAAAGCCTTTCTAAATCCGTAGACGGCACTTTCTGCTCTAGGGCTTCTTCTAGAGTAACAATGATTCTGTGTGACTTCTTGCTGTTGTGTATTTAATGACAATCTCTGCTTTCATGGAGGTAATCATACATGATAGAGCAAGTGCAGACAATAACACACTTGTTCCCTACTTTTTGGACAAAGACACAAAACTTCTAAACCAAGTTTAAGCTGTAACTGCATGTGCAAAAGTGGAAAATTCCTGGGGTAGCAATTTTGGTGAGTATGCAGTAGTGTAATAACAAACTTGGCAGCCATGGAAGTCTTGTGGCCACCACAGCTTCCTTGTCAAAGACTGCAGTATAAAGGATAAGATTACATTCTTTGTCAAAGGGCTACAGAGATATTTGCCAGTAGGACAAAAACGCGTGAGGTCTGCCAACACAGGATGTATTCATTGATTGTTGCAGCCTCTTCCATCTGAACCTGTTTCTTCTTAGCATTTGCTAAGCCCAAGTCCTGTGGTCTCTACATAGACCATTGGTCTTTTTTCCTTATGTCTTTTTGTCCCAATCTTTTTTTTTTTTCCTCAATTACTCAGTTCCCCCACATGGGAAGTTTATTTAAATACTGTACTTTCCTACTTTTACTTCATATCCAAAGAGTCAGTCACTGTTGCATCTATCTGAATTTCTTGTGTAGGTTATCTTTCCTTTTTCTAGACTCACAGTTCTTTCTCTAGGTTCACTAGATGAACAGAAGACCAAACTAGACAATTTAATCACCTTTCATGGCTTGAACTCTGTGCATGAACCTTGTTCTCATCACTGGCTTGTCAATAAAATTTCACACTTGATTAATAATTGCTTGTTTCACAAGGCATAAAGGCAGAACTCCTCCTTTGCTCTCATGAGAAAGAAGGCAGTCTACAAAGCAGAGTTAGCTTGTGAAGAAGCACAAAACATTTTTGGCATGCCTCCATGAATAAGATTTGGATGACATTTAAAAGTCTCTGCTGCTGAGATTAATTGGCCAATGTGGCTGGAAGGTCATCGTTGGCACCTATGTTTTCAGTCCAGCATTCTCATCCAAGATAAGGTTGAGTAACCCATAGTGCAGCATGTAAACACTCCTTTCAATTACTCCTGGAATTAGCCGATTTTGTGAACAGCAATGAACTTTGCAAGAAGGGCCTGAACTCCTGTATATGTTTAATGATGTTCTAACATCTGTCAGTCGCTTAATTTCCAAAGGGGGCACCCCTCACTTCAGGAGGGCTCCCCCAGCTCTCAGAATTGTAATCATCACTCTGCATGCTGTACTCCAAACAAAAGCACTCTGCTGTCTCGCTCTGACATCTATTGAGAATGATTGCCCTCCCACTGAAGTAGAAGCATTGCTAAGCAGCACCAAGGCAGCAATTATGTAAATAAAGGCAGACATTTTCCTGCTGGTGCTGTGAGAAGGTAGTGACAGATCCTTAAGGAATGGGGTTTGAACCTCTTTAGGTGAGGCACAAGTTGGTCATTCTGTATTTGTTGAAACCTTCCTGGAGACTTTACATTTTTTCCACTCTCCCACCCAATCATTTTGTGGTCTGAATTTCCCTAATTTTGCATATCCTTAATTTCTGGCACCTGCAGGTGAGACAGTGTGGACTTTGCCAGGTTTACATCAAGGATGATGTCTGTTGTGACAGTGGGACAGATAGACCTGAAAAGGAGTGGAAGAGGCTTTCAAAGCTGAGGCTCAGTCTTGTGCCTTGGCCAGCCACTGCCTTAATGGAAGTATTAGAGGAGATAAACTAAAAGAAATCATTTTGGAAGACAGACTAAAAAGTACCAGGACTGCTTTAAGGTCATCATACAGGTTTACAGCTGAAACTGCCAGATCTGACCCAAGGTTCAGTTGGTTCAGCTGCCTGTGGTCCAAGGCTTGATCTAGTGTATCTGCGCCGTGTGATTTTTGGCTCACTTTTACTGAAAAAGTTGTCAAGGTATTATGAAGTTTGTAAGCTGTGGTTGCACAGGCTAATAAATGTAAAAAACAGAGACCAAAGTGGAAGTGCTGAGACAGTCAAAACTGGCAGCTTAAGGATCCAAAAGGAAAAATACCCCATGAGAAGATATAGAACCCTAGGGGAGATGCAGACATTCAGAAGATGCAAATTCAGTGCAATGTAGATGGGTGGTACAAGGTACAACAGAGAGTGACCTTCCTCTCCACCTGGCTGCCTCGTCAGCAGCAGTTCATCATCGGCTTCATCGGGGTGGGAAGCCTAGTAATGATTAGCTTCGTAACACCTCACTTCTGTTTGTTCTGTTTATCAGACAGCAAATAACTACACTTCACTCCAAAGTTGCATTCATTTTTTCCTGTGGAATCTCTTTATATGGGAAAAAAGGTGCTCTATCTCCCCCAAATGTGATTACATGATGTCTGTTTAACAACAGGGCTTTCAGCACAAGGTGGACTAAAAAAGAAATTTAAATAATTTCTGTAGACTGCCAAATTATGAATCCTGGTTTTTTTTATTATTTTTATTTTTTGGTTAGAAATTTTGTAGTGCGAGGATACAAATCTGATTCAACCTGAAGTCAGGACACTGTCCAACCTCGGATGCAGCTCAGAATTTAGGTAATGCTTTGTTGCTCATAGCACATGGGTGAACCTGGAATCCTCAGACAAAGGTGCTTCATTTACATATTAGAGGGGATTTAGCCTTGTCTCATGGTCCAGCTGGAGCAGGGTGTGATGTGTCTGGTAATAGAGGCCTGTCTTTGTTCTGGCACTGATAACAGCCCTATCCCAGCCTAATCCTAAGAAACATACCATACCCTAATACCTCTATTTTTTCCCCTTGAAAGCTCTCTTTTCTAATTACATTTCTTTTTGTTACAGTTTTGGAAGGCAGGGATTAAAGGGGGAGGGTCATAGCGACAAGTTTATCAGTTTTGTAAATAAATGGAAAACTCTGGTATGATAGTTACACTCTGCTATTTAAAAAAGAATGTACAACAGTGAGGACAAATTTGAAAACTAATTTTCCTGGTTGTGGAAATAAATAACTATATCCATGGTGCATAGTTTCTATTAAGAAGCTGGTGTTTCAACCATAAAACGTAATAAAGTGTTGTGCTAGCATGTCACATCTAACCAATTCACATACTATAACAGTGACACTAGTGATACATTATTTCTATAGTCCATTTATATGTATGTTAGCATACTTATGAGTGTGTAGGCCTATTGAATGAGGAAACAGTTTTCTTCCCTCAAGCTTTGTTTGTTTTGAAGTGGAGTATGAACAGGAGGAAACGTAAGTCTCTTCTTCCCTGTTTGCGAGAAAGGATGAACCAAAGATGCAGAGTTGTTGCTGAGAGCACAGCATCCATGGGAAGGTTCTTTTCACAGAGGCTCTGTCAGTAGGATTGACAAAGAAAGAAGACAAAGACTTGCTCAAAATAATCAGGAAACATTCTAATCATCAAGAGGAATATTTGAAGCACATAGGGCTTAGCATACTTCATGTGGTAGGAAACTTTCTGCTGCGTACGGATTGTATTTAATCAGAAGTATTATTCATCTGCTACACTCAAGGTTTGAAGGCCATAGTAGGTGTGTTTTAATTCATGTATAGAAAAGGTAAATAAGAATTTAATTTGTTCTCTAAGCAAGAAAACCTGTTCTGCATCATAAGAAGTGTTGCCACTTCTATAATGAAATGTCTCTTTCTTCTTAAAGAAAAATTCCTACAATGCTGCTTCTCAGTGCAGTGACCCAAAATCTCAGTAGATTCCTGGGGCAGACTATGCTCTACAAAATCTTACATCAGAACAGGTGGTAATGTTCTAAACAGAATTACAGGTTGGACGTGGAGGATAGTTGAAAACTGTTGAAGGAAGGATCTCTGACAGCAGTTTAGCCCAGGCCATAATTTAGAGCAAAATGATGTGTGGGCAAGTTTCTCGCTTTAAGCCAAGGACTTACTGTAAGATACTGGTCAAGTTCCTTAGTCTCTCTGAGAGATTAGGTGGGTTGATGCCACCTAATTTTGAATTGCCTAAGAAACCCAATATTCTAGGCTTCCTGTATGGTCAATGAAGAGAGTATGGGAGCACCAAAGAGCAGTACAACTTGCTTATCTCAGTAGGTCCTTCATGGAGCTATGGCTGTTGGTTTTATAACGCTGCAGTTCTTAATCTTTCTGTCTGTCACTTCCCTGTCTATCAGTTCAGATATTTTAATTCTGAATTTCTAGTCTCTGTCCCATATCTCCAGCCCACTGCAGATGTTAAGACCGTTACCTTGTACCTCTTCCACTCTTAAAGTAACAGCATGCTGAAATGCACTGAAGATGCATTGTTAATGCAAATACCTGTACACTATAAATAAACACCTAAATACTAGCTAAAAGACAAAAATCTCATCTTTTTGCTAACCATAGTCATATTTTTACCACTGTCTGTTGAGTTTTCTATTCGGTGGAAAGGTAATGATACTGTTCAGTGCAGCCTTGTCACTTAAATAACGAAGTGAAAACTCTTGTAACTCCAAGCAGCTTTTTCTGTCAATTAGTTAACTCTCAGCAAGTCATATCTGCTAAGGAGATATTAATAGTAGCGATCAAAGAGAGAGATCACAAACGTCAAAATTTCCAGATGAAGACATAATTACCCTAAAAAGCTTTTTATGTAACTTTTTGCTGCATCTGCTGGAATTTATGAATCACAAAAGAGAAACTAATCATACCATGAAAGAAATTAAAATGCATAGGTCTTCTTATATTATAGGCAAACAGAAGAATTGTTGTGTTTGGCTTAAATATAGATTAGGTTTTTTAATTAAGTATTTTGTAAAATTGGTGGAACTACAGTAAAGCCACATTTACAGTATTAAGGGGATAAACATACAGAATCCCAGAGAAAAGTGGTGACCAACTATTGGCTTGCCTACAAGTTGCCATGGAAACAAGATCACCTTACTTCAAACTGGATGTTATTGAATATTCACTATTTATGTGATATCTTTGATATTTCAAGTAATAGACTTAGAAGGTCAGAAGAGAGCTTTAGTTCATCTTATCTGGGCACTGACTTCCTTCTACTGTGCCCTTTATTAACTATTAACTTGTGTTTGCCTGAAGTATATCCTCCAGAAAGGAATCATGTATTGACATGAAGGCAGAAAGTGAACCTAGTGTTAAGAACTGTATGCCTAATATCTTGTCTGAATTTGACTTCAGTTCAGCCAATGGTTCTTGTTATGCATTCCTCTCCTACATTAAATATTCCCATGTACCTGTGAAATTTTCCTATCTACTATGGTGAAGGAACCTTCCAAAGTTTCCTGTTTCTTAAGCCTTATTTCCTGCAGTAAGATGTTTATTTAGCCTTTAAATAATTTCTGTAGATTGCATTTGATATTGAAGAAAAATATGTTAACATGCGCGGATTAAGAAGTTAGTCATTGTACTATTTGTTTTTGTGTGGAGTCTGAAAGTGGTCAACAGTCTTGTTGCATGTTGCACTCTTTTCCTACAGAAGAACAGTTACTGATTATATGACAGCTGCAGTTAGAAATGTTGATGTGGGATTTGGGGCCATTTCAGATGTATATGTTTTGAGAGGCGCTGTAATTATGATCTTCCATTGAAGCTGCTCAGTGAGGCCCCACCACTCCAACCCCTGGCTTGCCACCCATCACCCTGCTCAGGCTCATCATGCTCCTCTTCTTTCACCCATCACGTGTCTTAGGAGTGCGAGAACAGTAACTCTAACTGTGTCCTATAGAGGTGCACTGTGGGGCAGCCATCACCGTGTCCATATCTATATGTTAGCTTAAAGTACCAGGATTTATGGCTACAGGTGAGGTTACAGCAAGCAAGTAGTTTTGTCAAAAATGTTTGCCTCTGTGTCTGCTCTTGCAAATTCTGAAGCTTAATATTACAGTATGCATTATTATTAGACCCAAATGTCTAATATGTCAAAAGTTAATACAGCATGTGTGTGTATTGCTGGAAAATTTAGCCACATTAAAAGATTTCACACATCCAAGGTTTTAAATATCTTAAGGAAAATGGTTACAGTGTTGGATATTTCTTCCTTTTTAGAAAACAGATTGTGTAATAAAATATTTGAAGCTAGTAAAATTTTTTCAGCTTTGCAATGAGACAAAATGTGAAGAGAAAATTGCCTGAAGTCTGCCTCCCATTTATTTTTAAATTTCCATACAATTAAAAGCACATTGTTCATAGAATTTTCATTATTGCTTTCAGTTTTGTCGAATTTAATACCGTAGCCTCACTTTCCTCATATCATAGAGACCCAACTGGACTGGATTGCAGCCAACCACGTGTTGATTTTTTTTTTGGTGATTTTTTTGCCTTCAAATACAATCATACATTTTAACTGAACTGCAATTACCCAAATCAGAACAACCAATAAATGAAAGAAAAAAACTCACAACAAATAATAGGAAAATCATCATGTTGACATAGAGAAACTATTCTTTGTTTTTCTCTCTGAAAATTGTATTTGCCAACTTCATTTCTTCTGTTCAATGGCAGCTCAAATGGCATCAAAGAAATCTCTAGATTATGTAGATTATGTCCCAACTCTGTCTTCCACTCTTGTTCTCTGATTAACAAGGATAGCTGGAAAATTAGCAATGGGATGCTTTGGAAGACTGTCCATTACTTATCTCGCTGAGCATGGGGAAATGCTAGCAGCATCTTTTTCAGCAGGAAAACTGAAGTTTTTCCAAGGGAGTCCACTCACACTCTTGCCATGTGCCTATAGAAATGAAATATTTTCACTGGCTTGGGAAAAAAGACCAAATTTATGTGTAACTATAACTGCTTCTGTCTTGAGAGCTCATATTAGCTTTCACACAGCTTTTCTTCCTGCACTAGTGGAAAAAATATGCATGTAGCTCCCTTTTTCAAATACAGGTTTTCCAGTGACTACAAAGGGCTATGAGAATATTAGCATACTAGCTAATTAAGATTATTTTGCATTCTTAATATTTAGCTATTCATGAGGGACCTATACAGGGAATTTGAAGAATCAGGTATTTTAAAGGATATTAGGCCTTAAGAACATCAGAAATTAAAAGTGTTAGGTCTTTTTGCAAACATGCACATTTCAAGAATATTATGAGAAGTTGTTGTCCTCAAGAGGTAATGATAACCACATATTGTCCTGAGGCTGTGCTGGCATTTGCTGCCTAACTGAAGTTAAAAGCTGTAACTCTACATCACTTAATGAACAGTACTGATGGAGCTCAGAAGGGAATTTGAATTCCATCTGGATGTAATTATCATTATTATTATCAGTTTATGTTCACATGCCTTCTCAGGCAAGGATCTCACTGTTTAGCTTTAAATTTTCTTCAGTCCCATTATAAAGCAAATACCAAAGCAATTCAAACAGTCATGCACTAATTTGGGGAACTGGGAATTTCCCAGTATCAACAGTCATTGGAAACAAATCTTGCAAAAAAAAAAAAAACCAAAAAACCAAAACAAACCAAAAAAGGAAAGAAAGATGTACAAAAGATAGCAGACTCCATCTCACCCCGGCATGAAATTGAAGCATATTATACCATTAGGCTCAGCTGCTGCTTCTGTGAAGTTATGCTATTTAAACTTGCCTTTACCTCAAAATGCAGTGGTGTTCAAACAAAGCAGTCCTCCAAGAGCCCAGAAGCGTGTTATATCTCTGTCAATGTAAATAAATGCTATTCTTTCTTCACTAAACCCAAATTGGTCTCCTTGTTCCAGGCCCTTTGGTGCAGTATATGGACTCTTTCTCTGCATTACAAATGTAAAAAATCCTTAAGCCTGCAGCAGTGTTAATTATGTACAATCAGTCCTACTGTCAATCCACCATAAAAATGTAGAACTCTGCAGGATCCATAGCGGTGTAATTTAAGGGGCTGGAAAATATTTGCTGTATACATAGTGCAGATACACCTATCACAGAAAGCAGCTATAAAACATATATATATAAGGGTATGTAAAACACATATTCATATATAAGTAATTTCTGTTTATCTGGAACTAATGTGACAAAAACTGCAGTAAATCACACCCTGTGGATTTAGATTTCATTCCTTTTGTTGTATTCTGTGGTATCTCAAATAACTGTGGATTCAGAGGCAGTTATTTCTTCCACTTGCAGTGTTCCCAGGGTGAGACATCACTCAGAGCCACCTCATTGCCTAATGAAATCACTGCTCTTGACTATGAGCATGGACTGGACTGGCTAATCTGTAAAACAAACATTTCCTTTGCTGTTGTCCTACAATATAAAGGACTTCTTCAGGAAATCAGGGAAGAAAATAATTTTCCTAATGTTTTCAATCAAAGAATAACTAAAATGCTGATTTTTATTCTGTCTGAAATTAAAGTAAAAAGCTGAAATCTCACAAATAGTTTTCAACCAGAAATCCAAGGGAAAAATAAATTAGTCTCGTGAAAACATTAATTTTAATGTTTAAAAAAATCTGAATTGCATGCTTAGACTTAATTGCATTTAAAAACATTGCTTTCAAGAAGGGATTAATTTAGAAAACGTGAAATAGGGCATTTCCAAAATGTTACAATTTGTTGCAACTAATTGTAGCCTTGAAGAAGTTCTAGCTTCAGAAACTAATCAGTTGGCAGGGAAAAAAGGTGTGGGGTTTTTTTTTGGGTTTTTTTTTTTTACTTTAAACTTACTGTTTTGAAAAAAACAAGCCAGAAAACCTTTCTGAAAAAAGAAGATCCTAGTCCACGGACCGGGTCTGCTCTGGTGTCTTAATTCAACACCAGTTTGCAGCTGGGAATCCCTGCCCCAAACCTGCTCCTCCATCTTCAATGGGGATAAATCTCATTTTGTTTTGATTTTTTTAGGACATGTAGAGGAGGAAGAAGTTGTGTTGGCAGTACCAATACTGTTAGGAGAGAAAGGAAACGAAACAGAGGTAAGTCGAGATCAGATCCACGATTGCCAGCTCTTCTGTGAAAGTCTTGACACAAAGAGTGGGAGAGGGGAAGGACGAGGGTTTCTGAGCAGTGCACAGGGCAGAAAGGGAGGTGAAGATGATCTCAGGGAGAAGTGTCTGGCCATGTGGCAGCTTTTCATCTCAGAGGAAGGAAAGAGCAATCTCTTTAGTCTGGCCCTCCAAAGTCTGTTTATCCTCTCTCCCAGCGGTGGAGTATTCACTGAGCAGTGTGTGCTCCAGCCTGTGTGCTTTCTTCCCATAAATACTTCCTGCATTTAAGCTGTTCTCTGATGACTGTCATAGCAAATAATTACAACAATTTATAATATGTCTCTTTAGCCCTTGAGCTGTGACTGCTTATTTCCTCTTATGCATCTATGATATAACTTAGTGGTTATCAAAAAATGCCTTTGCCAGGCCTGTGTGCTCTGTGCAGTGTGGTCCTCACGGGTAAGACTCGGTCATCACCATTTTATTGCTCACATCCTAAAATTAAATGAAGAGGAATCTTCTAATTCCCAGAGAGGTGAATTTCCATCATAACTTTGATACCCTAATGCTACACTTCATGTAGCAGCCGGCACTTAGCAGAGCACCCCAGGGACAGCAAAAGGAAAAGTGGGGAAAACAGACATGAAAGATTTCAAGTCCTGCGACATCACTTAAGGCTGTTTATCACAATTATTAGCATGAAAATCTTGTTTGGCAGCAATCCTGTCCCTCCTCCAAACTGACAATAATTGTTTGAGTGCATGGGTGGGGAGAAGAGAAGGTAATTTAGAATACCACTTTTAATGCCAATTCTCTTTTGTTAATGTCAGCTCTAGGAAGAGCTTTATCAACATGGTGAGTTAAGGTCTCTGTGCTGTATTTCTCATGATAGAAGTATTATATGGTGGCAGTCTTAAAAGGATAGTGACCTCTGAGAAAACCTCTAATGCTGGATGAACTCTTCAGTAACAGGAATGTGCCTGTGGAAAAGCTCCAGGGGAATCCAAAGATACAAACCTCTGAGGAGGATGAAGGAGGCCATTCTTAGCCATATTTAGAAATGAGCAGTGTGAGATTGAGCTGCCTGGCTGATGGATGAAAAAAGTAGGAAAAGAGACTTGGGTAGGAAAAGGTGGAAGCAGCAAAGGGCTTCCAAGTTGTGCAAGAGTAAGAAGAAGGATCCACCATTACTAAAACAACAGGACTTGGATTTTCTTCCATGGTGTCTTCTCTTATTTTCAGATCAAGATCTAAACTCTGGTTAGAGCTTGAATATAACTTGTTTGGCTTTTAAGCTGGCCTAGAGTTTAAATCTGAAATAGATGTATCCAAAACATGTTATATTTTGAAAGGAACAAATCCAAACAACCGATGCAAACAGACTTTGGGGGAATTTCAAGTCCAGATCTAAAAAGGCTGAAAAATGTTCTTGCTATATTGCAAGTAGTTCCTTGCGGCTAGTATGGTAAATCACTATATAAGCAGAAAGAATTTGAAATAATTTTTACTCCATGTCCCTTTATAATGGTCAGGTGAAAGAGACTCACCTAGGGAATAAGCTGTCATTGTCTCCAGATATAAGGAAAATACATTAAAAGACCTCAGTTGGTCTGATGTATATTTGAAAAAAAAAAAAAGATTTTTCTAATGATGCAAGAGGATTTGGAGAAATTAAGGGAGATGCTGTATATCTATATGCTATTTCATATAACAGCTTATGTTTTTATAGTGTCATAAAAATATTTTCATGTCCTATTTTCATACATTCCTCTAACGCTTTTGAACTCACTCAAATATTTTAACACAACTCAAATACTGTATCAATTGTATTTTATTTTCT
The DNA here is from genome assembly GCA_004320125.1 of Scolopax mira. Lineage (NCBI taxonomy): Eukaryota > Metazoa > Chordata > Aves > Charadriiformes > Scolopacidae > Scolopax > Scolopax mira. The sequence continues at coordinate 705,095 of BJBW01000455.1, read as the reverse complement.
TTCTGTGCCCATATCTTTCTATGGATGACTCCTTACTGAAGCTTTCCATCAAGATCCACATGTAGTAAAAAGCCTGATTTCTTCCTAATACCCGCTCATTACTCATCTGAGGAAGTGCTGAATTGTTGAGGTGACAACTATATCTGACCACAAACAAACGGTATATCCGTGCAGCCAGAAAAGTAATGTGCCATGCTCTGGGATTCGATTACTGAGCGGAAAGGGCAAGAGCTGATGTCCTTCACACTTACTAAAAAAAAAAGCCAAACAAACAAACAGAAGGCACAAAAAAGCCCCAGCAAACAAAAAAACCTTGCAACCTCCGCTTCCAGCTTGACTTTCCAGTAAGACAAGAAGTGAGCAAGGAAACATAAAACTACCCCCTGTAAGAGAAGCATGTAAAATCAGGTTATCTTTATCTGGAGACTGCAGTGCTGGCTGCTGGCAGTATTTAAACAGGATTGTTTCACAGCTGGGTGCAATACACTGAGAAGAGGACTGTTATTTTCTCCTCCTCTCGCCAATCCCAGCTTTTCCCTCTGCTACCCCAGTTGCTGTTGTGCACTTTCACATCAGTGCGTCTATTTGTCACAGATTTAAATGACACACCTAACCAGCAACACAAAACCCTGCCATTACTCCCACTTTCAGTTGACCAGTTTATATTTCAGAGGTGACTTATGATACTTGCCTGCCTTGCTGCCTGAGTGCCCCAAGCAATTTATTCCATAATGCCCTTCTTGTAAAGAAATTCTGCCTGAATTGCTCCCAGGTTAGTTCTTCTATGGTGGCACTCCATGCCCTGGTACTTTTCAGTCATCCACCGTTTCAAATAGCTCAAAGGCAAACAGTGATCCAGGATTTTGATTATAATGTCCAGATTTACTCAGTGCAGTTAAATTGGAGAGGGAAAAAAAGAAGACTGGAGATCTCTTGGGTTATTAACTGAATTGTGCAATACTAGAGTGAAACCCATATAAATTGAAAGAACTGCTTTGGCTTTAAGCAGTGTAAAGAGTTCAAGTTGATATCCTACCACAAACTAGATGGAAAGGGAGTTGAAGTGCTGCAAACCTTAGAGCACCTTATTGAGAGATGGGTTGTTTCAGGCTGACATTGCGTGAGGGAAACTAAATCAATAATAATTTTGTATCCATTTGTTCTCCTAGCTATTTTTTTTCCTAAAATAAAAGGTACTATCCAGAGTTGGATTAAGTTTTTATTCCTTTGCTATTAATTGGTTTAATTGGTTCCATGTTAATCTCTTACATTGTGGGTGCCACTTTAGTATTTAATTGGACTTGGATCTTTAAGAGACTCACTTAAGTGCAATTCCACAAGGTAAATGTGAGTTTTACACCTAAATGCCATGCATTACAAGCCCAACAAGTTGTAAAGACTGAGAAACCATCTCAGTTATGGAAATTTATTATGGCCCTCAAGAAAATAGCAGGAAACCCAAATTTTTTTTGTGCGACAGATGGAAGATGGTACAGGCTGCCACTTTCATTTTCACCTACATATCTTAGCCTGTATGATCCAGACAGAAATTAAAAGAAAGAACGAATGTGGCCTGGCCCAATTGAAATAGGGATACGTAACATTAGTCTCAGTTTTATCTTATTCAATCAGTAGCCCAAATAAGTTTAACGGTATTGTTAATAGCACTAAAAACTACCTAAAAGGACATTAGGATGTCTTCCTTTGAGACTTTGGAATTGAAAGAGTTGCTGCTCAAACAATAAAAGATAAAAATAAAATCTATCACTACAGAAAATAAAATAAAAAAATAAAAAATCCTGCATAATTAATGCTGTCCATTACAGCGTTACGTTACTCTTGCATATATGTGCTCCTTTTTATCTTTTTTATCTGCATAACTATTTTCCTCCCAGTAATATTTCTGTAACAATATTTTTACAGTATCGTAAGGCTTGCTGTAAAATCAGCCCTAAAGAAAAATGCGGAGCTGTGGGCAGGTCTGACAAATAGGACACAGAATGGGAAGTGACAGGAAACAGAGCACAGAGTGCAGGTGCTTAAGTGCTGAGTTTCTTTTTCCTGACCTGGGAATTTGTGCACAGTAATACTGATATCCTGAGAACCGAGAAACCCAGGGCAGAACTTGAAATCTGCTGTTCACCAAGACAAACCAGGCAGGAGACAGCATAGCTCATTCTTGGTGTGCATCTCCATCCAAGCCTCATTCCAGCAAAACTCCTACTGGTATTACAGTTCCTTGTGTTGCAGTCTGGAGGGTTTGCTGATGAGAGGGATGCCAAAGTGTCCATGCATAAAATGAAGGTGTGGTTGGGACCAGCTCTGCAGCTGGACCTCCATCAGGGCTAGAGAATCTCTCACCACATGAACCAAAGCATGGGAAATGGGGACACCTGGGAGATTTACTTTGTCCTCCTGTTCTGAACTTAAACACTAGTGCATGTGCAGCCTAAAGCACAATCTACCCTGGGAAAGCTGGGCACATACTTTTGTGCCTGCAGGACTCAGTCATAATTTTCTGCACTGCAAATGCAGGACATAGCGTTTAGAATAAAAATTTTTACTATGAATGATTATGGACATAGTTCCTGTGTCTATATGCAGTTCTCGCTGCATCCAAAGTTCTCAAAATATTAGCCTGTGGGATTTCTAAAGCATAGGACTCATGCTCGCTAACACGTCCCAGGTGCTTCACTGAGAGGAAGGTAGCAGAAGATGGGTTGTCTGTTTATACTGGAAAGTCTGGAGAAAGCAGATGTCTCCAGGGACAGCAGGAAAATCTTCTTTAAAGAGAAAAAGAAACTTTAAAAAAAGATCACAGGAAATAAATTTTCCAGGAAGGCTTTTAAGGCCCAGATGGCTCTCTGAATTGCCAAGAAAGCATCATATGTAGGCTCCTATGTGGTGTCCTCAGTGTTTTCTGAGGAAAGTATTTCTGTACTTTGCTGAAATACAGATGAAAGCACTAAACCAACACTAAGCATGTGCACAATGGATGATTCCAAAAGTGAAAACATCACACAGAAAATAAGGGTGAGGAGGGAGCAGGAGGCCAGCAGTGTGGTAATGACACCAACACCACCTCCTGGCAGTGGAGACCCCAGCACAACCACCTTATTGCTGCATTAACAGAGCCCTCCTGGACTTCTTTCGTCTGAGCTTCCTTTCACCCCAAAGTGAAGGTTTGGGAAGCCAACATAACAGATATGCAATTTCTAATAAATGTAGGCAAACAGAGGAACAGAGGCACTTATATGCTCTTGTATGTTTTGAAAACACTGCTGCCCCTTGCTTTGTCTGAGAAAGAGCTGTGTACAAAGCAAAGCCTGCACACATTTATTTTCCCTTCACTACTGACATACTGGTTAGGAGCATCCTTTTGGGTAAGGTATACGAGCCTTTTGGAGGCAGCTCCTGGATCATGTGCACAAGCATCTTTCTTGACCTCTGCTTGTCTTTTTTTTTCCTTTAGTAAAGCCCATCTGAAGTTACTTTTCTCTTCTTGTACAGTGTTTTCTTCCTGCCTTTCAGAGATTCACATCTGTGGTGTCTTTTTTTAATTCCCTGGTGCCTTTCAAAATTCTTTTTCACCTTTGCCTCTCCATCTTGTCTGGGAGATTTCAACTCACTCATCGCTTCATCCTTTCCTTCAGACAGATAAGAAAAAAGCTAGTTCCTTAGGTGTCTGTCAAGCTCTTCAGCATACTAATTACTGTTTGTCAAAGAACAGTCATTAAAATGCACAGTCACTGTAGAGAAATTGCTGTAATGTCCTGAGACAAAAGCGTTCCCTCTGTTTTTCCTGCTGCCCCTCAGCAGGTGGTTACTGCCCCACAGTTCAGCTGCAGAGAGTAGAGGTTTATTTGAAACCCACTTTGGTGCAAAGTTGGCTGCATGAGCTTCTTGACTATTACTTAACATCAGGCCAGTATAAGACATAGTCAAAGAGATGTAATTTTACAGACATCCTCTCCTATCACCTCTTCTTGAGTGTATTTAATTTTCTAACCTCCTTCTAAGCCTTCCTAATAGCATTAGCTCAAACCACCTTGACTTGTTCAGTGATTTTTCAAATTTTCCCTGAAGTGAATGAAGCTGATCCCTGCTTTTCTGGGAAAGTTGTCTTTTGTGGTGGTAGCCTCTGGGTTAATAATGGCACAAGCAGCTATGAGAATTCAACAGCTGGATGGGAGTGTGTTGCCCAATAGCTCTAGTTTGGAGGTTATATATACACCGGCTGTCCAAAGATAAGTTGTTTTCCTAATAAGTTTTCGTACAAACAAGAATGTTTGAATTGTACACAGAAAGTCCATAAATAGTGAGAGCTCCACAACACCATCAGGATACAGACATATTACATATTTTGTTAAGCATGTTTTCTGAAAGTAGAAAATCCCTCCCTCAAATCAATCTAAGGCCTGAGATTTCTAGTTTGAAAAAATAGACTGTACAGAAATGCATTACATTCCTGAGCTCATGAAATGTTTGTGGTTTCCTCATCAAATGTGCTTGACTTTCACAGAAATAATGTTTGATTGTGTTTTCACTCAAAATTTACCTTCTCTCCATCATGCTGCTTTCCACAAGGCCAGTTATCTACAACTTAGGCATTACTGACATGAACAAATGTTTCACATACCAGCTTTGACCCTCAGAATCATCTCAGTTATTTCAGTGGTTTTACCTAAGTTTAACTCATTTGAACTTAAAAAGCAATTCTGTTGATGAGGTACAAGAAGAAAACAAAATCAGCTTCTCTTTGTGATCTTTATTTTGTCTCAGGTTTCCAGAGAAATACAAAGATGTGTGAAGATTTATCATAATTTTTACTCTGTAGCCCAGGTCTAAGCAAACTCAGCCTCACAGACTGCCTGTGCCCAGGTGAGGGAGCACTTTGAGAGACCTACAAATATTACATTAAATCTGGCAGAGATAGAGTTGACCCTTAAGTAGCAATTTAGCTCCAAAATCATGGACAGAGTGACACTTTTTTGTACATATATTACAGCGTTATGAGGGCAAGAACTGTGCTGAAGGGCATGTAGATTAATTTGAGCCTCAGAAAGCAAAATCTGTGTGGAGCCAGGTTTGATCCATTTTGTCTCTTACCAAGATGGTCCTGCAACACTGACACGATGCAGTGCCTGGCAGCACTGGGCTTGCTCTGACAGCACTGCCTGTTCATCGCTCCTGCAGCAACTAACTTTTTCCCTACCTCTTCTTCATGAGACACCCCAAACTTGATGCAGTGCATATTAAGAGTCATTAGAGCTTGTTTCCTGGACTTGGTAGACCTGAACTCAACCCATGAGACATAACTACTGTATTGTTCATTAATGCTTCCAAAATATACCAGCTGGCATCAGCTTCATTTCTGTAGTGCAGAATATTGAAGATATGATGCTAGCAATTGTGCTCTAAGGAAGAAAGAGGGTGAAAAGCAGATGTTACAGGGAGGGAGAACTGAATTGGTTTTGCAGTTAGAGTGTAAACTTGAGAAATCTATAATATTATGGAGCATGACGCAATTTTAAGCACCTTTGACTAGCCTGCTCAACAGTGGATAATAAAAGGATCAGAAAAAACAGGGAATCGATAGGGCTGCCAGAGCTCTTTCCTTCTACTACAGCATTTTACATTTACTGTATATCTCTCTACTTCACAGTACTTCAATAAAGCAGGAAAATGGCCAGTCTCAAAGCTGAACTATACAATTTACTCTTCACACATTACTAGTTACTGCTTCAGAGATTTAGTATATGTCTAGACAGGGATCCATTTTTAAAATAAAAATGATAATACTCTATTAAAGAGAGTTATTACTGTGTATGCTAATGTTCAGAAGGATCAGCATCCCTCTGTTCTCTGAATTTAACTTTAGTGCAATTTCAGGGATTTTACACTGTTGGCTTTGCAGAGATAGAGGAAAAACAGTTCATTAGCATGTATGAATAGTATGCTTTAGGTTTTTTATGTTGTTATCTAGGCTATTAAGAAAAATCAAAACAAAAAACCCACCTGACCCTAGAGGTATCCTGTTCAAATGCCTAAGGTTTAATTTGGGACGTACATTGTGAGCTCCCCATTTTTGAAAATGCTGGTTAGGACAATTTTTATAACATGGCAAATAATTACATGAGACTGCTTCATACCTTTTAGTGTGCAGCTAAATAGAGGTGGGAAAGGAGAGGAAAAGTGAGATAAGTGTTCTGAATTCAAATGAATGTTAGTAGGATGTCCCTGCACAAGTATCATGGGAGTATTTTTGAGTTGATGTAGCAGATGCTGAGTAGCCAGTGAGCAATCACCTGCTTCCTTTCTAAATTCATCTTTATCCCTTCAGCTTCTTCTGACTATTCAAGAAAAGCAGTATCATACTTTTAAAACTACCAGAAATCCCGGAGCATACTGACTGCTTACCACAAAGTTGTCCATAGCAAAGGTAGGCAGACCTCACAAGACAGAGGGTCAAAGACAGGAACTGGAGAAGAAGAATTGATTCTTCTAGAAGTGTAGCCAAAACCCACCTTTTTGTGTTTACTGTAAAGTTGTAGTGAGCTGCAGACATGCATCTGGCTGGCTGATCTGTCTCGTCCCTTGTTCATATCAAACATGGGAAACAACCTGCTCTGCTTTGGCAGGAGGAGTGTTTTTTGGGGTGACACCTAACACACCTTTCTAGCCTATTTTTCATGTGCTGATAACAAACAAATGACTGTCCAAACTCTATGTGAAGTCCTCTGCTGCTGGGCAAAGCAGAAATTCTTCTTAGAAAATAAGTATGGGAAAAGAAGTTCCATTTTACTTCTACTGATAGACTTCACAAGATCTCAGTTATATTTGCAGGAAGACTATACAGATTATTTTGGGTTTCATTCCAACAACATGTGGTTGCTAAGGCAATTTCTAGCTGAGGGTTCCTGATTCTTTGTGAATTACTGCAGAGGTGGGGCAGAAAAGAATCTTTTCTCTCATGCCATCTGTAAGCAGCAAGGTTTTTATTTCCTATACTCAACCAGAAGATTTGCATGTGACTGAAGCAGGGGACATCTCTTACTTAACAAATAGTCTCACTAGGAACATTCTCAGAAAAGCAGCAAACACTCTTGTAAGTGGTGATGAGTGGGAGAATTAAGTGACTTTTACATAGTTAGAAGCAGCTAACAGGGACTGGGAGATGTAACCTAGAGAGAAGCACAGATCTGATTATATTTGTGCAGACTACTGTTCAGGTGGGTTCAGGGTTTGGAGCAGACCTTTTTCCATGTCTTTTATGAACTGTGTTACTTGGACTGATGCTGCACTGTGATTTACATTGACAAAGCTGCTGTGCAGTCTAGTGCTTTCACAGGTAATATGAGTAGAAGCTTTGCTTTAGATGACCTGTTCGTATCTGTCTTAGATACATAAATACTTGTTTGAGTCTTGAATGAGACCTACAGGCTATAACTGTATGATTTAAGCCCTTTTTCTCACAGGTGAGGGCATGAGGGGATAAAACACCAGAAGAAATAACCAGAGAATAAGAGTTAAAAGGCAGGGAACAGTAAGAAATAAGAAGTTTTGTTTGTTTGTTCATTTTTTAAAGCAGGAAATAGGCTTTGAAACCCTGGAAAATATGTATAAGCCAGACTTGCATTCCCAAAGAGATACAGTAACAGAGAGTGAAATCTTTACTGATAAATCTATAAAAATAGGGGAAAACTCAGGGAAAGAGTTACTCAGAAATGAGACAAGTAAGACATTACTTGTAGTGACTTGCCCTCAAGTTTATATAGATCACCTGTAAACTCACACTGGAGCCAAGCATTTTTGCTCTAATTCAAGTTCAAAACCATTAAAACGAACCCTAAAAATGAGAATTTCCAAATAACTCTGGTGTGTCAGCAGTTTAAATCCTCTCTGGTACGACTGAGTTTTTCAGTGAAATTTAAGGATTTCTCGGTTACAAGGTTTCTGTAAGTGCTGAGGTTATGAATGGTCAAGAATCCTTTGAGTTTTTAATGGCACTTAATGAGTCAAATTAGTGTATTTTAATGTGAGTATCTGCTCTGATTGGTGAAGGCTGAAAAATTTCGAGAGGTGTGTATTGAGAACATGGCAGTACCTGTCTTATGCATTGAAAATACTATATGCTTCACTGTGTAATAGCAAAGAGTTGAATATTATACTTTTTCTTTCCCTTTTTAGTTTCTTTTTTTTTTTTTTTTTTTTTTTTTACAATGTGCTACATAATACTGTACCACTGTTATCTAATTACCTTATTTTTCACAGTCTTGTTCACTTTGTTAGGAGCCTGAAAGGGATTGGTTGATGAGGCAGTCTGAAGTCTGCACTGTCTCCCAGGATGATGCTAGAACTCATTATGGCTCCTGAAATGCTCACAGATTATGGTATTCAATGCTACAGAAATATCTATAAGGGGAAAGCAAAAAATATGAAGTATTGTTTTGGAGGAATAAGAAAAAACACCACCACCCAGTGAATATTGTTTCTTTGCTAACCATTAGATCGTTCTACTTTAAATGAAGCAGGTTTCCAGAGGAGAATGGGAATGTTAGATCATCATTTAAATAAAGTGTGTTTTATAAAAAGGATTCAGAGAGGGAATGGAGTTATGGTGGAATAGTAAATGATGTACCACTTAAAGGGAACAAGCCCAAAGAAACCAAAGAAATACTCCTTTGCTTTCACAGGAATTTTGCCACATGCTGAGCAATGTACCTGGAGCTATAAATAAAAGAGGAAAATTGTTTACCAGTCTTAATTAAAAACTTATGTGGCAACATTTTTGCTAGGTAGCAAAATGAGTTGTTGGGCTCCTGACCAGCGTTGCCTCTGGTGACTAAACTTACTGTTGTCTGCAGCAACTTGCAATGATTCTCCCCCCTTCTCTTTATCTCAGATTTTAGTTGGGATGGAGCTCACACTGCAGTGGCAGTGAATTTACTATGGATAGATACTCTTTCTCTCAGTTTTTTCACATTTATCATTAGTTTTGATTTTGGTAGGTATACTTGGGATCACCAAATGCAAAGAGAGAGGAGAAATCAGATAAATAGTCTCAAGTAAAATCTCAGGTATAAGGAGTCTCAGGCACAATGGTTCTGTACACTCTTCCTTCCAAATCTTCCTTTTTATTTTACATATTTCTGAGATACCCCATTCTGCTACTTATAGAGCTTGGTATAGGTGGAGAAAAGCTCAGAATGACAGAGATATAATTCTGAAGCTTATCTAAAACATTTAGGCTGGGATAAAAGACCAAAAAGAATCAGGAAAATCAATGATGAGAGAAAGAAAGCATCTACAGTCATCAGGAAACTATTTTGGTTTGTAAACATGAGGTTGGCCATGAAGAGTTGCAAGAGGATCTAATGAGGCTGAAAGATCTGTAATACACTTGCAGATGAAATTCAGTGTTGGTTTGTGCTGAGTAACAGGAGGAAGGGGGAGAAGGGAGGGAATCAGCCCTAACTAAACTTACAGAAAAATGGGCTATAAATTAGCTATTACCATTCAGGGAACATATCTCTGCATTTTTGTGGATAGTTCAAACAAATGTCAAAATCATGTTTGGCATCGGTCAAAAAGGCATATGGTATATTAAACAATTAGTAGGAAGACTCCAGTGAGCAAATCAGAAAATATCACTATTTCACTCTAAAATCCACTGTGTATTCATGGTTTGAATACTGTGTTACCTTCGGTCTTATTCAGGTACAGAAGGTTGCTGAGGATGATAAAAAGCACAGAACAGTTGCTAGATAAAGGGAGGTTGAACAAACAGAAACATATAAAATCACAGATATCATACAGAAAGTGAATAAGAATGACTGTGTGTTATTTTTCACAGGATGAGACCTCTAGGGCAGCAACTGAAATGATTGCACGTGGTTTTATAAAATATGCAAGAAATAAAATTGTTGCCAGGCAGAAGCATTGCCATTCTTGCATTGCTACAGTATGATGTGGACCCTGAAAGCTTAAAAAGGCTCAGAGATATATTCATGAAAATAATGGATCATTAAAAATAAAGATACAGATACAAACTCTGGTTTAGTAAGTCTCTGAATTGCATTTTGTCAGAAGGTGGGAGTATACAGTGGGGAAAACTTCACAGAGCTATTCCCTGTTCATTTCTTGTTTTCTCTAAGTCTCTGGAAGCAGTTTGTTCCTGTCAGAAACATGAACTGGGTGAGAGATTTATTTTGCTTATCTTGGGATTTTGAGAGAGGTGAAAGAAAACTATGAACTGACTTCAGTGGACACGTGTGAGTGATTTAGTTTGCTACTGAGCTAGGAACCAAGAGGAGGTCATCACCATTGGCTCCTGCTTACTCAGGGATATGCAGGATGCTGACCCCAATTTCCTTGGGAAGGGGACTCAGATTTTTGGTGATGAGGTCAGCTGCCTTCTTTGATTTCTGCTCAATGGCCTCTCTTCTGAGTGAAAGCTAAGCAGTTTAGTACCCCTGTAAAATAGAAACAAGTGGTGTGTTACTGGAGTCCAGGTGCCTCCTTCTTCTGATTAAAGCTTTCACATGCTGTGCTGCTCTGATCAAGTGATGGGTTGGAAGTGCATAACCAGAGGCAGTGACAGTGAAACCTAAAACTGCAGCAGAGGGGGGGTCAGCGGTAGACTGGGAGCTAGTTGGGTCAGAGAGAAGAAATTAGCTTAATGACAGGAAAGATTATTGCTCTGGGATTGTTGCAGTTACTATTCATGCTTTCCTTTCAGAAAGGTGAGTTTCTAGCTAGGAATGTTTTCAGCTGCAGGAAAGCCATTGGGAATTTTATTTTCTGGCTAATGGAGTGAGATGAGATATGAGGATGGTTTGTACGCGACAGTGCTCTGCCCAGGGGATATCAAGATTGTGGTCTTTGAGGCCAATAAGAAAAAAATATTGTTAAGACAAAAAAGATAAGGGAAGTGTAAGGATTTCCTGGGAGATGAAGTAGAATACCACAGATGTTCCAAATGAAACTCCTGAGATGTAAAATGCTTGTGTTCATTAAAAAAAAACGTATAGGTGTCATCATAATTCCTGCACATGGAAAAATACTAAGGAGGTGTTTAAACATAAAGATAAAGAACACCTAAGAACAATAAATTAACTTATTTTATCTTTTTAAGAAATTAAAACTAAAGGCACTTCTGTTACATTGAGCTTGGCTGATATTCAGTACATTTATTTTGCAATTAATGAAAATATTTTCTGTTTCATTTATGAATTTTATAATTGATGATTAGTTTGGCAGACCCAGACAGACACTCTTATGCTCAATTCATTAAAAAAAAAAGCTGAAATAATTACTCAGACATGCAGCAATTTTACTGTGCATATTTGTTTACTATGAAGTCTTGGAAAAGCAACACAGATGTTGGAACAAACAGTTCCTATTGCAGCTCCATCTCTTCTCAGATTGAGTTTGAACTCATCATTGAATAGATTAGATTAGAGTTAAAGTTTGTTCAAATAAACTCTCAGTCCTTTGAATATTGAGATGTCATATTCTGTGGAGATCAGCATTAAATATCCCATTGCTGTTATATTAGTATTCTATATCAAGGAAGAAATATTTCCATCTAGATGAACCATAAAGGTTCATCTAGAACTTTTGGGTTTGTTCCCATGAAAATGTGGCACTCGGTCTACTTGTTTTCATCTGGACCAATATTATTTAGCCATGAATTATTGCTAGTTTTAAATTCCCTGGAATCACAACTCGTAGACTGAAAAGAGTGTATTTTGATTCAATGATATTTAAATGAAAGAATGAAGATATTCTTCTTCTGAAGGAAATACACATTCAAAGTGCATTTTATAGAGATCAAAATTTCATAAGCCATGGGAAAATAGGCCTCACAGTTTGCTATTCTATACATCTTGCAGTTTCGGTAATTCTGCTGTAAGTGGTAAATGCATTCTTTTTTATTTTTAATGTTTCCATCTTTTTTTTTTTTCCTATGAAACCACTTCAGAGAGAGTAGAATCTCCAACTGCAGAGTATTGCACTCTGTAGCAATGTACCCTCCACCGTTTTTAATACTCTGCACACAGACTTTACAGCATGGATAAACTCCAAAGACAGGAGAAGCTTGGGCATCACCTATTTATTGATTTCTTTCATTTATGGTGCTGCCATAGGGATTTCTTATTATGGCCACCCTGCTAATCATTTGCAGATATATTCAGCTGGGGACACAGTAAAAGCATCAAGCCCATTTTGCCTTGGCCACTGTGTAGCCATAAACAGCTAAGGTTCTGTGAGCATTAAGAGAGCTACAGAGTTAATGCAGAGTTATATAAAAATATGGGGGAAGAAAAGGACAGACATTTCAATGGGAGTTATTTTCACAGATGGCAAGTGGCAGTGAAAATAAAAAGATCTGAGCTTTGTGTCAAGCAAAGAAACTCAATGTAGTATCTGTTATTTTACTAAGTTTTTTACTAAGTTTTCTCAGACACTATATATGGAGACAAATTCATTAAAAGCATGGTATCACAAAAGGTAGATAACCCTCACCTAGTAATTTCTGAAAATGTTCACCATTTAACTATCAACAATGTTTTTGATGTCATAATGGATGACAGCTCTGCTGTTGGGAAAAAGTAACCGATGTCTTGTACAGAGTAAAACAATTGTCACTGAGAGCAGAGGAGGAACTTCCTTAATCCAAAATAGTATGTTAAAATGGCATAATTATATGGGGGTTCTTATGTATAGGGGAAAAGAATGACTAAGAAAGATGCTCTGTGCAGAACAAAGGTGATTAAGAAAGCAATCAGACACAAATGTACTGTACTGTTTTAAATAAGACTGAATACCTGGTTTATGATCTCTCTGATTTTTGCTCACTGTGGAGATCCAAGAGAATCCAATTATTTTTTTGTAGCCGCCAAGCATGCAACTCATACTGATAGGTGAAGAATGCTACCATAATTGACCTAAATTATTTTAAAGGGCCAATTATTCAATATATGCTTTCTAATATCTATATTTTTAAAGCTACAGGGGACTACCACCCCCTCAGGTGATTTCTCCACTGCAGGCAGGCACAACAGACAGGCGAGCTGCCAGCGTGTGCTCCAGGCTCTGGCTTTCATGGAGCCTCTTGCATGTCAGGGAAGTCGTGCCATTTGGTCCCTACCATGATGTGGTATGACACTGAGTTTGGTTTCTGTACTATTAGTTTTTAGTAATGTGGTAGAGGTGTTCACAAAGGGAGATTAAGGTCTGGAGAATAATTTTCACAGAACGTTTCACATTGCATATGACAATTTCCCTCTTTGTTTTTCAGTTCCCCTTTTTGGCGTCTGTATGACTAGATTGAATATAACTTTGAGGTGATTGGCTTTGTAAATAATTCATCAAAGCAAAAATTGTTGTAATATTCATTTAATATTTAATTTTGATATACATCAATAGAAATATGTGAGCAATTTAGATTTTTTTACCTGTCAAAATAAATTGCTTTGGATTTCAGAGTTAAGAGAATCCTCTGGAAGAATAAAATTTCATGAAACTTTGATTTCTGTACATCTCTCTTGCTTTAATATGTTGACATTTCACTGTGTCTTGCTTCATTAATCCCCTAATCAAAGTATGTATATTGATTTTAATTATTTGCATAAATCTGTCTTGGTATCCATGGTCCCATTTATCTGCTTTTTTCCAGAATTCCTCCAGCTGCTTTTTTGTTTCAAGTGATGTAGTTCCTACAAGCCTGCCCTGTATTTTAACTGCTGCTGCAGTGGAAAATTGCTGGCATCCAACTTCATGAGGTTTAGCTCATGTATGAAATATGAAATTGTATTCTTTTGCTGTCATCTCACACTGCAAACTCTACCAGAGCACTTTATCTGTGGGGGTTATGGAATGACATGTTAATCAATTTAATCTCATTTCATGATCTTCCATCTGCATTTCTAACTTTAATAGGTCCTCCTAAATTATTTAGCTTCTTCTTGCTGGTGTTTGCAGCATTGGCTTGCTTCTCAAGCGTGGTTTTCTTTCTTTTCACATATATTCACCTGATATAGAATTGATGAGATCCTGCAACATTCATGTTCTTGTCTGCAAGTATTTTGCAAATACTCTGACAGAACAGGTAAAAATGTTGTCACCTAGCAACTAATAGCATTTTTTTCTATTTATATTTATATAAATTTATATTTTTCTATTTATATGATTATTTTTTTTCTTCTGGAATTACCTAGATGACTTTTCACCTAAATTTTCACTTGCATTTTTTGTTAGAAAATGAGGATGTGTTCTAAAAGAAGTTTTTTAAAAATGTAAAAGTAAACTAGCTGTTAAATCAGAAGGTTAAGAAATATCATGGAAATTATTACAGTCTATAAATTAGCGTCTGATATCTTTGAAACTGATGACTGGGAAAAATTCCTTAGTGAAAATGCAGCAGCTGTGGGGGAGCTGAGTTGTCCTTCTTTTGTACTGCACCTGTGGTAGGGAATATTTTTTAGGGGCAGGGTTTTGTCCAGTGCAGGACCATTATGTTTATTCTGGTTCTGGAAACATCTGGGAATAAAAGTCAAGTACAAAAAAGTTTGCCCAAGATGATAACTGATTGTATTAATCTCTAAGAAAAAACAGTAGCGTATACACTATCATTCTTTGTCGTTAATGTCTGAGAATTTTATGTCAATTCCCAATTACTCAGTTCAGAAGCACAGGCAGAAAGAGCAGACATCACTCCAGGGGAAACCTGTCACTCTGCTCTTGTATTCTGTGAGCAACCAGATCCTTTAGAAGAAAGTCTAAGAAATCCTGTCTGGACAATTTTAATTAAATACGTATTTTAAAGGGTTTTTTTTCCTGTCCTAAGTGATAGCCATGTCTGAAGTTCTGAAGCTTTGTTTTGCTTGTTTGTTTGGTTGTTGTTATTAATCTTAAGTAGGCAAATGCTGCCTTTGCCCTACAAATTCAATTACCTTTTAAAATTTGCAGTAGTGAACTGCATATTAAAATAAGTGTGTTTCAAATTTCCATATTTGGGTTTAAATAAAGGCATAATAATTCTATATTATCTGTAGGTGTGCATATATAGGTATATATTACCCCTACAACCTAGTACTCTGTATACATTTTTAACTACCAATACCATCTGCGAAGATGTGGTTCACTGGCTCTTCACAAGGATGCTTTAGTCTTCTCAGTATCATTTTAGTCTGTTTGAACTCATCGTGGTACTTAACATAATTCCTCTCTCTATAGATTACCGTGCGTTTCCTGTGTGTTATATTTTGTTGTTTGGAGCTGAAGCAGGAGCCCTTCTGCTCCCTCCTTTGGCCCCCGCTGTGCTAAATGATTTTCAACCAAGTACAGATTTCACATATTTATATATGTGAAATTTATATATTATTTTCCCCTTTCTCTTGATCACTAATAAACACACTATATGACATTAATTTACTATTAATTAAACAGTTTTACGCTACTTTTGTGATTACTGTTAGTGTTATATTAAAACACTCCACTAAACCCTTCCTCTTGTATGAGAAGCAATGTCCTGTTCTTATTAGTTTTATAGCTTCTGACTGGTTTTTAATCTATGGTAGGAGATCAGAAATGTCACCCTCTGATTTGCCTAGTTGGATTTTTTTTTGTGTGTGTGTAGTTTTATCTAAAACTTTTATTATTTTTTCTTCATCATTTCTCTGATCCAAAAAATTAAGACAAACCCCACCAAAGCAATGGGCCCTGCCCCAGCAAAAGCACTTGAGATTTCTCTCACCGTTGACGTTTTACAATTCTTGAACTCAGCTGTGACTGTCCCCATACCTAGATATTCCTATGAATTACCTACAGATCTGCCCAGCTCTGCAGTCAGCACAGGCGTTACAGGGCAGGACTGCAAACTGCCCTGTGAACAGGGATATAAACATACTGGTCCCCATACACAGAGGGCAGAGAACTGCAATATTTGTTTGTGATCACCAGTAGAAGCAGCGTGTAGGTGCTGCTCTTTTCTAGACCCATTTGTAGCCTGTTACATTCTTCCTTCTGGAAGGAGAGATATTCACCATTATGTTCCTTTCCTAATATAACATTTGGAGCCATAAACATGCCACAGTTTCAGGTGCAAAAATATGTGAACTTTTTAAAGAAATTCAGCATACAAATAAATGGCAGGATGTGGCTCATTAGTAAATGTTTGTGAGGCTAAGCAACTCTTTTAAGTGTTATAGAGGAAGTGTCACAGAATACTAACAGGTATTAAATCAGTGTAATAGACCCCTATATAATCCATGACTAGACTAATTCTTTATGGCTGAACTTGTTTTCGGATGCACTCCATTAGGCAGTTTAGGCTTCTTCTTCTGTTTTACTCTTTCTAATGTAAGTCAAAGTTAGTCCAAAGTCAAAAACTTACTGCTAGTTTGTTCTGTTGGTTTTAACCCCCCGACTTGTGCCAGCACAGACTGTGGTGTACCTTCTTAAGACTTCTTTTAGATTAATCTGCAACTAGCACAGCTTGTCTCTGTTGCTGAACAGATGTGTTTCAACAGGATGGCACTCTGCAGAATTGCCCTGAAATTCTACATTTTATGTAGCTCTCCTCGCTGCTAGTTTTTCACTGTACCATCTGTATTGCTATCATGCAGAAGCAAAGTCAATGGGGCATTAAGAACTCGCTGACACTACTGTTTCTTGTTGGAGCTGAAAAAGAGCTGCTACTTTGCTCTGCATTTTGCTGGCTTTGTCACCCTTAATCAAAGTGACAGTATAGCTTTCTGGGACAGTTTCTGAGGCCAGTAGCTGCACAGGGGTTAATTGTGGGTTTGGCCTGTGCCCCCGTGAAAAGGAAGGCATGAGATCTCAGAACTGTAGTAGCTGTAAGCCAGCTCTGCTCCCTCTGCTCCCAGTGCCTTCCCTCCTGCAGGACGGAGTAAGAAACTCCAGCTGTGTGCATCTGTGCTGTGCATCCAACTGCTGGATACAGCTGGATTTTGTTTGGTTTTTTCTTCACATCACATAAACTTTGATAACACATCCAAACTTAGCCCCACACCCAACAGACCTCAACAAACCAAAGTCAAAAATCCAATCACCATCTAACATTTTTGGGAAAGAAAAGACAAAGACCATATTTTAAGGCATTGCTTTAGTATTCAGCCTCATGAAAGCTAAACTACAGTTTATGTGTTTGCTTGTCTATGTTCTTGTCTCTTTGAGTGGGGAGGAAGGGGAGGAAGGGGAGGAAGGCATGGTCCTGCCGAGTGGCACAATCCATTGTTCATGGACTGAAATACTGCTGTTAAGCAATGTTACTTCCTTTTTCTCTGTTGTCTGCCACATTTAAGTGAGTTAGAAAGCATGATGCAGCCTTGCTGTTTCCAGCTGATGGTTTACATAAACTGGATTTACATAGGATATAAAGAGTGTCCTGACAGAGTCCCACTTCTTTCTCTGCCAGTTAGATCAAGCCAAAAGTCTGCATTCCTCTTGGTTGCAACATGCTGAGGCCATTTTGGTCCCCTCTTCAAAGTGGAAAAAGTGAACACAGCACCAAATTCTGCTCCATTGTTTCAGATGCTTCAAGTCATCACTGGGATTAGGTGATTGCAAGCCAGTGTAAAATATAATTAAACGGCTTGGAGATACTAGAACATTGTTGCCTTTTGCCTGTGTTCTAGTTTTATCATTTGTTCCTGTGCCCACATCAAAGTACTAAAGTTCTTTCTTTTCATTGCTGCCTGAAACCAATAAAGGAACAATCTTTCCGTGAAGATAAAGAAGCATCTCTTGGGAGCAAATTAAAAAATAATAATTAAAAAAAATAATCACCCAGTATCAGTTTTGTGTGATGCTAATTACAGCATATGAAAGTGTGCTAGGTGGAATCACTCTCTGATAACTCAGCGACAATAACACCATGGCCTCAGATGAGGCCAAAATTTCAAATGCCAGTTGCCACAAAGCCAGCATAGCAAATGTCATGGTCCTAGTTGTACCATTTCTAATGTTTGTGGTGTCTGGTCTGAGAATATTTTTTTCTCTGAAATTTCACTGGGCAGTTCATAACAATAGCATATACTTGTATAAAACATTCTTGGACCAAGATATCAAAGGTGTAACAATCAGAACGGGAAGAGTTGAGTAATGCCGGAGGACTTCTACTTTCCCCACAGTTGGCATGCAGTCATTATCAGAGGATCCCTCAGCCAGACTTTCCCACTGATGGATCATTCCTTTTTGGCATCTTCCGCACGTGCGGAGGCCTGTGAGCGGGGGTCTCCTCAATGACCCAAAATCACCCATGTATTGGGTGATACGCATTGCAGGAGCTAGGACTAGCATATCACTAAGCTCAGCATTAAAATGCTCGCTCCTCTATGGGCACTCAAGGAGTCAGTGTTGGACAGAGAGTTGGCAGTAAAGTTTGGGGTGTGGATCTCGTTGCCTGTTCAACATGTTCACCTGGTGAATATCATTATTTCTTTATGCCATTTCACATGATTATTTCTCACTTTACTTACTGCTATTATGTTAATATTTTCTTGGGTTTTTTTTTTTTTTTTTTTGGTTCCTTGCCTTGCCTTTGCCTTTCTTGTCTTTGCCTTTCTTTTCTGTGGCTGAGTTTATATACTCTCTCACAGCTCAGGGACATTTTCCCAACAGAGCTAAGCAAAGGCCAGACAGTTGTGTTTCGCAGAAATGGGCCTTGGGGCTCATCTGTATTTGACTTGGTGTGGGCTGTGGGTGACAACATATTTCTGATGCTTTCAGTGTCACATCTTCTCTGTGAGTGATAACAGATGCTTATTAAGATATCTGCAGCGGTTCTGATCATCCTGGTACATCTGTACATTAAAAAGTAATATACCAAATTCTTTATGAAAAATATGGAATACAGAAGGAACAGTTTGCATTGACCAGTCTGCAAACAATAGATCAACGTCCTTTATTTGATTTTTTTTGAAACAGATGCATTTCTGCCAAAATATGCTGTATTATTCCATGTCTTAAAATACAGGGAATTAGTGATAGAACAAGAGGGAATGGCTTCAAGCTACAACAGGGTAGGTTTAAACTGAACATTAGGAAAGAGCTTTTCACAGAAAGAGTGGTCAGACACTGGAATAGGCTGCCCAGGGAGGTAGTTGAGTCACCATCCTTGGATGCGTTTGAGAGTTGTTTAGATGTGGTGTTGGGGGATATGGTGTACGGGAAAACATTGTAGAGTTGGGTAGATGGTTGGACTTGATGATCCCAAGGGTCTTTTCCAACCTAAATGATTCTATGATTCTATGATACAAGGATTTCTCCTCTAGAAGGAATCCTTAGATAATCTATAGGCTGAGCTGAGTTATGTTGTTGGACTGAATGATCTCCCAGGCATGCTAGGGAAGCTGTGAAAGACTTAAAGCCCTTAATATATTTTATTTATTCTTAATTCAATTCCAAAATAGAAATATTAATTTACATATTTTTTAAATTAAATTCTTTTTATAGGGTCTGGAATACAGTAGAGTTGGAAGCAGCTCTTTAGTGCATTTTGTGGACAACTAATGAGTACAGCTTGTGGCAAATTGGTCCAGCACAGAACTACCTGTACCTGAAACAGATAAATTAGAAATCACAATAAAGGACAAACCCTATTTGTGCCAGCTGGGAATTATATCAACTTCTGGTTGCCTCAGTTTGAGAGGATTCTGCTTAGGTGAGCTGGAGGTGAATAGCAATGATATGACCTACTCAGGATATTATTAACTACCCTGACTTTTAGTCATGTAATCTAAAATCTCAGGTTCAGAAACTGGGAATAGCTATCAGTACGTTTTCATTCCTGTAGAACCTCTGAAGAAATAAATTAATTTAAACACACATACATATTAAATTAACATGCTTTTGTTGCTAAGGTAACAAACTTCAGATCTTCTCTGTGGAAATACTGCTCCACATGTAGCACTTAATTCACAAGTATTAACGAAGCTGTTTTATGCAGCCGTTTAGTGACATGAACAGTACATGGAGTTGGGATGAGTGAGAGGTTTAGAGGGGAAATTCATATTCAGCTCAAAGACAGTGATGGTTCTGTGACAGCTGGAATTTAGAGAGAATCATATTAATGAGTAGCACTGGGTACTAAGGAGGCAAAATATTAGCAGAAAAGACAGCTTCCCCTTATTTTCTTCTCTCTTCTGCCCAGGTTCTCTCACCTTTGAGTATATCATTCAACAACTTCTCGGGGCTTTATTAGAAGAATACAAAAGTGTTTAGCACTGCAGAGTTTTAACAAACAAACAGTGCACATCATTAAATGTGATGCCTTGGTCAGGAGAATGGACTTGGGGAAGATGTTTTTATATTCTCATAGCAACTGTGTGGAGAAAAGTGATTGGCATTTCAAGGTGCTGCTTTCTTTAAAAGCAGAATACATATGTCACTCCTTGTATTTTTGTACTTTAATTGGACAGAAGTTTACAAAGACCACCTTTCACAACATTTGGGAAAAAGGAGGAAGAAAATACAGAGATGGCCTTCATGAGCAGGACTAGAGCAGAAAATACACATGTGCCCCTGATCAGAGGATGAAGGATTGGCTGGGGATAATTAATGTGTTTTCTGGAAGCAGACAATTCTAATATAACTGTCAGGTATATCTTATCTTTTCTTTTTTATAACTTGAGTGCAGAGATTTAGAGCTTTGTCTCCAGAGTCAGGAAGAAGTTTTTTGTCAGACAGGTGAGTAAGGGGAAGGGGTTGGCGGGAGAGTACTCCATGATATCAGTTTGATGATGCCTTGTCAAAACATCAGCTGCTACTTCCTCTCATTTTTAACCCTCATAAGGTTTAAAGTCACCCTTAGGTTACACATGCCTATTCGGTTCCCCTGGTGATGAAAACTTCCAGGAGGATTACAGTAACGCAAAATGCCTCATTTAACTCATAGCTGGAGGAAAAAGATCCTGAAAAGTGGATGGTAACATCTGGGCAAGGCAAGTCTCCTGGACAATCTCCATGTTGCTACACCCCAGGTGATGTCTGTGGTAGAAATACAATCTGCTTATTCATTGAACTTTGAATTATAGTGAATATCAGACCAGATCAAGCTCTTCCCTGAATCATTGCATCTTACCTGAGACTTTCCTTCCCCAAATGATCTGGGTATTATCAAGCAAAACCATTATTTTCATTATTGCTTTCATAACTGAAGGTTATATGATTTATATATCTTCTTAAGTTAACAAACATGACAATTACAAAACTTGACAAGCAGAAAAAGAGATTGTGTAACGCAGGACTTGAGGAGGTGCTCAATTTAATGGTCTCCTTTTTGGCAAACTTGCCCTATGTTAGTCTGTTAGTACTCGGCAGACATCACTGTTAGATAAATACTGTAATTCAGCCTGATGTGATTCTGAAGCTCAGATTGCCTCTGTCTGTCTCTATCTATGAATGTTTCTTCCCTGCTATTGCCCTTAGAGTAGTAGTTTTTGCTTCTTCAATTGCAAAAAAACCCTCTGGAACTAACATTGCACAGAAACTTAGCTTTAGGATGCAGGAAAAACATAGCTGCACAAACTGCTTCCTGCTTGTTAATTTACAATCTTGAAATGGTGGTAGGGAGAGCTTGGCTCAGGTGTGGTGCAACAGTGGAGAATAAATGAAGTATGAATAGAAGGTAGAACCTGATTTTGATCAGATTTCTGCTTCTATTAATCCAGAATATTTCCCCTCTTTTGGCTGGTAGAAGACTAAAATATGCCTGGCACAGTGTTCTTTAGTCTGGTATACCAACCAGAATTTTGAGACTGGTTTGATATAAACAGTAGTCAGATTTCATATTTTCATGCTGAGATTATTTTTTAAACACTTTTCTGAATGTAACTATTTATCAAAATGAAGAATACTGCAAATAAGGTACTAATTATAGTACTAATAAGGTACTTGCCCTGGCAAGGTGCCTAAAGAGTTTGACATTTTTAGATGGTATAAGGTGGATTAATGAAGAAGAAATATTTGGAAGAATTGGAAAAATTGTTAGAAGACTACAAATCCTGCTAGTAGCAATGTCACTGAAGAGAGGCATAAAACTTCTGAAGGAAAATAGTTATTCTGGCTTTTACTTAAGACATAACCAGGATGCTCATGTTAGAAAGGAAAATCTTAAATAACCTCGATTTCTCAGAATGCACATTCTTGTAGCATTTTTTCATTATTCTTTGGTCTACCAAAATCAAGTCCATTTATACACCAGTATATGAAAGACATGTTGGTATACACTGTGAAGGGGAAAGTTTTGAGAAAAACTTATGCAGTTTTTGTTCTGTTACAGGTGTCTCTTTCAACACTCATATTATCTCAATTTCCTCATTACATTTATTAATTAGTGCTCATCTCACTTAAATAAAGTTTCCTAATTGGGCTTTAACTGTATGCCAGAACCCAGGGTCCAGTGATGATCAACCCTGAGAGATCAGGTGAGAGTAGTGAGGCTGCCAAAGGTTCTCAAGAGTCAGTCTTTGTGTGGGAAATCTTAAGCCAAACTCTACTTCTGTATCTGTGATTGTATCACTGGGGTTGTTCCGTACATGTCTGATTACTCTCTTTGGAAAACTATGTAGAAATTAGCAGAGATTTGTGTATTACAAGAATAAACCTATTGGGCTGCTTCTAATTAAGTATGACTATCATGCTTAATCCCTCTCAGGAGGTCAAAGATAAAATGGTTCATTCATTTTAAAGGCTTATTTGTTAAGGCTAGTTTGGTAGAGGAGTTCAGTATCATCAACTCAAAAGAGTTTTGGACAAATATATCAGGCAAAGCTTTCTTAATTGCACCTTCTTGTTTAAAGGGCCAAGTGTAATGGCTGGTAAACTGAGAAGGCAAGTTGATACCTTCAACAGGATAGCAAATCTTTCCTGTTACTCCCTCATTGATATTTTTTTATGTCTCTTACTTAGGCACTCTCTTCCACTTTGGTTGTTCCACTGTGAGCCAGTAAGGAACACTTTTAGGGCACAGAGAGGACATAGCCTTCTGATAGATCTGGTGAGAACTTCCCTTGCTGAAAACTTAATGAATGAAGGCTCCAAATCTGACATTATCTTCATGTGGGGCCTGGAAGATTCAGTGAGTTTGTCACTCCCACCTTCCTCATTTTGATTAATATATTATCATATGAAATTTGTGTTGCAGAGTTTCTCCTTTGGTTCTAGAGAGTCTAAAGCCTGGTAGCCACTTAACAGGTTTTTATAAAAAGTAAGGATTTGTCTATGGCGAAGATGTTTTCAGAGGGTTGAACACCAGTTTAGCCAGTGGGTTTCTCAGGCATGTGAGTTGTGTGCGAAATCCTCAGCTGGGAAGACTCTGAGGACCCTGTTAGCTGAACCACTCAAGGCAAGAGATTTCTGCGAATCTCATTTAAGTCTTCAGAATGAAATCTTCCTTTACATTATGTATGCCTGTCTTGAAAAAATCCTTTTTGATTTGCATTGTCTTGTTTTGAGTTAGAGAAGTTGCTTGTTTCATTATCTACCCTGAGTTAAAAATGACTCAAAGTAACTCACCTACAACAGGTTTGACAGTCTCTAAAGTCTTGGGCCTGGGAAATATTAGCAAGGGCTCAGATCCCCACATGATTGGAAAAGATCTGGAGAGTCACTATTAGTCAGGAAGATCTTTAACATACGATAAAGCAGTGGAGCCTGAAACTGCTTTTTCTCATGTTCCCTTTCAGCAATGGTGGGTCCTGTTCACTGTGGTCTTGAGCTTCTGCTCTTGGGAACCCTGGGCTACAACTGGACTTTGTATGGATGATCCTCTCCGTTGCAGGTGGCCCCTGCAGGTCTTCAACACCAATCGTGGGTGAATTGTGTGTGCTGGCCCTGACAAATCCTCATATACAGGATAGCCATCACTGTCACAGAGAGATTCCATGCATATGAGTTTCAAAAGATGAAACTGCTATATATTTCTGCTTTTGAGGAGAGGGAGGGATTTCCCAGAAAAGGGAGGACTTGATAAACTATCTGTATAGATTTTATGTCAGTGGAATTATCATACGAATTTCTGCCACTGTTTAGCATGAAAAAGCAAATTGAGCCATGAAAGGATGGAGGAGAGGGGATTTAAAAACAGCACCAGGAAGGAAAATGTTTCCCTTTCTGTTGATAGCTTGTCTGTCTAACAAATCTCCTTCCCAAGCAACTCTACATAAAGTGAGTGGCATGTGCTACCAATGGCTCAGCAAGCACTTCTGCAGCTGTTGGTATTTAGTATGCAGCTGCTTGATTTTATATTTCAGACAGTCTCTTGCTGTAGAAAGAGATATGGGAAGCCATTAGCTGGCTTTTATTCTTCGGAGCACAAAACAGAGGACAATGAGTCGTCTGGGGTTGTAATGTTGGTGTTTATGTATGTTACAGCCCTAATGTGAAATCAGTTCTAATAGTTAGATATTACATGCTTAATCTTGGGTTTTAAAAAGATAAAATGTAAAGCAATTTTTCCATTAGGCTTATATTCTAAAACTACAATCATACCCAAGACTTCTCAGAAGAGAGGGTCAATTATCAGCAACAGGGGTTCTTTGAAGCTTTGCTGTTCACTTGTGTGTTCGCACATATACACTGCAGGCTTTCAAGGGCAGGGGACTGCCTTTGAGCACTGCCTTTGAGCTTCTACCTTGTTGCTCATGGTTTTCATGGGGGGTGTGTCCATCCTAACCAGATTTCCTCCAGCTGTAGGAATTAAAATACATTAAAATGCAATGGTACTGAGGGATATGGACAGTGGGTAGCATGGAATTCTGCTAAATCCCTTTTTTTCACCTGAGGAACAAATTTTATATCATGATTGTTTCTATGGTGGAAATAAACAGTGCTCTTACATAGAGAAGAAAGCGCCCTTTGGCACTAAGTTCTATGCCTTGAGGAAAATATCTGCAAGAGAGAAGACCCCAATCTAAATCTTTCTCTTTGCCACCTGAGTACTCCAACTCCGGATCCTGAGCAAATTCATCCACTTTCTCAAAGGGAAGATTAAAATGTGGAGGAGCTCTTTTGATTTTTCAGTTTATCAGTTGTTTACCTCAACGAAACTGAAAATAGCTGTGGGGATGATTTTGGATATCTGAAGTTTCATATCTACAGCTTTAGTAAACCAAGTGGGGTTTTTTTTGTGTAGCTAACTAATGAAAGAAAAAGACATAAATAGCGGGTAGTGCTTGGATTTTGTAATATTTTGCTGAAAAAAAGAACCAAAAAATCAGTAAATATCAGCACGAGACAAAAGAGAATGGCGATTGCCTTTGTAGAGTTTTCTTCAATTTATTTCTGTGCTTTATAGTATGATACAGTGGTATAGAGTAGTGCTTTATGCACTGTGATGATGTAATTTTACTTTGTTAACAGAGAGAAAGGCTTAGGCACATGCCCAGTACAATATCTGATAGATTTTGTGTAGTTCAAAGACCACAGTTAGAACAACATATTGTGGAGATAACATATTCGACATAATTATATATGTTCTCTTGAACCATCATAATGAAGGTAAACATGTAACAGTGGAAAAAGTCGACAAGAGATTGTGTGAAGTGGGCAATTTGGCTATATGAAAGGCTGCTCCAATGTTAAAAATAGCAATTTACTATTAGAAGCAGAGAGAAGACGTCTAAAAAAGATGAATCCAATTAGATGAACATGGAACAAAATATAATATTGAAATTACAAATTAATGATAGTCTTAGAGGCAAAAGAATACCTGTGAACATATGAAGAAAGGAATTAAAATCTGTGATGTTAAAAAAAAATTAAAAAAGCCAAGCCATTATACAGTCTTACTTACATAGTTCTCTCCAGGTATACTGCTGTGTAATAGAGCGGGAGACTCAACCTGTGTGTGGGACTCCTAAGAGCCACACATTCCATATTCATGGGGACAGTTTGAGCGGTTTCAGCAACACTTAAATGTGCAGCCAACAGGAACACTAACTGCAATTTTCAACCAAATAGACCATGGCAGATTATAGGGCAGCAAAGAAGGAAAGAGGGAGAAGAGGAAGGACGTGTAATGCAGCAGCTGGGAGTATAGAAAGCAGACATCACTGGCAGCTGCTTAATTACAATTTGCCAGTTTTCACTACAAAATCTGTAACTTCTCTCTTTTAGATAATCATTAAGGGGCTAAGGGACCTAAAGGTATTTTGATGAAGAATAAGAAGAAGGGAAGGAGAGGAGCGGAGGGGAGCAAAGGCAGTAAGCAAGCTGAAAGTTGACTGCTGTGACGTGCATTAGTGCTGTGCTGTGTTGTACTATCTAGGATGATAGGTCTTCCCAAGTCATGGGGCTCAAGCAGGCTCTGTAAATACCCATGGGGAAGAAGAAGTGGAAATGGGATATATGGGAAATGTTAAAGCAAAGACAGTTTCCTGAGTAACCAGGAAGGAGAGAAAGGCATGTTTGATGTGGGACTCTTGGCCCTTCCATAGTGGGAAGTAGTTCCTGCTCTTGTGACGGGTATTGTATCTTGTTTAGTCTCCCTGGTGAGAAATTGTTCCATTGTAGGTCAAAAGTTCCAAAGTCTTCCCTTTAAGTCTCCAACTTGAGGGGAAGAAAATGGTTATCAAAATGTCTGAATTTTCTGTGGCAGCCTATCTCCTCTTAACATCTACTAGTCACTGTCTTTGTGTGCTGGGATTGCTGCTCATAACACAGAACAGGTGGGATGACCTCTGATTTATAATATGTTTGTAATAAGGAGAAAAAGGTTTCAATTGATCAAGGGAAATGCAGAAAAAGTCCCCACCCTCACACAGTTTTAATTTCTGGCTGTGCTCTCCTCATTTCTTGGCTTCTTATCTTCTCTTTCATCACCTCTGCTCATAGGGCAGGAACTATGTACTTAGCCTGATTTCCTAAGGAGATGAGATCTCTGTGTGTGGATATAAGTGTCAACCTATTAATTTTTAGAACTGATGGTGAATGTTAGCTGCATATAATAAAAGGGTATTATCTAATTTTCTACAACTTTAATGAAATTTAATATCTGGAGAGAGAGACCTTCCTATTATCCTAGCTAAAGAGAGTAAACTCTACCCTTTATTAGATAATTCGTATTTTCATTCTTGCATTTCTTCTCACAAAGGAGGCAGAAAAAATGGCTAAATATGTTTTACTTGAACTGGACAAGAGAGCAAAGCATTATCAAAGAATCTGGGAAATAATTGCTTTATTTTATAAAGGGACTAACTGCAATTCACAAGGGTAGCACTTTTCCCCATAGAGCCTAGAAAAACAACAGCATCATCTAGAAGGCAGCTGTATCATAAATTGAGAGAACTTATTAGGGCTGGATTTCTCACAGACTGGCTGAGAACTGATGCTAGTACCTAGCCTGAACTGTATCACACTGTGCAGACTGCACATTAGAGTACATAAAAGCAAAAGAAGAGACTGAGGTGCTGAGAGACAAGAGTAACAGAACAGGAATCTCTAAGGATGAAAAGAGTTGAGCAAAACATACTGAACAACCCTACATTCAAGCACAAGTAACCCTCATAATTCGTTCAGGAGTGTTATCAAAAGGTGATGATGTCTAGTTGAGCAGTATTTCAGGATATAGAGTGATGCTTAGCTGTGTTGCACTCTGAAGTGTTGAAGGAATCCAAAGTAATGTGACAAATTCTCTGTTTTATGCATTTTTAAAATTTTTCACTTGCTAAGCATCTCTGGGGCTTCTGATAAATGTGAGGAACTATGCCAAACTATGAAGATCTCAGTTTGTTGATGCATGAGGATCAGGGCAAATGAGCTCTACCTCTTAAATTCTAAAGCAAGAGGAGGACTACTACTCATCATGGCAACAACAGATATTCCTAAATGAAAGACTAACCCACCTCAGGGCTAAACACAACTGGCCTCTATCTCCTGCCTTCTGACTGTCTCTGTCACAGCCTTGGCGATACTGATAATGAGACAAAAAAGAGATGATGAGACAAAAGCTGGCAACAACAAACCTCCTATATGCAAAGAGTAACAACTGGTACTTTGCCTTTGGAGGACTGATATAATCCAGCTGACATGGTTGAGTTTTCAGGCACCTGGCTTAGTGCATCTCTGTAGCAACACTTCTACTACTTTTGGTTGTCATTCTCAGTTAAGAGCCAACAATACATATCTCATGCATGATTATTTGTCACATCAGAAGAATTTACCTCTCCAAATTTAGCCCCATCATCATTCATAGCCTCTCTAAGGACAGCCAGCCACCCACCCAGACTGCCTCAAGCTGACAGGTGTCTCCTCAGTTGCTCATCCATCAGATAAATTTGGTAAATTAGACAGCAGGCTTTTTGGTGGCAGGCTTCTGAGGTCTGCAGGCAGATTCGGCTGAATGGGAAAAAAACTGGCTAATGGTCAAGTAGCATATGCTGCAGCTTTGGGGCTTGACATACATATCTGCTCAGAACCACTTCATAATCACATCTCCTGGTGAGGGGGAGAAATCCAATGCAGATTTTTCTGGGAGATATGCTGCACATGATTAATGAGACCGTGTGCTCAAACTTTTGTTTCAGTAACTAACATTTACTTCCTATTGGGCATTAGTACCTCTCTATACACTTCTCTCTATTCCTTAGTGTTACTATAAAGGATCCCTTTAGGTATGAAGTGATATTGAAATAGTACGGTAAGAACATGGGTAGCACAGACACCTAATTTGCCTAGGCAAAAGCCCCAGTAATGATGAAGGAGAATAGAGAAGCATAACTTCTCTAAGGAATCAAGCCATTCTGTAGCATCTCTTCATTTAATCTCAGAATAGAAAAGGGAAATGCCTTATACTGGTATGCAGTGAAATGCAAACACTAGCTGAAGAAATTGTTGTTTTGTGGAGGAGCCGAGTTCATACTGTTAACACTCCAAATGGTGATATTTTACTAAGTGCATGTGAATATATCTGACTTTAATTCCTTGGATGAAGGAATTATTTTTGCTCACAGATCATCCTTGTCTTTAGTGTAGCCAGCCCACATCAAGAAATCAGCATTTAGTAAGAAGCAATAACTGAATTAACATTCTGTTCTGCTTGTGATCTCCAAAAAATAATATAATGAGGCTATCACAACAGCTGTAATGGTAAATTGTAAGGGTACTACAGAATAAAATCTTTTCTACCCTGATGCCATGGTTATATTGATGGAAAGTTTCTTATGTACATCAGTTGTCACAACAGTGAGGCCATTTTCACCGTGGAGATAATTTCCTATTCTGTTGCTTTTATACAGTTCTCTATTGCAATAAAGATGAAGTTACTGTTATGAGGAAAATATAGAGAGTAGCTAGTTTTACTGGCCTAGCCAGCCTGCAGGTGTCTTACATTGGTTTCTAGAGTCCAACTAACATTTAAAAAATGCATGCATATCTTCTACTTTTATTCTTTTTCCAGCAGATGTTTTTAAAGTCAACCTTTCCTTTTGTGGCAAAGACTGCAGATGTTTTTATAAGGTTTTAGCCTGATATCATCTCTCCTCTTGTTTTTGGCTTCCCTGTTGTTCACTCCCCATTGGCTGCTGACTCAACAAATGTGGAACCAGTATGATCCTTTTAATAAAGAGTCTGACCTGTCAATCCCATTCTATGCGGTTTCCTTAATTAATGTCTCCCTAAATTTAGGGGGTGGTAAGGTCTTTAATATGACTGTAATATTAGACCTCTGTCATTGTTTTATAGATTCAGTTCCATAGATACACCAGGACACTGTACTTGAGTATAAAAGCTGTATCATGTTGCACCCAGTATACTGGGAGTATACAAGTCTTGGGAGCCTTGCAAATCTCTGCAGATGCTAAGAGCAGTAGAATGAGACAACGCTGATCCCTAAACAGCTCACCCTAGTAGCAGATATTTTGCAACTGTACTGTGTATTGCATGGCAGAAACAGCAGGCCTGAATGTCCCAAAACCTGGTCCTACCTGCCCATTTCTGTCAAAGATTTTCCCTCCTCTAATGCAAGAACAGTTGCCCATCACTGTGGTTTGGCTAGAGCAGGTGATCTAACCTTCTCTAGGCATCTGACTTTCTCCAATAGTTATGGTGACTCTAATGACAATCTAAAAAAAGAAAATAAAAAAACAGTGATGGAATTATATTTAAGAAAATATTTCTGGTGTGTTTATTTATCCAAATGACTACTTTTCAAAAGGACTATTTGGATCCTTTATATATAAATATATGTATATTTGTAGTTCACTCAAAAGCTGAAAAAGAGTGTAAAATCCCTTAAAGCAGATTTTTACTTATGAGATTGCTAACTGTGACAGATTACTATTCACTCTAGAAATGGAAATTATGCTTTTATGATATTATAACTTAGTATTAAGGTAAATATTACTGTAATCTTTTTTTTTCTTCTATATGCTGATTATGTGCTTATTCAGGTCTTTCACCCAGATCAGTGACTGTATAACTGACTCTACTAGTTTGGTCCCAGATTTGCACAGATATGAGTCAGAGGAAATTGAAAGAATCTTTGAGACATAAAACTCAGTTTGAACAAAATGAAGGAGGAACCACTTTTTTTTAATATATTGTCATTTATGTTAAGTATGCTTTTAACTTCAGACCTCTGTAAAAATGTATCTGGAAAGACAGAAATGTATCTATTAAAATATATTTATAAGTTTATATATACCCTCTAGCAGCAAATGGAGCCTAATCTATACTGTTTTTCACAAGCACACCAAAATCTTTTTTTTAACTTTGCCTATGTTTTAGTAAGACTCCTTGACTTTGATTGAAAAATTACTTCATGTATATATTATCTTGTCCATCTCTGTATACCCCATTTACAACACAGCAGATCATTTTGGCAGCACTTCATTAGCCAGAGAGCCATGTGTCTTAAGTGAGCACAAGAATGTATTTTAGAAAGGAAATATTAAAAGAGACAACTTTTTTTAATAAGTTCAAATGACACTTTAGGCACAGGGCATGTGCATGACAAAATATGCAAAAGGAACCTTCTTTGAAACGTCCACTGATAAAAGGGTCATGTCTGACTCACTGTTAACAGGTGGCGTGAGTCATATTATCTGCTGCAAATAACATACATTGCAAATATGGTCTGTCTATATGTCTGCAAAGTCATTTTTTATGAATTGACCTTGAATGGTGGGATGATTGAAAAATATTCACAGTGAAGACTGGAGAAACAATTTTCAGTTTATGCTGTTTTTCTGAAGCTGCTTGCTTTCAGTGAAAATTATTTCTGCTGTATATGAAGTCACTTGAGTCCAATCGTATCATTCTACTGTATGTTTGGATAAAATTACTTTCAATTGGGGAAAATAAAATAAATAAAGAGAATGTGAGTAATAAGAAAGCAAAAGGAATTACAACATAATTACATTGTGACAACATGTAATACGCCAACTGTTGCTTGTATTGATCTCCTTTGATTTTTAGATGCTAACAGGCTATCTACGAGTATGTATAAAGAAACTGGAAGACTTCAAGAAGTCCAAAAGGACTTGTAATGGAGTTATAGCATGAAACTTTGTAGAAGTTTTTTTTGCCTTTTGTCATCAATACAGATACCCAGGCATCCTCTTGCAAAATTTTGACTTCCCTCTATAGCTTATTTGTTTATAGAGGTGAGCAGCAGCAGAAGGAAATGCAAGTTAAAGCTAAAAGTCTATGCATGGTTGTTTTCAATAACTGAATCCTAGAATAGTTTGGCTAGAATAGTTGGAACAGGTCATCTATTCCAACAGTCTCTGCAATGAGTTTTGGGGAAACCTTGTTTCAGAATGTCCTCACTACAAGAAGCAGAGAAAAGCCTTAGCGCTTCTCTGATTGCACCTCTGAAACCTTGGGATTTGTGTTCAATGGAAGAGGGGCTAACTTTCAGGACTCAAGGAAATTGCTTGACCTAAATGTGGGTTTTTTTGCATTTCATGGGTTAACTGCTGCAAACTGTTAGCATTTCTCTGGTACACGCATCACTTTACAGTATCTTCTCAGAATCATACAATTGTTGTCGGGATAAGAAACCTTCTACTTGTGGGAATTAGCAATCAATTAAACGTTGTTCCACAAGGTGATTTTTATTTTTACCCGCTTTTTGCAGTAATATGAATGTTCCCTTCAGCAATATTGCCATTGTTACTTTAAGGCGGATGGCATGGATAGGTCTATTGGGTACAATACCTCGACTATTTTCTTTGCAAGCAGAAGTGGATGATTGATAGCTAGATACCTGGGTTTGGAAAGACTGAGAAAATCGTAACAAGGAAACACGTGATTGCTAATTTTTGCCTGGATATGAGTGCAGTTTATCATTGTAACAGACAGGCTGCATTGTACTGAGAACTGATGAGATCCTTATAGTAATGAATAAAGATTATGCACTTCTAATGATAATTCTGCCTTTGATACTTTTGATCATTTTATCAAGGCAAAACTGAGTCGGTCTTATTCATGCTTGTACATTTCTTCCAGGGCAATCACAATAAGTTGTTACAGGCAATTGCTTTGGTTGTTCAAGAGCTCTGAAATGCTACTACTGTGTAGTAGCATTTTTTTTTTTAATCCGCTGAGCAGATGGAGGCTGGCGAAGGTGGGGATTTGCACCAATGCTGTTTCCATGTATCTGAATCTGAACATTAACCACTGCTTGAGCTGATTACAGCTGGATGAAGGAGTTCTGAGCAGAAGAGAAAGAAAGCAATCAGTTTGTTTTGAGGATGAAGCAAGAATAAAACTCTTTAAAGCCTTAACACAACGGGAGTGAATATTTTCCATCTCCAAATCTCACAATTTCTGAAACATCTTAATTTGGAAAAGGCTTAAAAGTTAATTGAATGTTTAAAGAGTTAAACAAAGATTTGGGTAAGGGTGTTCTGGACAGACATTTAGGCTGATGTTTATTCTTTTCACCTCATATATATTAGTGGGTGGCAGTTGACAGTGAAACAATGAGATTAGTCACCAGCTTTTTTTTCCATAACACCTCTTGTTTTTATATTTAGTGATCTTTATACCACATGCCATTTCAAATAGTATCCATATGAAGAAAAACACATTTTCCTAACTTTAATGTGAATAATCCCAGCATTTTTGTTCTTGCTGTAACACTAAGGAATAAATTAACATGTTGCAAATTTAAACAATGTACATAAATTATTGAGGTCCAGATTAACATGCTTATGTTTGTCTGACTACATGTAAGCGTATCTACATGAAATACCTGTCTAAACCTACATCATAGTTGACAGAGATCTACTCAGTGCTGTTAATAGAGTTTAAAGAGCTACTCAGGTCATCCTAAAATGGACACCTGTACTGTAAACACCTACGCCAGGTCAGCATAATAGCTCTCTAGACTCAGACTCTGAGTAGAGCCCCTCTGAAAATAGTGAGAGACAGCTGTAGTGGGATCAGCTGTTTTAGATGTTCTAGGAGACCCCGACTGACTCGATTCATTTGTACTACTGCCTAGGCCTGTCAACAGCTTTTGCATCTTGACAACTAGCTTGCTTGTTCTTTAATTGAATTAGTTTTGTAACCCATCTGTCCAGGGGACCTGGGTATATAAAACTCACATCCATATTTAGATGTCTAAAAACTCCACCTTGTGATTAGTAGTAGAGAAGTTTGAATATCTATCCACAGTACAGGACACCTGAGTTCTAGGTACAGTTTCTTCAAAGAAGACTAGATCACATTCATTTAGAGAGGGCCTAACTATCAGGCTATCAAGTAGATTAGCAGGGAGCCTGATCCTTGATTAGACAGTGTTTTTGTGTTTGGTTGGGGGTTTTTTGTTTGGATTTTTTTGTTTGTTTTTTTGTAATTCATAGTGGTGTAGTGTAAAATGTATGCATATCCCAGGGTTTTGCATCTGCCAAATAGGTTCTTCTCCCTCTCAAATTAATCATAGAACGGTTAGAGTTGGAAGGGACCTTAAAGATCTTGAAGTTCCAACCCCTCTGCCATGGACAGGGACACCTCCCACTAGACCATATTGCTCAAAGCCCCATCCAGTCTGGCCTTGAACAGTTTCAGGGATTGGGCACCCACAACTTCTCTGGGCAATCTGTTCCAGTGCCTCACCACCCTCTGCTGATATTATAGTGATGATATTAGTAGTTTCCTCCCATTATATATCCAAACATTTCAATAATGTGTACATACCTGATGTTCTTAACTTACATTTACTCTTTCA
Organism: Scolopax mira; assembly: GCA_004320125.1. Lineage (NCBI taxonomy): Eukaryota > Metazoa > Chordata > Aves > Charadriiformes > Scolopacidae > Scolopax > Scolopax mira. Next base: position 670,888 of record BJBW01000455.1, on the reverse strand, counting down.
TTGATGTCATGTCACTTTCAATCACAATGATACAATGAAATTATCCATTCACTATTATTTATATGTCACTGAAGATAAATATATTCCAGAAAAGATGCAGATACATCTGCCTACCTTTGAAATGCAAAGAAGAAATGATAGGCACTTGACATAAAGTGTTTTTGTTGGGCGTTTTGTCATGTCAATGCAAAAAACGTCCCTTGCTGCTTCTTAATCTTAAGTACTACTTTTGCATTTGTCAGCCTATTTTTGATGGCATCAAAAGAAACGTGTCTCTATTGGTGAAAAAGAACTTTTAATGAAGTTGGTTTAAAGAAGTCTTCAGACTGTGCTGTACAGAATGAGAACAGAGAATTCTCAAGCCACAGAATAAATTCCAAAATCCAGGCAAATAATCTGGAAATATGTGTCTGCAGATGTCTAAATCTTGACATCTGAATTTGTGAATGGACCAGACCATCAGGCCATGTATGTCTTCAGCTCTTCTTTGGAATCTCAAGAAACAATGGACAGCTGAATTTTTAGATTAATTTAGGACAACTGAAAGAGCCAGTCAGTAGCCTATGGGATGATATAATCTACCTTTTCAGTGCCCTTTAACAGTCCAACCTATACCTGAATTTAAGATGATTTGGAATGTAAATAACAAAAACATCTAGTTAAGTAACAGGTAACACTTTATTTGGCATAGAAGTTCCTTGAATCTCCTTTCAACCGATAGTGTGAGAAGTTTGTTCATCTGATACAGGAATGGCTGACAGATTAATACTGTGTTCAAACACAGAGCACAACCCACAAAGAATTATAAAATAGGGCATTTAGGTGCAGCTCCTCTTTAATCTGTTACCTGTGCAAAAGGACCAGGGCTATCTAAAAGGGATTCTGTGTTTCAAAGGCAGCTGGTAGAAGACAGATTAGTGTGAGTAGACAATAGAGACCTGGCAATTATATACCTCGTCCAGTTAATTGCATAGCCTCAAAGGCTAGTGTCCTTCTTTGGCTGATCTGTGGAATGAGACTTCCTAGGCAGCCCTAATGAATTGAGCTAAACTGGATGCCCTAAATCAATTTTCAACTGAAATTGCCTTTGACAAGATCCTTTTTTTTTTTTTTTGGTTAATAAACCTCTGCATTACTCATTTAATGGTCTCATCTCTTTTTATGTCTTTAAAACTTATTTGGATGCAACTCTTATGAAATCTTCAAGATGACTCAGGAAATTCAGTCATAAATCTTCCAAGTGTGCAGATTACCTTATCAATATCAGAAACTGAATAGTTATTTCAGTTGTTCATTTTAGTAGAAAACAAATATATTTGTTTACTGTTCTCATTCTCCTCATTTTCAAATCATAACAACATCTTGTCAACCACACTTTAGCATAGCCTTGATGTCTTTTGTTTATTGTGATCTATAAATCTATAATTTGAACAGTGTTGTACCCACAAGGGCAAATGGCTCCTTTATTTAAAAATCTTGCTGCTAAGTAAAAGTTAATCTGATAGTGTAATTTATTTATTCATACTTGCGTATACAATATAATCCCAACCTTAAGTCTTACAACCCATTCACTATTTGGTAGAGCCATAAACTATAGCAGTAAGAATTCATCAAGAAAAGAAACTGAGATGAACTAAAGGATTAAAGGAAAGAAGACCTGTCTAACCTACACACTTTGGACAGTTATTTTTCCTCCTCTCATTCCTTGTTTCCTTCTCCACTCTATCTTCTTACACATTACCAATTGCCTGAATGTTTGTCCTGTTCCTTAACACTGCTCACAAACCCTGGATTCAAGTCCACTCGAGTAATATTGCCATCTGGGTTTATTGGCAACACAGGCACAGAGCTACTCCATTCCTTGACTTAAGTGCCTTCTGTCTTGAAATTTCACTCCAGGACCTTCTTGTTTTCCTCTGTAGCTTGTTTGCTAAAAGAACAAACTTCTTTCTTCCAAGGCAATTGGAGATGATCTGCACCAGAAATGTCTTGATGAATTCAAACAGGCATCCTAAATCCAACACAAAATTGGTCCCTAAAGTCTGTGAATGGGAGTGCAACAATCAGAAGATGAACCGTTATCATTGTGACTTAAAGATGATGATGCATATAAGCTGAAGTTAATTTCACTCTGTCTAAAAACTGAATAAGAAAATGACAGACCATAATTAACAGTTTGCTATTTTCTTGAAAAATCTTTTTAAAGCATGGATAGGTTAAGATTATGCTTTTTTCAGTGTCCATATCAAAACATTTTAATTTCCTAGTGAGCAGAAATCTGATATAAATAATAGCTATTGTAAACAGCTTTAAAATAATCAAAATAGAGATTCTGGAACTGTAAAGAGTCATTCACAGCTGTTCCTGCTTAGAAAGTTCCTGTTCCTACTTTCTTATGCTGAAAATGTCAAAACACAATATTTCAACACTGTCAAAGAGCTTTCTCCACTGTTTTCAAAACACATTTTTGTCTAAATTGATATCCCGCTTTTAAAAATTTTGATATAATGGTACTCTAATGGCAAATTACTTTTGAGAAAATTTGATCAGCATACTATGGGGGTTTTAAGAAGACGTTTAAACTCAACTAATGTCGACAATTATAATGCATTTAATTGTACAGATTGACATTGCAGTCCTGGATACATGTAATGGGGGACAAGTGGCATTGTGAATTGCACTTCTTAATCACAAATATAAAATTATTTCAAAAGTGGAACAACCTCTGGCATAATCACCTTCACTGAAATAAGCACTTCAGAGTGAATGTGGGTTTTTACCTGACTTGGAGAAATGACATAAAATCTTGTACAACCCTCACTTTAGATGCCTGTTACCAATCATCTCAGAATATACTCCAAAAATTTTAATATTGTAGAAACCTCTATTCTTTTTTAACATGCTAGTCTTTTGGGGAACTGCCTTCTTTTTAGCATAATCAATACATTAATGGTACTTACACTGAGCAATTAGACAGTGTTTTGGGTTATTTACTTACTTACTCTATAGTAAACTGTTTGCAGTCACAGGAATGTAGCTCTGAGATGTTGTAGATGATTGCTGTTAATAGATAAATGTTTTAAAATTAACATTCTTGATTTGTTGATTGTTGACTGTACACAAACATTTTTTTTCCAGGCTTATTCAGTGTTTTCCTGAGAAGATTTTGGAACAGAACATCAATGAAGTATCAGATATGAGATCCTTGAAAGTCTCAGGTATTCAGAGTATAAAATTCTGGTTAATCAGTGGAGCTGAAGGAGGCAGTTCTGGTTCTCTGCCTTCTACAGTCATTTTCGTGTTTATAGCAGCGCTTTATATTTTGTCTCAGGATTTCCTTGTAAGCTTGTGTAAGTTATACTGCAAATTCAGTAAATCATCTAAATGCTTAGGCACCAGCAGCAGCCTCTGTTCTGATTAATTTGGATGTAGACTTAATTGTGATTAATACCTTATTGATAAAAACTGTAGAAAAATTTGTCCTTCAGATTTCCTGGGTATTTTGGGGTGTTTGGATTTTTCCAGCCTTACAGTTCTAGGTATTCCTCTTCCATTAGGTTGGTTTTGTGAACATGAATAGGGACGTATTGACAGGGAACAAGCGCCTTTCATCCTGTGGCTGAAGTTGGGGACAGATGGTGCTGCAGGCACTCTGAAAGGAGGAAACAATTCTCTCTTGTGCCTTTTCCTCTTCCTTCTCATCTTCATTTGCTCCTTTTCTCCTTATGTGTTCATGGTGCTGCTACTTTCTTCCACCCTTTTGTTATAATCTTCCAGCAATCTTTTTACGATTTATTTTTTTGGCTCTTGAACATTTTCTTCCACATTTAACTTACTATGGCTGCCACAGTAGGTAACTGGTGGTATGAGTCAAATGTGTATTCTGGTGCGTTAAGTTTTCTTCAAGAATTCCCTGCATGTTTTCACTGTTCCTTAGGGTGACAGATTTTTTCAGGCACTGACAGTGGCTCATGCTTTAGTCTTATTCAAGCCGAATCATCTTTATGCTGGTCTGGAAGTGCATCAGTGCCTAGACCCATGGGAGAGAATGGAAGAATCCTTCAGTCTAACACACCATATTCTTGTAATTTGAATGCCCCCTAGGTTCCCTCACATCATTTCTATGCAGGGGAAAAATTTTAAAGTCCAAGAATTCATAGAACCTATTTTCTTTGTCTCCTATTAAGACAATTGTGAATATGAAGTAAGGGAAGGCAAAGAAAATACCGCAGTTTTAAAAATATCCAAATTTGGGATCTAAGTATGTTTTTGTTCTGTACATGTAGGTGATATGTTTGCTTGCATCACACATTGTACAACAGAAATAAAGAGACTCTGAAATTACCACAAGTAGCATGGAAAACATGGTGAATATTGATACCTTTTTACCGCAGAAGCTGCTATAAACTGCTTTTTGGGTCAAAAAACATAATAATGAGTAACAAAGACACACATCAAATATTTGTTAACTGAATAATTTGAAGGAAGAATAGCAGAAACCTGTGTTTTCTGCAAAGAACATAAGCTAGGAGGAAGTTCCATACAAGTGGTGAGCGTATTTCTGGTGGTTTTTCAGACCTGCAACTTACTTTATTTTGTTGTACAAAAACCCCTCAGAAATCATTTACCCAGTACATGTACCAGATGCCCAGACCAAAAAAACATGGAGAACTTTCAGTCTTCAATATCCCAGTAACTAACTCAGTGTTCAGGAATTGCTAACAGTAAGGACACAAGAAAGCATGTATATGATTGATGTACTGATGGTAAATTTTTCCACAGAGAATAATAGTAATGACATTTGCATAGTATGCATTTACTGTATTTAAAGCTGTATAATTTTTTCATTCCAGATACACTGCTTTAGTCTTTCCCAAAGCTGTGCTGGCTTCTGCAGTCTTCTTCGTCATTCCACCATCAGTCACAGCGTTGTGGGACAGCTTTCTGCTGAGTAGCAGGACTTGGCTACTGTGTTGTCCCCACTCTCAACTGGGTCCACATGCTTTCAGTAAGGATAGGCGTGGGATTGAATTTATTTTCTTTATAATCACTTTAAGCTAACTGGCATTTGGATCTTATAAGCCTATAACACTTCGTGCAGTCCAACATGCGTGGGTGAACAATGCACAGTCATCAGTAAAGACGGCTGCTCTACAGCCGTTGATTTCGCATCAGGTCTCTGCATGGTGAAAACACCATCTGGTATCTGAATGTGCATCTTCCATAACAATATTGTTTCAGAAGTTATGACAAAAAGGAAGCAGGAGGGAAATACAGCCTCACTTGGTACGACTGACAGAGAAATGTTGTGGTAATCTGCCATGATCAGAAACCCTCATCTCTAAGCCATAAAACCATCTGGATATCAGGAGTTTTGCAAAGACTTCCTAAGATATTAATAACTTACAGCCTCAAAGGCTTTCATCTGACATAGGCTGTGTGCAAGTCTTTCTTTTGCTGCATACTTTAAGTGACTTTATCCAACTGTAAAAAGGGCTTGCAACAGTCAGGTCCCAATCACACTGAAAGCTCAGTTGCCCTTCAGAAACAGTTTTCCAACAAACTCCCTAACTGGGCAGCTGCCTATTGGTCTCACAAGGATTTTTGCAGAGGTTGAGCACAGTGAAATATGATGATTTATCAAAGCATGGACAGTCACTTCTCCAATTTGCAAAGGGGGGGATATTGTTTGCATCATTGAACTTCCTGAGAACTGCTCCTTACCTGCACCAGTAACTTGACCATCTGCTGACCACCATCTATGTATCTCTTTATAGGAGTACCCATGATGGCTTTTGTCTCATCTGGTGACATCTGTTCGGTAGCTTTGAGAGTTCAAATTTGCTAGGGTTGCTAGTTGCTGCTTTGGGGCTTCTTATAGCACTTCATCAAAGAAGACAGACCATTTAATAAACTGCTACAATGCTCATGCCAAGATTTTCTTTTCATCAGTCAACTGTATTTGACTCTCACTACTGAGAAGTGGCTTGACATCCCTACCTTTAGAACTACAAGCAGTTTTTAAGCCTTTGTAAAAGAACTGGAATTTTTCCTGATCCACACCTTGCTGCTGCTCTTCTGGTTTTTGCCTACTTTTTATCTCTGAAGAGAGAAAGCTTTGCTTGTACTTATATTTGGCTGTTTGTCAATAAACTTAATTTCCTGCTCATTTCATGTGATAAATAATACATTTATAGATGTTTGTAAGCTAGCAGAATACCCATGTTCATCAAAACAGTCTAGATATTTCCACATCACAAAGATGATACCTTTTCTATGACATTGCATACTGTGTCCCATGTCCCGTGTCCCTGAGTCTTTCTCATTAGATTTCCTTTTCTTCTTTTTTTTTTTTTTTTTTTTTAGAACAACAGACTGGATTTGGGTTGCCTTTTGGCAAGTGTGATTTTGACTCATTTAATATTTAATCTCTGAGAGGCTTTGACTCACTTGACACCCGAATCCTTACTACTTATGCCTAGACCTACCACTTATAGCTTGCATGAGCAATGTAATTCTGAGATCATGAACATAACATGGTGGCATAATGACACATTTAGCAACACTGTAGGTCTTGGACTACGCCTGCACCTGCACTGTCTTGTGCTTGCAAACTTGCTTGCCAGCTGGCCCTCAGCACAATGTTAGAAACAAGATATCATTTAAGTTTCCTTGCCAAAATGAGCAAATGATGATGGCCAAAATTTGTCCAAATGATTTGGCCAAAATTGATGATCTAGGACCTTTCATGAAGTTTCAGTTCCCTATATATGAAACCTCCCTAATATGATGTTTATCATTTGTGCAATGAACTTGATGGTACTGTTGAGATACAACATTTTTTGACCTCAGCATGCATTGTAACTCATGACTAAGCACTAGCAATTATCATGCAAGACAGCTATTTGTTACTCAAAAACAATTTAGGGGTCCCCGATTCCTGCAATGAAGAGCATATTCACTCCTAGCTATCAACATTCATGTTCTTAGCTGATGATCTGTTAGACAACTCCTGTTTCTTCCTGTTCCTTTTTTCAAGATAAGAAAACTTCCTTTTAAATAAATTAATTGATCTTGTTTTCCCTCTCCCAACATGAAGGTGCTTTATACATTTGAGGAACCAAAGCTCCCACTTTTGAGAGGTTTTCATGCTGAAGCACTGTTGTTAGCCTCTGGAGCTACATATGAGGTATATCAGATTCAGAGGCAAAGGCTCAAACAAATGCTAGGAAGAGAAAGCAGAATGGGAACTCAGTTTCCCAGCAGGAAACCTTGTAAATTGGACTACAATTAGTTTTTTCCACATCCACTGAGGCTAGGACAAGAAATAAGGAATTTAACTGATGCATATGTCAATTTCAATTAGATAGTTTCCTAATATCTACTTTTTCAGTATTATTCTTGGAAAAACTGAGGTGTGTTCAAATTACAGTACTCAGCCCTTCTCTTTGGTGATTCATGGGAAGATTGAGAACTGACTATCAAAAGTAGCACTGAGACAGGTTATTCAGATGAGGTCTTCCTTGATGTTGCTGTGCAGAGCAGGGATGGTGCCTTACATTCTATAGTCAATACGAGTAAAAGTCAAAAAAAGTGTACAAGGGCCAATTGCAAGGAAACTGTTCTGGTGATGACACATGGAGAAACTGCTGCAGAGTAAGCAGGCAGAAGGTGTTCTCAGGCACTGTGCCCATCAGTGCTCTCTCTCTCTCAGCATGGCTTGGACCTCTGAAGTGCCTTGTGACTGAACAAGGTACAGTGGTACACAATTCCACATGGATTCAGTGGAATGTATGTTATATGCTGAAATGGCACAGGCAGCCAGCTTTGAATGCCGCCGGCAGGCTGGATCAATGCTGAAGGTAGGAGTGTAGGTGTTTATATCCTGCTTATGCAGCTGGGATAGATATTGTTTACCCCAAAAGGCTTGGCACTTTTTCTGCAACACCCAACGTATTAATCTTTTTTCAAAGCATTAGCTGTATTCTCAGTACTAAGCAAGCCAAAGACAGAAAGAGCTTCTCTTTCAAAGGGCTTACTGGCTCAGAAAAGTCAAGATCAAACTGGAAAGACAGAAGAGAAGACTGAATAAGGCTTCTTTGTAATTTCTTAAGGATTTTTTCTTATCAAATTCAATCCGGTTATGTACTGTTTGAATGGAGAGTCCGCTCAAGGTATGTTAGGTGCTGAACATTATCAAAATCTCTGAAAGGCTTTTGACCATAAGGGAAAGGCAGTATTTTACAACATAATGTTACTGTATGAAAACACAGATACTATTTTCTTGGGAAAGAAAGAAAGAGGCCTCAGCTTTTTGATTTTACTCATTGAGACAGGCATTTCGCACCTTTAGCCTGGAATTATGTATTTTATTCAAACAGAGCTCTGGGAACTAAAACCAAAAATATATTTTTGCTTTCAAATTGGCACCAAATAAAAGAGATGTGATAGGAAACATTGCTGGTGCTTCTTATCTAAATCTGCAAGCACATTAGCATTGTTTGCATTTACTCTGTGAATTATACCTGCTGATTTATTCTGCTTGGAAACCACCACTTAAGTTAGTCAGTGCTTTCAAACCAAATTATGTATATACCATTTAGTATAAGGTCACTGATCTGTTAACACTATCATTTCTATGCTATCCTGCAACAATGACAATTACTAAATTAACTTCTATATCAGCTTAATTTTCAGTAAGTCCTACACAATAGACATAAATGTCTAATTTGTAAAAAATTCATGCTGAGGAAAAGATTAAATCTTTATTGTAGCTATGAACTCTATATTGAAGATGAAATTTAAGGTTATCATCTGTTCTTCTGTTTGAAAGACATGGGAATTGAGATAACTTTTTTACTGGAACTCAGTTATTTAAGTGTTGCAGGATTTCCCAGTACAATCGAAAGGGACAGGATCCATCCAAGAGGAGATAAGATTATCTTGCTTTAGTAAGAGAAATACTAACCAGCACAATATATTGAATATTCCTTAATGTGCTAAATATCCAAATAGTTTCTAACCATGTCAAGTTTCTTTCTGATGAGAAGTTAACATTCCTCCAATCTTGGATTATTAGTCAATTGTTATATCCTTTGTGGAGACTGTTAGAGATGAGTTCTGCTTGTCTTTATTCTTGAAAACTTTCCATTTCTTTGAAGAGCTTTGTTTGGAGGATTGCATAGGAGAATCAAGGACTTAATCTTGTTTAGCTGCAATCTACTCAAGGATCTATAATTATTCTTTTCTTTTGTCAGACACTTTCCATAAAAACTGTATCTTTCAAAATGTCTAAATCAAATAGAGAGAAATCCACTTGCTAATTTCAGCCAACAATATCCGTTTGTCACTGTAAATTGTGCAAAGTCAGTGAGCAGTGACTCTTACAGGGAGAAGTACCAAGTACAATAGAGCTAGAATATGTTAGGAAACAAATTAACTGAGGAATATAAAAATTTGCTTGGGATTCATGAATATTAACTAGTGAATGAATGCATTCTCATTAAATACACGTTTGAGTCTTTCACTTGATTACTCAGAATCAAAGGAACTGTCCTGATGTAGGACTACAGCACCATCATAAAGGTTCAGGTACATATTATGTTTTATTGTTTAAGCTATTTTTTGCTATTACTCCCTGACTCTCATTTTTTACCATGAGTTAAATGCTCTGTAGCAAAGACAGAAGATTTCTCCACTGCAGAAAGACTTGAATGCCCTGAGCCTGTACTTTTGCTCAGTCAGTCTCATGTCCTTTGCAGTTGTGGACCTTCCCAGCTGCAATGATGCTGCTACAACTTGCATGCACAAGAACACAAAGACTAGCCATATCCTCAACATCAGAGCTTAGCACCTTCCTACCAGCCCCATCTAAAGCATGCCTCTTGCATAGGGAGAATGAGAATGGAGAACTTTTCCCTTCTTTTGCCTTTCCACAAAAGGCATGCTTCTGTGTCACCTTTTCCATGCAATAGCCGAAATTCTCTCATTAACTTCTCAAGTTTTTTCAATTTATGGGATCTAGAAGAGACAGAAGAACTTAAAAATAAACTGAGTGGGTAACTACTAGTGGATTATACAGATCCTGATTGCTGAGTACTTTCAACCTTGGTACTTGAGTAACACTCACATGGATAGCATTCAGAATGTAAGATGAGACCCACATGCAGTTCCCAGGATGCCTTACATCAAATTGTTTATCATATTTCTCCCACCATAGCATTTGTTTCTATATTTCTCTACTTGTAATTGTGTTTTCAGTTATAAGCTCTCTAATACTTGGGGCTCCTGATCCCAGCTATTAGAATAGTAGTCCTTAGTGTTGGAATCTAGGTATTAACATACCCATAGAGATATTAAAAGCTTAATTCTGCTAATGCCTGATTGCTAGCAGACAGGATTTATGTCGATTCAAGCATATTTTAGTTTTCAGTCCTTGTTTTCAGGAAAGATAAATAAATTAAGCCTATAATTGCAATCTGTAGGGTAATCAATAAGACAGAAAACTATTCTTCCAGACTGTTGAATGCTTGTTTTTCTAGATACTCTTAATACTCCTGTATAGCTCTTAGAAATATACTATTAGAATAGTATACTAGTAGAAGTACACACTACCTGAGTAGTGTAAACATACATGATGGCAGTTAACTGGAGTGATTTATATAGCAAACCCAAATGTGCAACTGAATATAGATATGTAAGACCAAAATTTGGAATTGTACTACTAGGATTTACTAAAAAATACCTTTGGGGGTGGCTAATAACCTACAGTCTTCTTCTGTGTTAGGCTGTAGAAAAAAAAATAAAAGTAAAACTTCTCATTTAATAGCTGTTCAGTTCTTCCTAGTTCAATATTCATCTTTGGAAGCCGAAGTTTGATTGACAAGCTTGGCAAAGACAATACTCTGCTGCAAAAACTGTGCTGTCTAAGGCTGTGCTGTCTTTTTAAGACCTTTACATAAAGACTTTCTCCCTTTTATTCTTCAAGAATTTCTAAAGGAAAGTGAATTATTACAATATGGTGAGCAGTATAACAAGGTCTGGCAAATGTGTGTTGAATGGAGGAGAACACGTTTTTGCTCTTTAATGCATTAGTGCTATTAATGTATTAAATCTGTTCTTTAATGTATTAGTGACAGAGATCCCCAGTAGACATATAATTGACCAAAAGAGGAAGAGTTCTGTGGAAGGAAACATGGGATGTTACGGATAATGCATCTGAGACAAGGGAGTTAAATTAAGTTGTCAGAATTTGCAGCATTAACATTCTTTTTAAAAAAATTAAATTCTGAATACATCTGAGCGAGCTGTTTGCGCCCTACACCTTTGCTTGCAAAGCAATGACAGTTCTGTATTGACAGACACAATAAATTTTTTGAAGTCTTGTTTTTAAAACTTTACCTCCTGACTGCCCTGCTACCCGCTGCTAATGTGTCTAGCATTTGACACGGCTACAAATAGTATCTAGCCATGGTTCTCTGAGAGCTTCATACAAAGCACTGAATGCCCGATGAGTCGAGTGCTGAGACATTCCTCAGCACTCTGTATCAGACGCTGGGAAGCGTCATTTCTATCCCATTTTTAGAGATGGGAAGACTGAGTGCTGAAAGAACTTTCCCTGGCTTGTAAAACATCCAGGATTTAGATCCCAGCTTTATTGTGTAGTATAATGTGCATGACAATCATGAGCCATTAAACACCAGACAAATGAGTTATTGCTGATATGTGAGATACAGGCATGAAAATTGTTCTATGGAGGCTTATTAAAGGAGCTTCAAAAGGTTACTGTGTTCCAAAAATTACAAGCAAAACAATATAATTTCATTAAAAATTTGTGAGGATTTGATGTGAGAAGCCTGTTTATAATGAAGTGGATTTCTCTCATGCTGCATCTTTGTTCTCGGCACAAAGCTGTAAAGCAAATCTGTAGCAAAAATACTGGCAATACAATTCTCAGTTCGTTATATTTCAGACCAAATTTTTTTCAGCCTTTTGAAAAGGAGTCACTTAGAATACGTTCCAAACTGTGGAACGTTATGTAAATATATTGGAGCTTTGACTTTCACATTGTTGACTCATATATATCCTTAACAAAGGGATGGTCTCAACCCTCTGTAATGTAGGTCAGCATTAAGAGTGCCAAATTACTCAGGTGCTTCCATCTGGTCTTTATGGCATGTCTTGTCATCTTCACTGTCAGCTGGTAACATCTGAAAAAGCTGCCAAAGTTTAGTGTTGGAGGATACAGTGGTAATTGTCAACACGCAGTTGTGAAATAGAAACAGCAGTATGCTTAGGCAACATGCACCAAAAGTCCACAGACAAACTTTATATGTCCCTAATTAGAGTCTATCATTCTGAAAAGTTGGATCATTGTCAAAAATAGATCCGAAATTGGCTATAAAAGGGCTCTAAATCATTGACTGGTTCAGACAGTTATTTAGATAAGCACTGTACATGATGCGTTTCGTTCTGGTCTCATTATATAGCAGATTAGCCCCAGATTTCAGGACTGCGTCTGATGACCATTTCAGTATCTTATATCTGGAACAAGGTTAATTGTACTCAGGGTTAGTGCTGTAGGGTACAACCATGTAACTGAGATAAGGCCCATTTAGCCAAGAAATACATTTTGTTATATCCTTTTTCCCCTTAAAGGAAAAAAAAAATTATGCAAGTCAGAGACTGTATGGTTTTGTCCACTTGGCACAGCTCTGTCTTATCTCTGTGTTGGCTGGTGTCTGGCTCAATACAAAGCATAATAATTTACTGAGCACCATCAGAGTACTCACTTATCAGTGCCACATTAGCATCATACAAAAATCTCCTGCCGTTGGAGCTTGCAGTCAGAAGTTACAAATAAAACTGCTGAAATTCTTGTCTTACGCTGAAAACAAGACAACTAATTTCCCTATTCTTCTTCCTCTGTAATCTGGGACTTAACCCAGTACTATTTTATCTCTGAATTACGAAGGAAATATAGAAAACTGACAATTGCTCCCTCTTTAAGTCCCTGCTTTAAAATTTACTCCTTTATTTGTTTACTTTGTGTGTGTATGAGTAGCCAACAACATTAAGCATAATTCTTCTAACATAATCCTTCTCTCAGTACAGGTCAAAACTTCAAACCAACAATTCACAAAATAAACAGAACATAGTACAATCAATAGGAAACCAGTAATTCACAATACTTTGGCAATTAAGATGAGTCTAAGATACACAGATAAGAACATTGTACAATTCTCATTAATAAAGATTTTTAAATGTTAAACATCCTCTTTTCTTTAAAGATTATTTCTCCAAACTTCTTATCATTCTTGTTTTTCTCTCTCTTTCAACTCACCTCTTTGGGTATGTTGCTTAAAAATGGATATATCAGTCATCATTGCTGATTCTCTTCCAGTTCTTATGTAGATACTTCCCAAAGACTGAGGACCCCATTAACTTGTATTCATATTGTGACCCATTGTCACCTCCTCTAGCTATTTTTCTACCAGAAAGCAGACTAGGACAATTTTTCTCCATTTTGTATGCATCTCTTTGATTTTTTTTTCTTCAAAAGATGCTTGTCACAATTGACTATTGTTGATTTCAGACCATTCCTTCAAAGGTATCAAGCTTATATTGAAACAGAACCAATTTCTCCTACATGCTTAGAGCCAGCCCTATTTGAGATGTGGAAGAGTATAAGCACTCTGTATTTCATCATCCAGATCCTTGACAGAAATATTAAACTGAAGTGGCTTGGCCTTGTTTTTTTTGCTGAACCTGTTTATTTCTTTAACTGTTTTTCAAACAGTTCTGATCTTTAAAAACTTGACCCTTCTGTTTTATCATTGATGACTCCTCTTGTGACTGGATGTACCATTTTCTCCCAAATGCCTAACTTCAGCTGGTGCACTTGTCCACAAGGGCAAGACCTGTGGAGACTGTAGCTTTTATGTCCACCCTGAAGAAGGCCTTATCCCTCACCTGTATTTGTGACTGTCCCAGTTGGCCTGTGGAAACCTGTAACCTCTCTGTTATATACCGCTGTTGAGAAATGTCATTTAGCACATTCAGAAAGGACAGTTTTAGGAACTGAAAAGCTTCATAAGAGTGTATCCATTTTAATGATATTCTGTATAAAGGGCAGTAGAAAGGATTCTTTCCAACACATTTCCTTCTGTTGGCAAAATGTTATCTATTTTGTTGTTTCAAGTTATTATCTTCCATTTTCTCTGCTTTTACCTTACTGAAACTCTTGCTGGTAATGAATAATTTTCTTTCTTTCTGTTTTAATTTTAATCTTTTTGCAAACACCTTTTTTTTCCCCCTCAAATTAAGAATAAAAACCATGTCAAGTGTTAGAGTTTCCTATGGGAGAGAAATTTCCGTTTCCAAACCACTGATTAGTCCCATATCCACTTTTTTTATGCCCAGAACACTCCAGACATTGTGGTTTCCTCTCTGTAGATAAAACCTTACCAGTAAGAACATTGTAGGTTCTTGTGGTTTCCTCTCTGTAGATAAAACCTTACCAGTAAGAACATTGTAGGTTCTTGGCAGAGGATATAAAATTCCAGTGGTAAAAAGCCATTCCTCAAGTGATACTTCTTTGATTAGAAATGGAGGAATAATATGATTTGCAGATACAGTATATCCTTGTGTAGATGTTAGAGTAACATAATGATTGATATTTTAATGGACTAGACAATATGGTTTAAAGAGATTTCAAATATTGTGGAGGCTATATGCATACATGTGTTTTGGCAAGACAAATAGACATAACTGCTTAGAAGTAACTCTGCTGCATCTTCACTATGGGTACATATTTAGGAACAAAACAATTTTTTTCCTTATTCTTTGTTAATGATTATCTTCTGCTCAGCCCAATGACATCTAATTAAAGAGGAGTAAGGATACCCATTGCAAAAAATAACTGCTTTATAACAACCCTCCACCCCTTTTTTTATTTTTTTTAAATTTCTTTTTCTTTGGCCTTACTTATTGTGCTATAACTACAGTGTTGATGATTAAAGTAGGGATTCATCTCCCCTTTTTCTCACACCTTTACATGTTTGCAGTGCAGATGGCTGAGTTAACTGTAGAAACCGAATTTATTAGGCACAGAGAAAACCATGTATTTTAAACAGGGTGACACAGACACCCTGGAAGTGCTCATTTCTGTCCTGGTTGTACAG
Source organism: Scolopax mira (assembly GCA_004320125.1). NCBI lineage: Eukaryota > Metazoa > Chordata > Aves > Charadriiformes > Scolopacidae > Scolopax > Scolopax mira. The sequence goes on along the minus strand of BJBW01000455.1, from coordinate 655,706 downwards.
AGGCTGCCAGAACTGCAGCCCAGTTATAAAAACTTCTCTTTGAAGACACAAATCCCTCCCTGAATATCAGAAATTAAAAATGATCAGGACCTGACTAAAGCACCGAGTCTCCCGCATAATCCAGTAACCTTTCTCATATTGTGAGAGAGGCCTCCCTGTGGCCTCTGGTCGAAACCTGGAGCTGTATTAGGAACTGCAGAGCTGTTCTACTCGCTCAGTGGGAGTCCTCATTTTCTGTCGGGCATGGAGAAGACCAAGATGCACTATGGAAAGTAAGTGGTAGGGAGACAAATAACAGCCAGCTCAGGAAGGGATGGAGGTCCAACTTGCAGTTTTGGAATAAAGAGAAAGCTGCGTGACAGGGGATGTGTTTTACTGACAATTACCATGTCTGTGCAAAGTGGAGAATGCATTGAGAGAAGAAAACTGTTTTGAAAACCCTATGTCAAGCACCTTTGATATCTGAAAGAAGAAACACATTAAAACTGAAAAAGTAGCTCAAATTCATCTTAACATGGGCTGGTTTAACTTTGAAGTAAGAATTGCTATGAAGATTGCTGTGAGTTCTTAACTGAGCTAATGCCTGAGGCCTGTCTCAGCCTCTGCTAGAGAGAGGCTTTCCCTGAATTTATGCTAGCATCGTTATTTAGTCTGTCATGCTTTTACTGTAGGGAACAATAAAAACATCTTTATTGTTTTAAAATTTTCGTTGTCTTTGAAATAGCTGGGGATTTTGTCATCCAAATGCAGGCACTTCTGTTTCTCCAAGGTTTTTATGGGAGCAGTAATCAGAGATAAAGCTATTAAACTGCCAGCCTGGGATCGTTTTATGGCGTATTTGTGAGTGAGTATGATTATGAATGTTACAAATAATTTCTTCTGAATATGTCAGATTTGTGGTGCTGCATAATGTATAGAGGAAAGATAACTGCATACAACTGTCTGTTATCACAAATTAATTTAGCACTGCCCTTAAAAAAAAACATTGGCCTGATAACGTTGGAAACAGAGTCCTTAATTCATGGCCTTTCTCTGCACACTTGTTCATGCTGGAGTTATGATGCAGTGTTCCATAATGATTGCTTTAAAGGTGAAGGTAGCACAATAAGGTGTGAACTTGCAGGAGTTTAAGCTTCCTTTGGCTCTGCAAATTGAATACTGAAATGTGGTGGACTGGTGGGAAAGGCTGGCTGAATGATGATGAGCTGAAAAGCCTCAGTAGGTACTAGAAACCAATGGAAACAAGAGAAACAGGGGAGAAAGAGGTCCTTCAATAGCAGGAGCTGGAAAAGTGAAGAGCTACAGCGCCAAGTGCACAGATGAGTCCCTGTCAGATTTCTCCCTGGCCAGAAGAGAAGGTGGGAGTTGGTGTTGTGCCAGGACTTTCCTCCCTGGCAGCCTCCTTCCTGCTCCCGCACTCCCTGCTGTCTCCATCTGACTCCCCACTGGAGGTTTAGATGAGTTGCTGCTTTGGGGACCTATGAGCAAAAATTGTGGTAGGTGAATTACCCTGTTGGGTTGTCTTTGGTTTACTTATCAATTCCAATGTATAGTTGTACCTGAAAGTTTCCTTCATAGTACTATATTTTACCATATTCAGAGTTCTGGTGCAGCTCAGCTATCTGAAATGATGGAATGGTCTCCTAATTCCTCAGGAACAGTCTCACCACTTACTGAAAAGAGATTTTGCTGTAGGTTTGAAACAGCTTCCTTATGGAACCACAACATTAAAAAAAAAAAAAACAAAAAACAAAACACCAAAAAACCCTCCAAAAATAAAAAAAAAAAAATGGAGGTTCCCAAGGTCTCTCTCTTGGGAGGCAGGAGATGGAGGTTTTGAGCTGTAAAGGCAGGGAATAAATTGAGGCCACACACATCCTGAGAGCTTTGAAAATAATCTGGACTGATGGCCATGACTTCTCCTCCAAGACTTTAACAATTATTTTGACTGTAAATGGGAAAGGGAAAAGAAAAACAAAAAAGAGAATATTTATTTGGGGTTAATGGAACTTTTTTCATTGTCAAAAGAAAATAGCTCAATTTTCATTATGAAAAAATGAGATTGCATTTGACCCCTATAGACAAATGATCAAGATATGCTTCATAATTTTGCATTCTCTTTACTGATGTTATTTCTGGTGGTATTTCAGATATATTTCAGATATCTTTTAACTTTGTACTTTAAGGATATAAAATTCTACTTTTCTCTGTACAGACATTTCCTCCTACTCCTTGCTTAATCTTAAGTGCTACCCTTATTTTTCTATCTACACCCACATCAAGGAATAATTTCCCTATCTGAAAGTGATTTATTTTTTTCTTCTTTACAGTTGAAACTTTCAATAAAGAATGGCAGCATACCTCGTGTATTTAGTACTAAATAAGTTACATTGTCTTGAATGACTTCTGTGGTGAAAAATGTGATGAAAAAGTTTTAGTTCTCTCCTTCACACATTTTCACAGTATTTTCATTGTTGCTCATTCCACAAATGCTAAAGTAACATAAGCTCAACATACCTGCTCCATATGCTTAGAATTTTTCTTTGAAATGCAGCAGAGAATATATTCTCCAGTGTGCAACTCTGATCCTGCAAAGACTTTTTTGCCCTTATTTTACTTCATGCTTACCCAATGGTCCAATTAATTCTGTCAGTCTTTGCAAGATTGAGACCCATGAAACTGATTTCTTGGAGTGCTATTTGGAGGGTGATCTTATGACATCCTGTAATAACTTTGCCACTAAGAATAGGACTCATTTGAACTAGGTCCTGTACAAACTCAAGGTGACCCCTTCCTGATTCCCAGGATTTACATCTAATCAGAGATTAAATATAGCAAATGTGGAAAACAGAGAAGAGGAGGAGGGATGAAAGCGTGAAAGTCTTGCAGAGACCTAGCACTACATAATAGTCTAGATCATCAAGATATTTCTTAAAGACAGGTTTTTAAAGAGCATTTAATCATGAACCCAGCTTAAATTTAATCCCTTTTATTCTTCGTGTGTTGATTTTATTTCTCCTTCTCACTTCCATACCAATAACCCCTAATTTTCTATCACTGTAGAGTCTTTACAGAAAGAAGAGCATCCAGAAGACACTTCACATACAAAGAATTGATGAATTCCTCTTACATTCTAGCATTCTAGATGCCAAAGAGTCTCACTGAAAAGTCTTCTGAATAGAGCTGGATAAAAAATGTTTGTAAAAGCCAGTGTACACTTTCCAGATGAATTCAAAGACAGGCAGCAACTAGAAAAGTACCACAGGCATTAAGTTCATCGTATTTCTTCTATAAATTCTGACAGCTGCCAAAAGTCAAGCGGAAAAAATCATGATAGAAGTCAAAATATAAATTTTTAATAATGAACATATCGTATGTGGAATACAACACTCTACTTCAAGAAGAAAATTAATACTGTCTTTCTTAAAAATTTTCTCTTACACTACTATATATATTCCAATATATGCCTTTATATTCCTATCTATTCTTATCTATTCCTATATATTGCTATATTTCTATGTAACTACATCCTAAGACATTTGCAATTTTTTTTTCAGAGCTCTGAAAATCTTTTACAGAGCATAAAATACAGGCTGTTTACTCCAAGTTTCAAAAACAAAGGAAGCCCCAGAACTAAACCAAACAGATATATAAAAGCACTTGTTTGCTCTTGTTTTGAGTAGAAAATTGATTAAAAAAATAAATTACAGGACTTCTAGCATCGAAGAAGTTCTCTGCAATGAGTTTTGGTTCAGTGCATGACACTTTGCTAAACTTTCCCCATTATAACTCTTTAAATGTTGTTTATTTAAAACAGGTACAATCAAACAAAATTCTATCGGAAGAGAAATCTAAACAAGACAAAATTCACTTATTTTTACAGTAATGAATTGGTTCCATTAACTCAGAAATTGCCTTACAAATATATAGTAACAGCTGTTTTGCATTGTAGCTGTACTAGTCAAAGAATACAAGAGAAAAAAATATGTAGGGAGATTTAACAGCTTTTATTAAGCAGTCAAATGCAGAAATAAAAGCATTTCTGGCACATGGTAGATTCATGGTATCTGACAAAGAACCAACAAATTCAAAGCTAACCACAAGTTAGAAACAACTGCTCATATTCCAATTTAATTATACTAATCAATTAGATGACAAGAGAAAAAAAAAAAAAAGAATAATTAGCACTTTTGGAGTTAGGAGGTATGGAGGTGACAGGCTCAGCTGCGGTGGAACAGCCAAGATGAGAAGTCATTTGCACAGGCAGAATAGAAAGATCAAACAGGACAGACTAAGGACAATACCACAGTGGTTTATAAAAATGGTGTGTCTCTTGAATTTAATTTTATTTTTTTTAAGTAGTGAATTTAATTTCCATCTCTCAAAGTGCATGCACTGGGTGAAATATATCACTCACTGAAATACCCACATGTATTTGGAGTTCCTGAGCACGTTCTTCTGGGGGACAATTGTCGTGGTGGTTATGAAGGTAGGATGGAAGGTATTGCAATTTTAATTCTGAGGTAGTTTGGTTACAAACAACGTTTGTCAGCTTGTGGATGGGCTTCTATGATGACTTTGAGTTCTATTGTAGGCTCAGCTGAATAGTGTGTGGGAGAGGTGGGAAAATGTGTTAGAGAATACAGTCTTCTTCCAGTCTAGGTCATACTGGCCTGGATATAAATTATCAGTTTTAAAATATTGTAGAAGTGATACTAGTTTCTCCATTTCATTAATACAGCAGTTTGTCATTGTTTTATGTTGATTGTGGAATTTGGTAAATTAATTTTGAAATAGAAGTATTGCGGAATGGTGCCAACATAACTATTACATTTGTAATAGAAATCAAGGCTTTCGGTTGATACCGAGCATGTCATCTATAAGCCTTAACTCCAAATTTATAGTGTGTCAAATATGGTCTCAAAATGCCTCAACAAGGGATAGGAAGCTTGGCATCCCAGAGCTGAGGAAGAAAATCCAGTGACTCTCAAACTGCACCCTTGTTTTACAGAAAGGATATGTAAAGTAAAGTTAATTACTGGATGGGTGTGTTTGACAAGAAGCTCCAGTGGAAAACATGACTGTTTTGTTCTTGTGCCTGCTAGAGGAAAGGTGTCTTGCCATAACACTGTAATACTGTGGGATGCTGGCATATTGGCATATAACATAGTGGCAAAGCTGTAGTGTGTGGGAAGTAGTCTGCGTTATTTTTGAAAACTCTTGCCCTTTGGCTGACAATTATGAAGGAGGGTGATTTTTAAAAATACTGGTAATTCTCTAGGAGAATTTCCTTGGACTGGATAAAGACAGGTTTACCAAAGTTCCTTTATTTTCTTCTTTCCTTTTTCTTTTTCGCCCTCAGAGATATCTTGGGCGTTGTACACTAACATAAAACTTGTGAAAAACTCTGATTTTATTTTTTGTTATACAATTGAAACCATAAAGTGTGAACTATTTGATATTTAAGGTTAAAGAATTCTAGAGTTCAATACAAATAGACCATGGTATCTGCATTAATGTATTTGGAGGATCATTTTCTTCAACATTAATTTGATCACAAGATACATCCTATTTCCTGTGATATGAAAATAATTACAGAATCATTATTAATACACAACAAGTATCTATCCTTACTCTTAGCTCCAGCTTCTGTCTCCAGTATTATTTCCATACAAAGTATTTCCAAACTGTCCTTCAATCATATTGCTCAGCACAGTCATGTTGGCTTCAGCAGAAGAAGGACATGGACCTCTTGGAACAGGTCCAGAGCAGGGCCATGAATATGATCAGAGGTCTGGAGCACCTCTCCTGTGAAGACAGGCTGAGGGAGTTGGAGTTAATCAACCAGGAGATATGGGGAGGGAGATATTTTATGAGGGAGTGTAGTGATAGGATGAGGGGTAATGGCTTTAAAATGAGAGAGGGGAGATTTAGATTAGATATTAGGAATAAATTCTTTACTGTGAGGGTGGTGAGACACTGGAACAGTTTGCCCAGAGACATTGTGGATGCCCAATCCTTGGCAGTGTTCAAGATTAGGCTGGGTAAGGTGTTAAGAATCTGGTCTAGTGAGAGGTGTCCCTGCTCGTGTGTGTGTGTGTGTGTAACTCGATGATCTTTAAGGTCCCTTCCAACTCTAACCATTTTATGATTCTATTTAGGTTAGATATTAGGAAGAAATTCTTCACTATGACGGTGATGAGACACTGGAACAGGTTGTCCAGAGAAGTTGTGGATTCCCCATCCCTGGAAGTGTTCAAGGCCAGGCTGGACAGGGCTTTGAGTAACCTGTCTGAGTTGTGCCTGCCCATAGCAGGAGGGGGTGGAACTCAATGATTTTTAAGGTCCCTTCCAATTGTAACCATTCTATGATTTTTTTGTGGAAGCATCAACCCATAGTTATTAACAAATTGTGCTCCTGCTCCAATAATACTGCCAAGACTGGTGATCCCCAGTGCTCTACTTGTCCTTTCGACATGCATTTGATTCCATCCAAGTATTCAAAAATAACTGTTGATAAAAATCTTAAGTTTCATTGAAAATACCTCTTCAGGAAATTGTAGGACTAATCTATGGTAAGAATTTTTAACTAATCTGGAGAATGAACAGGTGCATAGAAAAGAGGGTACTGAAGAATCACCCAACTGATTCTAATGCAATGCCTTTTCCTCAGAGTACCTAGGCTTTACACTATGTGGAAAACCAAAGTCTCAGTTAGGTAAGTGCAAACAGCCTCCATATTTTGGGAAGTTTCTTCACAATTCCCACAGTTACAGGTTGTCTTGTGCTTTGAAGCAAAAGGTTTGATATCCCTTTGGGACCTAATGCAAATGTCCTAGATAACATTTCTTGCTCTCTGGACTGGAACTGGAACCAATTACAAGTTGCAAAAAGAAGTTATTCATAAACTGTTCAGTTCATATATTTTTAAACCATCTCTTGATCAAACTGTAATAGCAACTTTACTGCATATGTGAGAAATTTGCGTTGCAAATGCACATAACTAAGGCTATGAGCCAGACCTCCTACCTTGCCCTATTCCTCCTCACCACACATTTGGCTTGTTCTTTAGATCTAATGAAATGTGCAAAATGAGCATGATGGTTCTGCCCTTTGTTGATCTCTAGATTTTCATAAGCTTGTAAGATCTCCAGGGCAGGAACGTTTTCTAACCAGTCTCTAAGCTTTTTCTAAATATGTATAATTAGGTTTGCAAAATTGCTTATATTTTAAACTGGGATCAGAAGCTGATTTGCATTCAACTTTAGCAAAATATTTCATCTTTGGCATAGATGAAAGCATTAAAAAGCATGAGATTAAAAGAAATTAGTGCATTATAAACTACTAAAAATGGCTTAAACTGAAATTTTACCAATAGCTGTTGTCTGTAAATCAGTGAGTTGGCTCATTGTGTGCATGCAGTTTATACGTCTGTTTAAAGATATTTCATAGGAGTTTTTTGGACGGTTTTAAGCAGCGATTTCTAGGAAGCACCTAGTATTTATCTCTTCTCCACTCCTGGTTATTCCTTGATCTCTGGAGCTTGGCTGCAATCTCACCTTCCTCTGTCTTACATCCCAACCACCACCTTCCTGCCAACACACTATTAACGATAACCAGCAAACCTTGTTAGCGTGGGCTCTGTTCCACATCACTTGTCCCAGGAGACTGGATGGACACAGGGTTTGTCTCCATTGGTAGGTTTAGAGGAGCTTCAGATCCTTTGCTTATTGTCCAACCTACATGGCCACATGACATACTAAGGAGCCTTGTCGATGTATTAGTGCCTCACCTGAGCTCGTCACCAAGGTAGAGTGACTGGATTTGTTGTTTTTTTATACATGGGCTATGCTGCTCTTGAATCAGACCTGGTTATGCCCACACAGCTTGTAGTGCCAAACAGAGGAACTCCAGGGTCTGTTTTCCATTTCTGTTCTCCCATTTAGGGGAGCTATTCTACAAACATTTCTTCAGATCCTATCAGTTTTGGTTTTTAGAATCGTTCCTTTTGTGAAGGCTAAACTTTGGCAAAGGAAACATATTGCTTTCTGGTGAAGTGGCAGGCGGCTTCCCTCAAATCATAACTTAAGCTTAATTGCTTTTGAAAAATGACACAATATGTTGTTGTATCTTGCAAGATGCTAAATGATGTGGAAAATCCATTAGAAATCCTGCTGAGATGTGGATAACACCCGCGGACCAAACGAGTATCTCTGTACTTGCTAATTTCCAAACCTTAAGGCATGAGCTTTAAAAGCATTCGCATGTAGGGTATAGCAGATAAAATTAAATTTTTATAAATAAATAAAGCAAGCTGATAGCTTTTGGCTAAAGAGTAATTCAAAACAAAACAAAAATGCTCTGTTCCTTGATCTGTTGTCTGCACTAGGGTCATTTAAAGTTGGAGGTAATGAGGTTAGTGTCTGTGTTCAGGCAGTATAAAATAAGGCTGCAGGCATGAAGGAGAAAAGCTTCAATATGTGAGTTTCCACCTGGCTTCTTCCCTTCTGGTAGAAGTTGTTTTCTGGCAAGCACTAAGCTCCAGATCTGAGGAAAATGTCAGCTGTTAAACTAGAAAGCTTTTAACTTGAAGAAATAGCTGCGGATAAAAGACTTAAAAGGACAGTAAAGCATGAGAAAATAACTTTTCGGTGACATGCCAGACTTCATCAGAGTGTTCCCAGACGACTTGGAGGCACGGGGTCCCTCTCAGAACCAAGGCAAAACCAAGTGGCACCTCATTAAACTGCTGTGACCATTTCTTTTTGATCTGGATCTTGTGATCTCACAAACTTTGTAGAGCACCAGCTGAAAAAGGAGCTCTACACCTGCAGAAGCAAAGCTGTAAGCACACTTCTAAGTGCTGGCTGGTTGGGGCCCCAGCTCCTAACAATGACTGTGGATCCTTCTGGACTTTTTTCTCCATGTTCTTTTGGAGGGGGGATGCCTCTACCAGGATGAAGACTAGTTCTCCTAAACCTCTTTTGTTTAAGGTGTTCTTTGTGGGTTTGTAAAAAATGTTTTTTAAATTCCCCTCCACACCACTCCCTCCTGGTTTATCTCCTGCTTTCCATGGCACTTATTTCACAAAGTATCCACCAAGACTATATAAGGAGGACTATGTATAAGGAAGAATTTTTTTACGATGAGAGTAGTAAAACAATGGACCAAGTTGCCCAAAGAGGTGGTAGTTGGCCCATCCTTGGAAACATTCCAGGTCAGGCTGGACAGGGCTCTGAACAACCTGATCTAGTTGAAGATGTCCCTGGTCATTGAAAGGGGGTTGGACTAGATGCCCTTTAAAGGTCCCTTCCAACCCAACCCAACTCATTCTATGACTCTATGACACTTTTCACATTGTAGCTTGGGAATCTATACTAACTAGGTGTGCAAAAGAAAAATATCTGGGGGGTCAGGGAAGAGAAATATTGCTATGGAGGAAAATTTCAAAGAGCATAATAGACAGACTTAGATTTTTGAAAAAGAAATGATAATTCCCATTTTAATATGGGAATTAAAATACTGAAAAAGTGTCAAATTAATTTTCACAAGAAAAGAGATGAGGTGATGCAAACCAAACAAAATGTTTAATTTAGCAACAATTCTGCTCTGTCTGTTTCCTCAGCCCTTGTTAATTGTGTGCCTGATTTGGCAAGTACAGACATAATGTGAAGATGTTAAGAGAAAAGCTGCTATTAAGGTATCAACCACCAGTTTGGAGCTGTCTCTGGCTTTTTTTCACATTGTAACACCTCTCAGTCAGGCTGAGCATAGGCACTGCAGGTTATATACTCCTAAAAAAGTGGATTAGCTTCTCAATTCTGAGGGTCACCCAGGGAGCCATTCAATTAGAGTAAGGAAACAGTGATAAAAAGTGTCACACTGTACAGGGACAATGAAGTTCTGAGTAGGTCTCAGCTTGCAGTGAAGTAGTAGAAATTTGTCTGATCATCTCAGCCTTGAGCACCACATATTAATTTCCTCGTTTAGTTTTCCTTCCTGCAGTAGTGCCGAACACAACAGAGGCTGCAGCCTTGCACCAAACACCCCCAGTACTTATGCAGATATTTAAAAAGCCTGTGTATCAGCTACAACACTTAATGGTGAATACATATTCAGGATCCGATTTAGCAAGGAGGTAAAGTTGTTTTATTTGCAGACCACTGTCTCTAACTTTCTGGTATGCACGTTAGTTTGTCTGTAATTGTCAAATAATCATTGACTCCCGCATGGGGGGGTCCCTTTAGGCAGCAAAACATTGTGTTCTATCCCTCCTCTTATCTTTGTCATTGGTGATGTAGAAAAACTCGGGATATGTTCATAATTTTTGATTTTTCACCATCTCAAATTCTGTGCAGCCCATTTAGACATACAGTTTGTCTTTCTTCTGGAAGGACAACACACTTATAGGAAGAAAAAGGATCTATTGCTCCATGCTCTGGGCGCCAAAACTGTAAATTTATTTTAGGGTGTTCACTTATGTGACTTTTGAGGTGATTGGTGAGCCAATGTGACAGCTCAGGCTTCCTGCCTCCAAACCCCAAATTAACCTGCCATCTTTGTGTTTGGTTTCTGCTCTGCCCTTGTATTTTTTAGTTCTTGCACAGTCACTTTTTAAAAAAAAATTCAGAAAATAATTTCTACTCAGTATAAAATAGTTCTAGTTCAAAAATAAAGATAAAACCCCAAATACTGATTTAGCATGCCAGAGAACGCAGTTACTTCAACTGATAAGAAAGAAGGAAAAAACAAAGATATAATCATAGTGTTTTCAGTTTGTACTCTTTCTCCTAGGCACAAGCTCAGAGTTGGATCATGAGCTCAGTGTATGATCTCCATTCCCATTAAAATTTAATGAAAAACAGGATGCTCAGTTATTTCTAAAAACCCTAGCTGTTGCAGTTTTTTTGCCCTTTTGTTTTGTTTTGGTTTTTTTTGTTCTGTGGATCTTGTGAAGTCATTACCTCCCAGTGACCTCACGCTTGGCTGCCGTGATCAGCTGTGATCAGCACTGTGATATCACCAGATTATTCCAATCGCAGCAGCAAGTAGAGCCCACAGGAAAATTCTGTGGAGCACAGGGATGAGGAACAGGACCAGGCCTTGAGAGAGAAAGGACCAACGCAATTTAAAAGATCTTTTTATCCACAGTAGGCTTTTGAATAGCGGGAAAAAAACCCAAACCTGCCAGCTTTGACAGGCTGACTGCTGGGGAGCGGGAACAGAGTGAGGCAGATACAGAGGGAGACCATGTAAAAGCATTGGATGCGAGCAGGAATGTGCTGTGGAAAGTTGAGTAATGGCATGTCAGGCTCAGGGATCCTTTTTCACCAGTGAATTTGTAATGGGGCCACTAACTGGCAAATTATGTTGCTGTCTGGTTTTCCAAGAGCCAGCTTGGAAGCTATGCAGCAATAAACATGGTTATCTTGGGTGCTTCACATAATCTCCCTCTAGAAGCCGTGTGCTTAAGTGTCCCTCTTAGGTGTCATGAGGGAAGCATAACCCAGATTCCCCAGTGAGTGGATACTTACTCTTCTCAAATTTGGTCAGGGCAGTTTGGCTTCTTCATGCCTAGGTTTTGTGGCAGGGTAGAGGATAACTGATGTAGTTTTCTGGGTTGTCAGGGCAGCCTGGGTTTGATCTGTGTTTTGATCGTGGTTCCACTTTACCTTTAACTCCATCAAAACCACTGCCTAGATGAGAACAGCCAATTTTAAAATTAGAAATACAGACTTTAAGAAGGGCACAGAGTCCCTTAGTGATGTTTTCTGTTCAGAGAGGAGGAGCTGTCACATGGATCACAATCAATTGGCCATGAAGAGACACATTCCAAGCCCGTAAATAAAAGCAATGTTCTGAACTGGGGAGTATAGATCACCACTGCTCTGTATTTAATGACAGTGAATTTATTCTGTACAGCTTTCTCCAGGGATTATAAAACAGATGTTCAGCCATAAGTATCAGAAACAAGCATTGTCTAAAATGAACAAAGCAAGAACAATTCTTGTAAGGATAGTTAAAACAGTATAGATTCTGTCCAGTATGTACATTATTTCTGCAGCTTTTCTTTATGGAACTTTAACAGCTTCAGTGACTGTCCAGGAGACTGGCAGAAGGCAACAATCACACCATGCTCTGTCTTGGTGTTGTGGCTAATAAAGCAGAGTTTAACTCTGGGAAATCCAGTCTGAGTGAAAAAAATATGGCTGCATCAGCCTTCTCTTCCTTACATTCCAATTTCTAAAGATTTATAACATATCTGAATAATTTTTTCACTTCAAGATTCTTTAAAGTTCTTTTTTTTTATCTTAAGGCAGAAGATATTTTTGCTTGTTTGCATATAGAGGCTTTCTGCTGTAGCTGTTTGGCAGTCACCTGTTTCTAATCCTTCTTCATTTACACAGTGCTTTTGGCAGCTTCCCAGCTTTACTCTACCGTACTGTAAAGAATACGCTCAGCACAGGCTCTAGCTGTTACTTCCTGAGAGGGAGGTCAGTGATTACCTCTGCCCCCAAGCCACAACAAAAACAAAACTCTCTATGAAACGCTAAGTGATGCTGTGTTTTCCTTAGTTTCGTGTATGCTGTGGAAAAGTATCAGAACACTAGAAAACAAACCTGGTTTTGCATGCCGACTCATTTTATGGAGCCTAACAATGACATTCAGATCTTTGTATTTCTCTGTCTTCTGTGAAAGCGTTTCTTCTCCATCAACAGCTGTGTTGTATCATCAAACGCTTATACAAGTAGGCTCTGAAAAAGGGACGAGACACTAAAAGAAGATTTGTGTTCATGTTTATATTGAAGAATTACTGCCTTTATTATCCAACACACTCAAGAGCTCTGTACTTTCAGTAAGAGTAGACTGCATCTTGAACAAAAGGTGTGAAAGTGTATACAAGATTGTAATGTTTCCCTGAAAGTGTCTGCATTTTTTCCATAACAGACCTCATGCAGGCAGGTCAGTGGAAAGAATGTAGTTGAGCTTGTGTTATACAAATCCATGCAATACAAAGCATTAATCAGAAAGAGTCAAGATATCACAGATACTACTCAGCAAGTCAGAAAACACACGTGGTATTGAACAGATCACATAGGGTACATGTGACCACACACACATCACGCTGGGTGTGATGGCAGGGAAGTCACTGCATTCAGGGTTTGAAGAGTGTTTTTTCACTACCATAATGTCCTAATTGAAGTAAAACAGAACCAATTTTCTGTTTAGTAATTGTGCTTTTCAGTTAAGACTCTTCTTACTAACTGAACTCACTGAAATTAATGGCATATTTTTAAGACAGTAGTCCACTCCCAGAGTGATAAGACCTGATTGTTTGTAATTTATGCCAAGGAATGGTATGCAGAGAAGCTCTTGCTTTTATTTATTTCTATAATAACTGCCTGTTTGAGGGTTGGAAGCAGAAGAGCATAGAGGGGTTACACCTGTGGGGAGGAGAGGACAGGACAGGTGACCCAAAACTGACCAACAGGGTATTCCATCTTATCGGTCCCATGCTCACTATAAAAGTTCCTGTCCACAGAAGAGTCCATTCTGTGACTTTCTGGGTGCTTTCTGGTAAGCGATTGTCATCCTGGGAGCTTGATAGGGTTTTATATATATTGTATATATTTCATTGTTTTATCTTTTATTATTTTATTAATACTTTCATTTAAGTAATCTAATTTTATTTTAAATTCGTTAGTCTCTTTCTCCCTCTTCCTACTCTCCTTGAAGGGACATGCTTTCCCTTCTCTGAAGGGGAGCTGTCAGAGAGCAGCTGTCATTTGTTTCCATGGCTGGTCTGGCCCAAACCACAACACATTCCTTACATGCCTGGTTACTCAGGATTTTCTAACTCCTTGAATGAACTTCAAACTTTGTTTGGAGACTGTCTTGTCAGTCCTATCACCATTCCCTAGCACAATAAAGAACTGTAACTTTAATTTCTTAGATCTTGCAAATCTTATGAGTTACCTCCAGAAAGCATGTGAAGTGTATTTCCCCCCCCACATTCTGTTCCATTTATGCAAATTGTATCATTCTTAAAAACCATGTGAGCTTTATATGTGTTTCCAGCTAAAAATGACACATACAATGCTCAAAGTGAGACAGTATATGCTGGCACATAATGATGGACCTTGAGAGAAGCGTTCCAGCATTTTACAGAGAGGAAACAGGGCAGGAAAGGGTGAAGGAGAATGCCAAAGTTTCCATATTGCTCCTTTGAAAGGTCATACCTCCACTTCTGAGTTTCTATTCAACCCTAGAAGCACAAGCTCAGGGGGATTGCAATTCAGTATCACAACCAAAATCACTCAGTATTGTGTTCAGCCAAAGATACATTTCATACATTCAAAGCCCACTTGTGTGTGAGCCAACATTAACAGGTTTTGCACTCTGAAGCAAAATCAGCTTATAAGTACAGAAAGAGGCTAAAGCGATGTGTGCTCCTTTGTACCCATGTAAGCGGATGAACGCTAGATGGTTCTCACAGGCTGAATTTTCAGCTCTTACAAGCCCTTGAATCTTCTTTCTAGGACACTGCTGCTAAGTGTAAATCCCAGTATGAACCAGAGCACAAAGACTCAAAACAGCATACTGCACTGGGTCCTGCTGTCATTGCTGTAATAACCTCAAATAAGCTTTCCTCTGTATTACAGAAGCAGCTAGCTTGTTACAGGATCTGCAAAAGCAAAGTGTGAGGATGCATGATCCTAACATTGTATGTGTGTCAGAGGAGATAGGACCTCATCAAGAATTCTCAATTACAGTAATAATGACATCAAAGAAGTCTTTTGCTGTGAGCCATGCAGAACAGCATCATCATCAGAAGATACAGGGGAAAACCCAAGTAATAGATCCTGCCATGTGTTGTAAAAGGGGGGACTGCACATTAATGTTAAGTTACCCAAAGCATATATCCATGTTTGTCATGTGCCCTTGAGTTTTTCTTCTAGGATATACACATGTATATGAGGATAAAAGATGCAAAAAAAATTTAACAATATTTGTAATTTAGATGTGGTGCTGCCATAACATATTTGTATCTCTCTAAGGCTGAACTTTCACATTTTCCTTAATAAATATACACATGAAATCTGTTTCCTATGTTAACCAGTCCTGGTTGCGATCAGAGAAGATGGATGCACACTCTGGATTACACTGACAGTGCTTTGGTGTGATAGCAAAGGAACATAGGCAAATAACAAGTCACTAATTTTTTACTTTTTAAATGCAAGATCATTTCTGATGATCAAAATAGACTATTATTTCTTCATATTGAATCCTTTCACAGTGTTTTATTGATAATTCAGTAGCAGAGACAGTCTAAGGGCATAAATGGAGCAAAGTGTATAGGGAGAATTGATCTTATATCCAGTGACATACTTTGGAGAAGTGTGTACCCTTTTAGGCTCAGGGTATTCTGCTTTCCATAGGAAAATTCAAAATCTAATACAATTTGAGGGGATTTGCTAAGGGTTTAAATTGTATTCTTGAATGAATGAGGTGGTTTGAGAGAAACAGTGGTCAATTCTTGTGGAGCAAATAAGGATGTTGGTGAGGGAAGGAATGATACAGCTGTCAGCCTCTAAGGAACAGAAAGGGAGAGAAAGACACTTATGGCCTGGGAAGCAGCGACGTGTTTTCTCAGTGTGGTTGTTATGGCCACGTAAATGAGGTCTTCAGTGAATTGAATCTCCTGTTCAGTAGACTTGTTAATTTAATTCTTGGTTTCTTCTTTCTGAGACTCTACCTGTTTAATTTAAACTTTTTTTCCTCTCATCCTACCCTGTGTGACTCTGTGTTCACCATTATTCTTTGATGCTTGCTATATATCCTTAGTTGTATTAAAGTTTCTTTCCATCATTCCCATTCCTGAAGGGAAACACGGGACTAGCATTGCAAATGGCAAACAGCTTCTGATTTTAGATTCCTGTCCCTCCTGGCTCCCCAACTGCAGAAGCCTGCTGGTGTGTCTGGGTGTCTGCTTGGGCAGGCAGCCTGGGCTGCTCTCTGTGCCTGTGATGTTCCGTCTATTGCTGCTGCCTAAATTGGCTGGATTAAAGCTAGCACAAGAGTGCCTGCTTGGGCTGTGGTTATGCCTGAATTATAAGGCAAACAGGCTGTGGGCAACAAAACACTTGCATGAGCCAACTTCTTCTCCTCCTGCCTCCTGCAGGAATCTGTGATCTCATCTTCCCATCCAGTGGTGTCTTGCTTTCTATGAGCCCTTCAAACTGAGGATACCATCTGTTTAGGTCTTCAGAACTCATCTCAGCTCCTCTGATGTTAAGACTGCTCTGTAGCTAACGTGGAAATTTCTGACTCTACTTCAGATTGGATACATTTTTTACTTTCATAAGTTTCTTCATCATGTTACTAGAAGATTATTATTTCAGAAAGACATTCTTTTAGGCCCAATCATAATAAAAGAAAATAGTGAAAATGGAATCCCTTGTCTTGTCCTCCAAAGACCTGGGCCCACTTTTTAGAGAAAGATTTGCTGTCTCCTCTGGAGATCTTCTTGGTGTTGGCAATCAGTGACCTCAATTCCTCTCCTTGACAAAAATCTACTCTTTCTGGAAGTAACTGAGCTATGTCTCAGTTCCTTTTATTTGCAAAGCTTTCAAGCAACCATTTAGAAAGTCTTTTTTTTTTTTACACATTCAGGATTTTCCACTTTCCTGAGAAACAGCCTTCAGGATTTTAACCTGTTACTTGACTACTGCTCATCCCCCACCATGTATGTGACTTTCCCATTTTCTGAGCTGAAGAATTTCAAATGCTAATATTTTTGATGGACAGAATGGCAGTATTTGAATGAAAATCAGTTAAAAGTGAATTAAAAATGTGTGATTCATCTGAAGTAATAGGAAGTTAGACATAAGTGAAGGATGAATCAAACCAATAAAACAAATCTTCATTCATATTCCTCAAATTCAAAGAAAATTCTATATTCTTCAGAACTTCAGTACCAAGATCCCAAACTGCTAAAGAGGCATGAATGTCACAAACAAAAGAGGATAAATTATTCAAGAAAGTTTCACATCAAATAGTAATAGAGGGTCCTGAATGTGAGTGTTTGACAAAGAATAATAATAAAGGTTAACAGTTCCTAGACCCCAGCTATATACTGCAGATTGGCAATTATTATACTGCTGTTGATGTACACTCCTTTTGTGTTGCTTTAAGGGATATAATTTGAATGTAATGTGCTAGAATGCTGTGGAAAATATATACAATTAAAAGCTTGACCATTTATGCAATAAACACAATGCAGGTTTTGAAGGAGCTTGAGACAGGAGTATCAAATAATAAAATGCTTAGTGATTTATTCTTTGATGTTTTGCCCTTGTGAGGGAATTACCTGTATTGAAAGTGTATCATAAAAAGAAAACAAAACAAAACCAGCCAGGATTGTGTGGATCATGTGAGGGAGCATGTAGAAAACAGAGAATAGCTTGTAAAGCTTGGGGTTTTTTTAAGGGTTGTCAAGTCTTCTGAGTGTGGGGCATAATTAACATACCCAGAAGCTCCTTAGAAGAACAACTCCAAGCATATACTAACTAATGATTTAATTCTAAAACCAATGTGAGACAAAGTCTGTAACGAACCCAGACATGAGATGAAGTAACCACAACATGAAATATTTCACTGAATTTTTTAGAGTTGGAAGGGACCGTAGAG
>BJBW01000455.1:532752-631412 GCA_004320125.1 Scolopax mira | reverse complement strand
CATAAGGGAGATGCTCCAGTCCCTGAATCATCTTTGTTATACACCTTCCCTTTTCAATGTTGAAAAGTGTAAATATGAACTATTTATCTGTTTCACAGCAACATAAACCTACTTGACACCATTTTACATTGGTAACTTCAACTTTTAGGCTTTAAAGCATCTTATACCTTGAACCAGGATTTCTGACTTTACTACATAATAAGAGGTAAAATTTGTTTTCAATACCTACAGACAATGTTTTCTGTTAGTGCTTTTTAGGAAGTACAATTCAATTATAGTATAGTTAGTTTTAGTTCTTGCCCTTGTTATGTTAGTTTCCAGTCTTGCCCTTAATTTGAGTCTAGCTTTTTGCAGTTGAATGGTTTACAGATTATTATTTTTTAATACCTACTTTTGATATATATTTTCTTACTTTTGAACTGACTGTACTAATTTCTAATAGTTCATTTTTAAACACAGGACATTACCAGTGTCAATCATCTCCCACTGTTGGTCAAAATGACATGGTGTGCACAAATCACATGCAGGCATCATGCCCTGCCTGACTGTAACTGCTTTCCTTCTCTGGACCTGCATAATGCAAAATTACTAATACAAAACTAGTATTTCCATTTGTAGAGCAGCCTTAACTGGAATTGGAGGGCTCACCTCAATGTAACTTTGCATCCTTCTTTTCCTGAATAGGTGAGAGGTTATTTTTTCCTTCACTGTCTCAACAATTGCTGAAGTGCAATTTGATGCCACCTTGTTAGGAGGTTTCTGCTCCTAATAATAATTGGGTTCCTCAACGTGTGTTTGTTTTACAGTTATTCATAGATACCATAGAGATCACATATAGATCACATTTACAGATCATTCTAGAGAGGATAGGGTAAGGGGAGGTGCTTCATTTGACAAGCCTTAGAGGATTCCACTGAATGGTAGAAAAGGAAATAAATTTCAAAATACAGTTTTCTACTGCCTCATAGAAAGGAGTTGTCTCTCTATAAATTATTTTACTAGCTGCAGAACAATATCTTCAGATCACTAAAAAAAAAAAAAAAGAGACTTTTTTTGCCTGTAATTCAAAGCAAACAATAGCAAAGATGCTGAGGGGAAGACTACTGAATGTTTTCACCCCCTATTAGACAGGGAACGACCTAGCTTTATCTTCCACAACCAAATCTAGGTAAAATTACCTAATTTACTAAGATTGCTGCTTAGAGAGTTCCTAAGCAAAATTAGTATTTCTAAATCAAGCCAAATAAATCACTGACTTTACAGATGGTACTGAAACATTAGGGATGCTGGGCTTGTCCTGTATTTTTGCATGTCTTTCAAGCATATGTACATTTGCCCAACACCAAAGCAATGGCACGGAGCTGTGTCTATCAGTGTCCGTGGTGTGCAGCAGCTTCTGGTATCACGCAGAGCATGCTCCTTGGAGCGACTCAGTGAGCACCCACAAGCAGAAGGAAGGAGACTGCTTTTGCTCTGCCTGGTGATTCAGCTCCACAGTTTGTTTCATCCTTTATGCTTCTCCTGACAATGCAAAGCCTTCACATAACTGAGGATTTCTAATCCCTAGACTTGAGATTCAGCCTCAGTATTAAGATAAACACTCCAAGCTACTAAGAACTAACTGTGATAAAAAACTAAATACCATGAAACAAAAAGACATTATCACATAGAATGATTTTATTTTCTTAAACAATTCGCTTTCTGCATAATCCTCCCACATGACGTTCTTCATGTTGCATGGCAATAAAAGAAATCACTATTCACTCAGGTCACTCCAACTGTAGATCTTACTCTCTCTGTGTAATGCTTATCATTTCATTCTACCCCATACAGTTTTACATCTGCTCCTGGTACAGGGCCACCAGTCTAGCCTAGCCAAATTAAACTGGCAGAGCATAAACTTGAAGGAATTGTTCTCCTCAAAGAAAGATAATGAAAACAACTTTAAGAAATGCTTGTTTCCTGCTACTCCTCCATCAGAGAAGAGATATTAAAAATCTTTGCCTGGTGTAGAACAAGTTCCTTCCTCCATGACGAGGAGAATTAATGCAGCCTGGTGTCCTAAACGCTTCTGTGCTAAATCCTCTTCACTGTTTTAACACCAGCCTTTCCTTGCTATAAAAATGCTCAACCCTTAATAACATCATGCCCCAATGCTTTCCACATCCCTTCTCTGTGTCCTAAACCTGCCTTTGCTACTTCCAGCCCCAAGTTATCCTGAACTTTATCCTCTGTTCCCTATTACTGTGTTGTGAACTTGCCAGTCTGCAGTTTGAGAGTGCCTGGCTAGTACTCACCTGCCTGGTGGCAAGCCCTTTGCATCCCTTCAGCTGTGGGGTAGTCACACAGGGAAAGCATGGGATGAGGTCTTTCTGCCTTCCCTTGCACGACTCAACAGATTTTTAACAATTTGGAGGGTCCCATCACCAGACACAGAGAAATGTGTCCCTTTCCACAATTCAGGGAGGCTACAAACATTGGGGTGTGCTTGTTAAAGGAACTGGTAGCCCAAGACTTCATTTGGATGGGGAGCCACGTGTGTTGCTGTGCTGACATGCAGGGACGGGGAGCAGAGTGAGCAGGGAAATTTACATCTGAATAGGAGTTTGCTGAATTTGTGTGCATAATCTGAACTTCTCGGATGTTTAGGTCTAGAGCCAGATCTTTTTCTTATATAACTAGGCTTGGTCTCACCGATTACATGTGGCAATATCAATTTATTCCAGTCAATGATTTAAACTGCTCTTTTCAGGTATAATTAAAATTAAGAGCTTTTAAATTTTCCTGTTGCCTAGATGAAAGAATTATGGTGCAGCAATCTCTCAGTCAAAACATTTTTATTCACTTCATTCTGCCAGAGAAAAACTCGTTTGGAGAATGGAGGTGTAGTCCGTACTAAACATTTGAAGAAATAGTTATTCCAGTGCTGCTTACAGGAAATCTTTTGGACACCTATTGCAATTTTGATTATAGAATCACAATTGTTAATGATACTTATCAAAGAGTTGGTTTTTTGTCCTCTCCAGGAACTACAGGAGATTTTTTATACTTCTATGTGAAGTCCACTCTCTCTCTACCACAAAATTATTTAATTGCAGTTCACACTACAAACTCTTTTTTCCTGCTGTGTTTCTTCTGCTCTGGTGCTTGACAATCTCTTTTATATTTAAGGACCCCTGGGACAGCTAGATCTGTAGGGAAAATCTGTCCATATAAGTATCTGGGTCAAGCACTGCTTATGCTACTCTGTAGTCTATTGAATATTTTAAAGAACTCCAAAAGGTGCCCATGAAAAGCAAGTTTGGATAATCTACAATTATGCAACTTCTAATGAGATTTGCACTTCCAGTAACCATTGTTTAGGAATTAAAAAATTTAATATTCCTAGATCGCTAGCAAAAATTAATCCTAAAAATTAGTTTTAGTTCTGTGAATATGGTTTGTAATCACTCCTGGTCAGCCAGCTGGTCTTTTCATTTTTTAGTACTTCCCTCATGTTGGTGTCCTCTGCAAATGTTAGCAGTGACGAGTCAATATTTTCTTCTAAATTGTTCATTAAGTTAAAAAATGAAGACAAGAAACAGTCCATTAAAGAGCTTACAAGTACTGCCCACTTGATTTTCTGTTTGTAGTTGTGTTTCAAGATAAATAAGTTAGCAGGTGTGTAATTTGTTTAATATTTCTACTTTCTTATAGGAACCAAATCTTTTGGAGGAACATCACTGATATGGTGTTGAATTATTTTATTAAGACACAGCAAATATTAGCATTCCAGAAATGTGCATAACACATCTTCAAAAGCTGATTTAAATTATTGAAGCAAATCTTATTAGACTGGCTGATAAGTATACTGTAACCACAAAGAATTTAATTAGAGTTTCTGCATTTAATAGTTAGCTACCAGGATATGAGTAGCTGATGATCTAATTTGACTTTGTATTACCTTTAAAATTCTTTATCCTCAGTCAGTACCTCCCATAAAACCATGTTATTGTTTAACAAGTCACCTGTTTTGTATTCCAAGTAGAGAAGTGCACTGAATTTTTCTAAAATAATGAACTTCAATAATAATACAAATTACAGAGTGAATCAGATTTTCCACAGATAGACAAACATACACATATGATATGTATACATACAAATGGAGAAGACATATTTATTGGAGTAAATGTTGGTCTGAGGTTTCTGAATTTAGTTTACGTCATCTAGGACAGCCTTATGAGAGATGCCACAGAAGACCAGCTTTTCTCCATGTTATTCATTCTTTATCAGTGACTTCACCAAGTGTGGTTGAAAGAGGTTTCACTGTAAAAGAAAGCTACACAAATATGCAAAAGTGCAGAACAGCTTATACCAATACAGCTGTATCCACACATTCTGATGCACAAGTATACAGGTATATTGGTTTCAAACAGACATAACTGAAAAAGCAGAAAACTCTTCTAATTTCCTTATATGCAGAAGCTTCAGGATTGATATTAACATTACACAATCAAAAGTTTACCATAAGAAACCAAATGGTGATATGGATGAGCTTTTTATGGGAATTTTTATGGGTCAGTTTTAACCACAGATTGCCTTCTGTCTTTGACTCTAACCTGTTCCGCCCTGGAACAGCTTGAAGAAATATAGTTGATTTTAAACTCTTTTTTGTAAGAGCCATGTGCTTTATGCTATGCTCTGTGAGCAGTCTCAAAATGATAATAAATGTACACACTGCTGGTAGTAGTAAGTACATACAGGACTGAAACCATCCTGTCAAGAGCTCAACAGTGGTGAAGCTCATCATGATTGGAAAGAAATTAGAAATTAGAAAGATCTCACTGCACATTTTACGTACCATCATTTTAATATACATTTTAATGTACATTTAAATGTACAACTTTATGTTTTCAACAGTAATATTAAAGCAAAATTAGTTTCTCTAGGAAAAAAAAAAGATATTTTTACAGCATTTAATTGCTTTCATCAACTTCCTTGCCTTGTGCTTCTGATTAATTTTAATAGGCAACTTTAAGAAGTCTGCGGTGAAAGATAAACAACAGCATACGGAATTATATAGTATTGTATACGTTACAGAATAAAAGAACAATTCTCTGCTGGAATGGGTCTATTCATGAGGGATTTATTTGTCACAAACAGGAAAAACAAAAAAGAAATTACAAATCATGAATCTGGGCCACTGCATTTTACACTTACAGGCCACTTGTAATTTTACCTTGTTTGCTCCCCTTTTTATATAGCAATTTATCTCAGGTGAAAAAATATCCTTGACTTCATGCTATGTACAACAAAGTTTCTGTCTGCTGGAGGCCTACATATTATTAAACAACAAACTAATAACCACAAACAAAATATCTGTTAATGTAGACATTCTCCGTTGCCACTATTAGCTAGAAAATGTTGTGAGAAAGTGATTTGAAAAAATATGATGGGTCCAAGAGCAGTAGCTACAAAGGTCTCTGATGGCCCCAGAGGGACCGCAGACAGAGGTATATTTAGTCAGGTTGGTCTAGTGTGTCTGGATGTGTTTTAAACACTTGAGTTCCAGATTAACCCAGTGCCAAATGACTCTTCTCACAAGGAAATATGGCAATTTTGTAGAGCTGACACTTGAAGTGTTTCCTTTAGGAACATAGCTTTTATAGCTCACAATGTTCCAACTGTGAATCCAATGTTATTCTATCGTCTCTTGTTTGTGATGGTAATTCCTACAGTTACACAAGGGATTGCACTTTATCCAAGTATTTTCCATTCTTGCAAGTGTAATAAAACAAGTAATATAGCAAGTAAAAGAAACAAATGTAATTTAAGGGAATCTGATATTTTTTCCAATTTGCTTATTCAATGCAACCTAAGGCAAATTACTGACGGCTGAATATATTAAAGAGGTAAAGGCAGAAGGATGATAAGCCCACAGAATTTGCCTTTAAATTGGTTGCACCAAATAGGGTATCTGGACTGCCTGCTAGCTTTTTAATTAAGGCTTAATCTAATGTCTCACTGTCTGTCTTGGAGGGGGTAATTTGCAGAAAAAAGTGGTAATTGTATTATTGTAAATTGTAATGAAAGGGAAAGTAACAGAGATATAAATAAAATCCAAGAAAGACAAGTGATGAAAATCATCACCAATTGACCCATGCCCAGCCAGTCCCCAAGCCTTGGCCCCCAACCAACCTCCCCCTACTTTTATTGCTTAGTGTGATGTCATATAGTATGGAATATCCCTTTGGTCAGTTGGGGTCAGCTGTCCCGGCTGTGTAGCCTTGCAATTTTTTGTGCACCCCCCCCAGCCTACTTGCTGGTACGGTGGTAGGGGGAGCAGAAAAGTCCTTGCCTGTGTAAGGGCTGCTCAAGAATAACTAACACATCCCTGTATTATCAATACTGCTTCCAGCACAAATCCAGGAAAGGAGAATGTGCCTTAGAACATAACCTGATTTGAAAGGTTTTATTGTGAGGAGAGGGGGAAATTATATTTCCTTGTACTTTGTTCATCCTTTCATGAAACTTTGGATTCCTGCTTCCTTATAATCCTGACAACAGAACATGCAAATTTATGTCTGAGTAAATCAGTGATAAGCTGCCAGGTTTGTTGACAGTGTGAAAGAGGATTGGTGGTGTGGGACAAGGAGAATGGAAGAAAAGGGGTGTTCTCCTGAGTGCAAATAAAACCTGTTTTAAATAATTATGTGAGGAGTTGGAAAGAGTCAAAGAAACAGCAAACGAAATGTAAGGAGACATTTACTGTTCTGATACAACTTGAAGAGAGTTGTTCTGGTGCTGGTCTGCAGGTCAGTTGTATCTCTTCTGCTCCCCCAACTCATCTCCCAAACAACACTCGTCGTGCTCTGCAATGACTGGAGTCTGACTCACCTTACTGCAGATTTCAGATTGTTCTGCCGTTCCGATTCCTTAGCGCGCAGAAAATCCAGGTGCAATGCAGGTAAATTTTCATGATAAATGACAAAGATCAGAGTAGCAGGAAGAGAGTAGTACTGAGTTTTTCATGCACTAGCGAGGGGTCAGGATTACAATACAAGTCAAAGCATTTATCACCGGGCAAGAGTCTGCTCATGACAATTACAAGATCTCCTAGAAAGAAGTTATTTTTAGTTATTTATCTGTCATAACATAATGAGGCACTGTTAAACAAGAACTCTTACTGACAGCAAAAACTGGGCATTTTATCTATGTAAGGTCATTAGATAACACCCCAGTTTTGAAAACTTGTTCTGTGCATACTTATTTATATGTTAGACATTCTTCCCCTTTTACTAATTCTGTACTACTGCAATTGCATGAAATTAAACCTGGATCTGATATTGCAAACCATGATTTCAGATGGAACAGATGATATTATATTTCCAAAACTGCATGTCGATCAGCCTGCTATTTGAGGTATATTTTTAAAAAAAGAAGGCAAATGGAATTAACTGTAATTGAAGGCAAAGTAAATTAACTGTCATTATGAACAATAGCAAAGAATTAAGATTTTGCCACAAAAAGCAAAGGACTATGGTCCTTCCCACTTTGCTCTACACACATAACTGATACACCTACATTATAAGTCTGATCGCTTTAGGCTCCCTCCATAGATCAAGGTACTTTGAAGGGTCAGTTTAGGTGTGAGGTGGGATGAATCACTCTCTAGAAGTGACTAAGCTCCTAATTTAAGCCTAATGAATCTGGGTTTTTGCAAAGAGAACTACTTATGAGGAAAAAAATCAAAAACCTGCTTTGAGTTCCTAAGTAGATCATGAAAATCATAATGATAACACACATTGTGCTGTCAAAGAAAAATGAGATGTTAATCGAGTTAAGTGATAGACTGAAAGATACCTCTTTTTTGAAACAAATGGTGAAAAATCAGAGTTTCAGAGTTTAAGAAGCTGAAAAGAGATTTAGGAGTGTGATGATACTAATAGCAGCAGCAAAAGTTATAAGTTACTAAGAAGTACACCTTAGATGAAATTAAGGGGGTTTTTCTTGAACTGGAAAATATTTGTATAAGGGACAGAAATCTTCAAAGGGGAGAAATGAAACTCACTCCCTGCACAGTCTCAGGTGGAAATCAGATGCTCCTGGAAGGCAAGACAGAGCCCTCAATCTCGAGTCAGAAATCTGCTTCATTCATTGTCTGGTTGAATAAGGACAGAACTGCAGGATGTGGATTTCTATAGTCTAGTTCAAAAGGGACAGCAAGAAGTCATGTCAGCCTATCCCAGAGCTACAGGCACAGTGTGCCACTGTAATTATTAACTTGTATCTTCAATAAATTTTTCTGGTTGCTGTGGGTTACTGCTTGTCAGTTAGCAATTTTATCAGCCAGGGAATAGAAACAGAGCCTGAAGCTGCAATCCTTTTAACGTTTTCTTCTTTCAGGGCTTGTTTTTATTATCCACTAGATGACCATAAACCAACCGACAACACTTGAACAATCATGCTGGCAGTTTTGTGGCTTTTTAGCATAAAAAAGAAAACAACCTGTTCTCTGCTTCTCTCATTCCCTCTATGTGACCAGGCAGGTCCTGTTAATTCTCTTCATATTGTAGCTCCCACCCTTGTCCATTTGCCTCACTGAATCTGAAAGCTCCTTGCCTTATCCAAGGAAGCATAGTCAATGCCCCCATTTCCCACAGCCTTTGATGAATGTTTGATAGGAACATCTTTAACCCAAATCCTCTTGGAGGTAGATCACACTCTCAGCTCACAATGTAAAAGCCAATGAGGCAAACTCTACAAAAAATTACTGCCCTTGCATATAAACTTCTGTGTGCATGTCTTTTTGCCTGATTTTTCTGCCTTTTTGACTGATTTTCTCTTTTAATTGTACTTGTTTCAGCTCATGCTCTGACACTGTGATTTGCTTTTCTGTTTCACGTGACACTTGAGTGATAGGCAGCTTGTTGTTACTGGCCTGTTCATTTCCATACTCTATAAGCAATCATAGCATCTTTTTGAAAACACTGAGCAGCTGCTCAGAGGTCCATTTTGGATCTTTGGAAATTTCCCCTTTTTTCTGAGTGCTTAGTGCTATCTGTCCCAGTTCTTTTTACCGCACAGAAAAATCTGATTTGGAAAATTTTGCTCAGATGTTTGGGAAGGTGAACTGAAAGTAAATGGAGATAAGCAGCTACCACTATTAAAACTGTTGGTAGTGAAATCTGGACCTCTGGATCTTATTGAAAGAGAGAGCATTTCCATGCTAACATGGAAATGTTAGCAAAAAACCAGTAGCAGAACCTTAACTCAGTAGGTTGCCACTCAAAAGGATCAGAAATCCTCACTGTCAATGTAAGATCATTCTCTGTTCCTTTCTGCATTATTTCCACATTGATTCTACCACAAAACCAAAGGAGGACCAAGAACATACCACACATATTCCTTAGGACTTCAGCTTGCTCTGTGATTACACAGATTATGCAAATAGTAGATTGCTAATTGAAAACACAAAATTTCCATCTGTGGGTGCAACTATCTCCATGCAACCGTCCACTGCCCTGAAACATTTGTATTGACCGGGAAGTTTATAATTACCTAGAATTGCAGGAAACATCATAAGTCTTTCAAAGTGAGAGTGAGAACCAGATGCAATTCCTGGCTGCAGTTAGAAATACTCAGCCTCTTCACCTGGGTGACAGCTTCCTTTAACAACTGCTAATAGTTCTCTGATTTAAGCATTTCTCAAATTATGGATAGTGTGGCTATCCAATATGTTTATTTATTCTGACGAAGTTTGTCAGAAAAACACTTCTTCCAATATCATCGTTGCCACTGACAGAATCATGTTGATGCTACTGGTTACACGCAGTTGCAAATTCCTCAGTTTCTAATATATGTGACCAGAGGCTGACACATTAATTTGCATTAGTTTAAATAATATGTAAAAGTTATAGTAATATAAGATCTAGGACTTACTAATCATATTCTCTTACAGAAAGATTTATTCTTTAAATAAATCTGTATGCATTAACCAGAGGGAAATCTTTAAGTATGGTTTGTAATGGCTGGTTTTTTTGGCCTTTCAGAACAATTCCTCAATAATCCTATAGCAGAAATGGTTGGTGTTTTAGAAACATATTTGTTTATGTTAATCAGCAATGCAGTCTGATCTGCTGAATCTGCTTGCTTTGCAGAGGATGTTCCTTTCCTAGGGTACCTCATGTCTAGCAGAAAAAGCATTAAATGTGCTAGCTCCAACATGATGGGGCATTTCAAATGCAAATCTGCAATGAGTGAGAAGGATCACCTCCTTTTTTCTCTCACTGCAGACTCAACTCTTAAACTCTGAAAGGCTTGCCCTGTTGGTACACTTAATCATCCTTATCCTTATGGTGCACTTTTTACTGAGTCTTCTTTTTCAGTACTCATTCTGTGGGGGCTGGCTATGGGGATGTGCCATGAATTTAAAAACTCTAGAAAATGGTGTCTCTCTTACACAAGGAACGCAGATACCATGGCATTTTGTATTCTGGTATTGTTGCAACAGTCTCAGCACTGTACTGCGGCTGTCGTGTTAAGTGACCTCCTGGGAACTCCTCTGGTTCCCTGGATGAGGGCAACCAAGCACAGCCTCCTGAACAGCAAAAGTCATGTCAGGAATGGCCACAGACGACAGAAGAGGATCACTGCTGTCTAGGAGGCTCCGATGTGAAGGTGCAGAATAATTGGTGTGAGAACCCAGGTGGTGAGACCTGGAGTCACACATTAGGAGGTTTCAGATGCTCCCTAACACTGACAGGCTCTTCTCTGCCCTGTTCTCATTGGTGGTGTTCTCTCTGGAAATAACCTCCTCACCAGCCCTCCCTTCCCTTTCCCTAAGTTAATTCTACCCCTAGACCCCTTTTCATTCCCTCTCTCTTCCTCTTCCTCCAAAAAGTCACAAACAGTTGAATTATTGTAGTACTCCTTGACTCTGCTTATGGATGGCTCTTCTCCCATTTCCCATCTGAACAATTTTAAATATAAGACCTCTGGGCCAGTGACCACCTTAGATTTGAGTTCATAAAGCACTCTGGGGATCTATTCTTAGATAACACTACACACAAAGGTGATAAATTTGACTGTTAATACTATAAGCAAAGGAACAGTATTGCTTCACTGCTGGAAGGCAAATCACAGTCAGTTCACCCTTTTGTTGCTGGTATTGTTGCCACAATCACATTTTCTTTTGCAAAACACAGAAATAAAACAAAGACCAAAGTTACATCTTAAGTCTGGACTCCTTTTATGTCAGGAAAGGTAAACCCTTTAGGGGAAGGTTGTGTCAGGGAACATTGGCCCAGCAAAGAGTAATAACAGAGTAATTGAATAATGATGTTAATGTACTAAGCAGATTTGTGAAGGAATTAAACAGTAAGAGCTGATTTTTGCTCAGATATATGTGTCTCTTGCTCTTACAAATTAGACAGAGCTGTGCTTTAGCATCTGAGGGCAGATTTGGGAAACTCAATTATACAAAAGTCAAACTATTATGCAGCTTTTTTCACCAGTTTCACACTGTGTTTCTTGTTACTAAGATGGGATAACTTGACAATGCAGCAGAGAAATTAGTACCGTTTTAGAGTGTTATCGAGCATAATGTTCTGGAAATGTAGAGAAGTTATAATTCCCTAAATAATACCAAATAGAGCTGCTAACTTCTAAACCCATTTCTTTTGAACTAAGAGGCTAAGAATAAAAGTGTTCTGATCATGGTCTTAACTTGATGTGTTTGAAAACCAAGAGAAATGCTTCAGTCCATCACATTCCCTATGGGTTAGCATATATAAACAGTTTGCTAGAAACTTCTAAATATACTGCAAGCTATTTACTGTCATATTGTCATATACTGATCATAAAGGACAGGGTTAAGAAAAAAGTAATAAACAAAGGACAGTAATCTAAAAGCTTTCTTTAAACACTATTTTTTTCTTCAGCATTATTGAAAAAGATGAGATCTTATTTGTCATTCCATAGAACTGCAACTCTTCGAACTATATCCCAGCTCCTCAAACAACATTGCTGTCATGCCGGTTTTGGAAGAATAAGATGAATTCTTCTATATGGTAGAGACATTCAGCAAACTGTGGGTCTGACTTTTTAAATTCTAAGAACTTTGAAGTATGTGCTTTCATTTAATTTTTTCCCTATTTTTCTCCTCTTATTTTTCCTCTTTCCATATTTCATCAGTGCGTTTTCCAATATTTTAGTAGTCTATCCAAACAATAACAATTGTCATTGAAAACAAGTCAGAAGAAAACATCCTATGCTACAAAACAGGGACTTTTTTATCTGTTAAATAATACCACTTCTACTCTGTTTGGTGAGTTGAGAGCTAGATTACATTTCTTTCAGTTAAAAAAAAAAGGAAAAAAGGAAAAAAGGTAGTTTTGTTGCTTTCGCTGTTGTGAAATATTGTAGGAGGGAAATTAACCTCCCACCACGCCTCCATTTCTTATTTTCTTAAATTTTCCAGGCCTGATTCACCCGTGTATGACTTCAGTTTGAAGCGCTGTTACAATGGGTATGCACAGGAAGAACTGCAGCTGGAGTAGCACCGTGGAGAATCAGACCTATTATCTTGGGAAGTGACTAATCTCGCGCTCCATAGCACAGCCTTTAAAACAGCATCACACTTTTTTTTTTTTTCAGGAAGCAACTTTCTGCTTCAACAGAAGTGCTATTTACCGGCACCTATATATTGTCTGTGTTTTCTGAGGTAGCTTTACTGAGGTTGATTTAAATAAAACAAGCCTCACAACTGGATAAATAGCAGAGGTAATAAGTTTAACCCTAGAAGAAGTTGGCCATTTTACAGAGAAAACAGGAGGAGAATGGAGATCGGGAATCTGCAGCGATCTGTCACTAGAACAGATGGACTGCCCAAAATATTATGAAGAAGGGCTATTTGCAGTTTTTCCAGATGGAATGTCCACATGGACTGAGTTCATGGGAATCTTGTGAAATTCAGTGGAGAGAGATGCAAATTCCTGCCCCTGGGGAAAACACTGCCACGGAGTGGTTCTGGTGAGCAGCAAGCTGAGCGTGAGCCAACCCTGACAGTAAAAGTTGACAACAACACCTGGCCTGTTTGAACGGGATCGGAGCCAGCAGACTGAAGGAAGTGATCACCCCCCTCTACTCAGCACTTGTTAGACACACGCAGCTTTGGTCCCCCAGAAGAAGACATCCATAAACTGCAGCAAACTCAGCAAAAAATCACTGAGATGGAAATAAAGCTGAAGCATCTGCTCTGTGAGAAGCAGATGAGGGACCTGGGCTTGTTCAGCCTCCAGAAGAGATGGCTTCATGAGACCTAACAGCAGCTTTCCCTTATCTAGAAGGAAGACAAGACAGAGGCAACCTTTTCACAATGCTGCATGGTGGAAGAATGAGAGCCAATAGGATTAAGGTAAAACAAGCAAGTTTCAGAGTGGAATAAAAGAAAAAAGACTTTTTCCCCATGAAGATAGTGAAGCGGTGGGACAGACTGCAAGGGCAGTTGTGCAGTCTCATCTTTGGAGATTTTCAAGCTTGAGCTGAACAAAAACCTGAGCAGCCTGGGGTGATCTGAGAGCTGATCCAACCTTGAGCAGGAGGTTGGTCTACAAACCTCCTGAGGTCCCTCTTAACCTAAATGATATATCCTTTGATCCTACTGGAGTGACGGTGGTCAAGAGTGAAGAGGTGCCATGCGAGTAACTTCTAGAGGTGTTGAGATATTAGTTCTGATATGAGAGCAAAATAGCATCCTGTTTGAATGCAAAATCCTTTTCTCTTTTTTATCCCCCAATATTAAGCTGTTCAGAGATTGTGACTATAACAATATTGAGGACCTGTGGCAATTCACAACACTGAAATCTGAAATATTTGAGTAACATCAGCACTTGATAGAATCAAAGTATGGGTCAGTATCCTATTTCTGATTCATCATCCTATTATGTTATCAACATTTTATTCTCTTTTAAGAAAGAACCTGAAAGCTGCCAAATTCTGTTGCTTAAGAAAATCTGTTTCTAGTTTATAAGTATATGTGTCAGTTCATTAATTTCATCTATTCAGATGGGTTTTTCACTTCACACTTACAAAGTGTGGAAACAACCACTGTTCCAAATGTACTGACAAAGGCAGTCCAAATTATATTGATAAGAGACATATGCCTTCTTCACTGCAGAACAAGTAACCTGACTTGTAGGACAAGAATCGATGTTGTAGCTGGCTTTCTTTTTATGTTTATATGATTGAATAGTTTTAGTTTCTAACAGAGTAAATAGCTGTAAAACCAGCTAGATTCCTTCTTACATTTATATGAAAAAATAGTTTTAGTTTCTTATAAGCAGCTGTAAAAATACTGATAGGACTTCAGATTGAATTTTTTTATATTTTTCCTACCCTTTCCAAAATGACAGGCCTTGTCTCATCTCATGGAAGGTTAAACAGAAGCTCAGAAGAGGGGAGGAACACACTCCTACATTTGCTGGTGGTGGTTTGGATGTGGTCCTTCCCATGCTGCCCACATTGGGGTCCAGCTTTGTGCAAACTGTATGGTCATGGAGATCAGGGAGCAACCTTTTAGAAGGTGCTCCTCGAGAACTTATTCCTCAGGGGAGGGAGAGGAAATACTGGGTTGTCACTCTTTGTAATTCCTACTCATTCTTACCCATTCCCTGGACAGGCGGTGGATGAGAACAGTGGTTGTTTTAGGAAAACTGCTATTTCTGCTCCTGATCTTCAGAGATATCTCAAAATAATATTGAAACAGAATTAGAGGTTGTCAGTTTTGATATCGCATCCTTAAGCCTTTGCTGAACAGCCACTCAAGGGAGTGTCAGGAATTGGTGGCTTAGCAGAAACAGGCTTTAACAAAAGGTCAAACAAAATCATAGTAGGATCTTGAATATATTTCCAAGTGGACACTTAAGACAAGAGCTTTCTTGGACAAAGGGAAATTAAAGGACATTTAGGAACAAAGAGTCCTTGATGAGGATTTATTCTATTTAGCTATAGGTTTTGAACAGAAAAACATTTTGCTTGACCTGAGAGAAATGTTAGGGTCCATTGAACGTCCCAAGTCAAACAGCAGTCTCTGTACCTTTTAATATGTGAAGTATAAATGCACAATGGAAAGGAAAAAATGGCTCCAAACATTACTGAAGTAGATTTATTCATAGAGTATTATGCTTTTAGAGAGGTCACAAACATCAAAATTGAGAAGGACAAGTTCAGACTACAAGTTGTGTTCTAGAAGCAACAATTCTGAAAAGATGTTAAGGTTAATGGTAGATAACCTCAATATGTTTTTCCAGAGAGATTTTGGGGAATGGAAGTTAAAAAAAAAATGTTACAAGGAACAAGAAAATGAGATTTCCTTGATTCCTAAAGAATAATTCTTCCAGGTCTTAAGCCATTAAAGTAATGTTGTAAAATTGCTCAAAGAGAATTTCCAGACTGAGATAAACTCTTAAGAGTACTGTACTCTGAGACTGCTGGAGAGGGCAATCTTCAAAAGAAAAACAAGCTAAAGTCACAAGTCACAAGAAAAGCAAATTAAGATATCAGTCTCAACTCAGAGATGCTGCATCACTGTAATCTATCAGGATTCAGCATTGTGATCATACATGTGAGGACTGCAGTTTGCAGTTTATAAAGCAAATATTTAAAAACCTTCCTGTAAATCTGATTTCAATCCGTTAGTCAAATATTAAAGTTATAGAAATGCAAAGTGCAGAATTTTTCTCTTCATGCTCAATTAACCAATGAAATAGCTGATAACAGTGGTAGTAAACTCACCAGTAGTTGAATCTTTTGCTCAAGATTTCATTCCTTTCCAGAAACATGTTCTAGGTATGGCAGGTATTTATAAAGTTGTGTTTGCTGTAGAAATTATCAATGGAGTTCAATGACCTGTTTTACACAGAAGGTCAGTTGAATGATCAGTTTTGACTTCCTGATTTTAAATTACAAAAGAAAAGATCTGAAAAAAAATAGGATTTAGGCTTTACACTTTAAAATAAGGTACCCTATTTAGGACAGAAAAGATTTCAAATTCTTGTTTTATTCATGCACTTAAATGAATTCTGTTCCCAGAAGTAACTGTAATTGAAGAAATCCTTTGTAACATGCTAATTTTTCCTTGCAAATGCTCCCTCTATTTCCTGACATTTCTGCCTCAGGAGCTGTGGTTCCTCTGCTCAGCAGTCCGTACTTTCCGGATCACACTGCCAGCTGGGATTGCAGACAGGACTGGCTCCACACTGCCCAGCATGTGGAGCAACGTATATTGTATTATTTACCTTTAATCTAAAATTAGTGTTTATAAGCTAGCCATTGAAGTGGGAAGGAAACTACAGGTTCCTGTTTATTTCTAGTAATAAAAAACAACTGGGATATTTTTTAAAACAGCAGCAACCTATAAAAATTAAAATTAGAAAGTCAAATGAGGCTAATTTCCCATTCTGTGGAGCTGTAATCAGTGGCTGTAACAGAAAGGCTGGTAAAAGCTGATTTGCCATCTGAGCACTTCAAATAAGTACCTTGGCACTTTCTGTGGAGAAGTGGAACAGAACAGAGATTTAACATAACTTCCAAATTTTCATTTGGATACTTCCTCATCCCCTTCCGACCATTAGTGCGGAAATGAGTATACTTTAAAGGGCCATTTTCTGCAGCATTTGTCTGTGAAAGGGATTATTTAGCACTAACAAAAATGGCAGAAGCTGACCTGTAATGTGTTAAAAATAGAAGTTAGGTGAGGCTCTCAGCTAATTTTCTTTAACTCAATTGTCACTGATTTCAGTGAAATTATTCCCACCTTGCAGTAATGGTCAGAGTCTTTGTCTTTATTCCTGACAGTGGACACATTTTAGCCTTAAGTTTCAAGATAACTCTAATTAAATATCTGCCACAGCTGATAAACCTCGGACTTCATCAGAGACAGCAAAAGCAAAGTTTTTCAGCTGAAATCCATTGTGCATTGGATTTTGTGCAATGGATTTCACATCTGATGGATAAAAAAGGATGTTAGCTCTAATTGCATTACCATGAAAAGGTTTTAACCTTTTCCTCTAAATGTACTTTAATATAACATAAGTCAATGCAGAGACAGCAAAGGAAATTTCAGGGAATGTCATTAATTGATCCAACAGTAACTAGAAAAACAACAACCATCAATATGGTATAAGAAGAGTGAGGAAAACGTGCAACAATTTCCGAGTATGTATCACAATATATTGATTGGTTGCATTAAAGGAAAATTCAGTAATACACAACTAGAAATATAAAACGTTTTTAGTAGTGAGGGTGAATACTCACTGTGATTATTTACATACAGTGGGTACATACTGGATTCTCTGCCCCTCACAGCCTCCAGTCAAGGCTAGGTACCTCTCCTTAGGAGTTTGGGGCTTGATAAAGATGCTTATGATTGTGATTCTGTGGCCTGTGTGACAGATCATAGTAGGTTATTGGGCTGACTTCAGCTATTCCTAAAATATCTTTGGCTCCTCCACATCTAAGTTACCTTTGGCGTTATAAAATTAAAAATTTTATATTTCACAGAGCTATGGTGACATGGAGATACTTTGCACATTTATTTAAGAGAGAAACATAGTATTCTTTTCCAGCTCAAGCAAATATTGGAGATGGAAGAATATTTTCCATTCACATCCTCGGCTCTTTTTGGAAAGTTATATAGTGATAAAGTGGTAGAATATGAGGAAAAGAGGAAAAGAAAGCTTGCAGGAACATACCAAGTGCTTGTGATTCAAAAGATAAAATACAGTGAAAACTAGAACACCTAAACTAACAGATTGAAATTAGAATGCAGATTCTTTTTTTCCTCAAATGTCCACTCATGCCATCAATTAAGGAAGCCCAAATGAAAATTTTATGTATACTTCATAGCCCCGTCAGATGCCACATGGGCCCTAGGAACTCTAGGATCCATAGTACTCTCAGAATCAGCTAGACAGAACAACTATTTATTTTTCAAAGCAAATATGAGTGTTTTCTATGTCTACTGCAGGAAAGGGCATAGGGAATCCTTTGTGCAGAAGGATGCAGAAGGATGCGCTCAGATGTGGGTATGACAGGGATGAAGGGTCAGACCAGTTGGCTGCATCTAGACTGCAGAAAAGAAGTGCTCTGAGACACTCCTAACAATCTCCTTTCTTCCAGTCATCTCAGCCAGGCCCCGTTCAGCCCTCTCCCCTTGGTCTATCCTATTTTATGTCCCAGGAAAGTCGGTGCTGGTTGGGAAAATGCTGCGGTCAAGTCTGCTCTTGGTGCTGGGATCCCTCAGAACATGGAGATAAGAAACTGAAGCTTAATAAACAAGTTAGTAAATTCGACAGGAGACATGCACATTCTTTTAAGAACCTTAAAAGATTTGAGGGTTTTAATTTGCTAACAAAACAGATGCCTGGAGGTATGAGGAATGAGGGGAGCACGAGTGACAGAAAAACTTACCCTCACAGGTTGTGTCACGGGTCAGGCTTTCATCCCCTACATTCATGGGGAGTCCGCACTCATTTCTGAAGCCAGAAGCAAGGACCATTTAAAATTTTGTTTCTTCCACGTTTTGCTAAGAATTCCTCTGGCACTTACTCTGCTGACATGAGACAGCTCACATAACTACAGAGTGGCTACCCTTTCAAGGGAAATGTCGATACTGACCTATGCCACTGACTGACATTCTTCTGCACTCCAACGGCTTTGATTTTTGTTGCAGTATCATGTTTCAATTAACTGAGCATCACCATAAATGGGGCACATACAGACATCAAAGAAAGGACAGAAACATCCATTAGCACTATGGGAATATTTCTTTATAAAGACCCTTCCCCTTTGACTTTTCAGTTCTTGGAATTATAATTCCTAATTCTACTGAGTAGTGATGTCATGGACCCCAGAGACATACTGTTTTCTTGGACCATTATTATCACTCGTTCTTACTAATTCTTCAATGTTCTGCGGGTAATAAGTGGCCTGCCTCTCTTTTATTCTCAAGAGAAAACCAGCTTATCACCTTTACTTTTACCAGTCACCTTTTCTTTCATGTGGTCAGACTGATTAACACTGCTAATTAAATTCAGAGCAGTTGTTCTTAGTCTACATTTAGCTTTGAACTTTCCAACTCATTTTAGATGCAAAAAAGAATTTATGCTCAAAAACCTGTGGTTTTGTTTTCCAGCTTCGCAAGTTGACCTAATGAAGGATATGACCTCTCTCTATAAAACTTGTATTTTAAATCAGATATTCTGTAAATTCATTTTATTAAAGTTATCTTGCAACTGAAATTCCCAGTTTTCACAAGGGACATTGCATCATCAGAACTCAAACTTGAGACCTGAACACTGCTTTGTCAGTAGACAAATGGTCTTTTTTTCATTGAAATGAAATCAATTGCTACAATAGCAGCTACCACATGAGAACATAACCACTGTTTATGGCTAGGTAGCTCCTAGGTTTCTGACATACAAATGAATGCCCTCAAAAAGATCTGAAGTTGCCAACATATTTTATACTGCTGTCAATCTTACTGCAATTAGCACTGCTGCTAAAACTTGCTTTTGTGCACTACAGAAATGTGACATGAGGATATATGTGCTTGTTTTTTCAAAGAACAATTTTGTGGTCTAAATTGTCTTTGTAGAACATGGCAAGATTAGATATTAGACTTATAAATCATATACTTGAAAAAATATCTACATATTTTCTTTGAGTACATAACATCTTACAGCTTCAATAGAAAAGCACTGAAATCACTAGGAACATTTATGTCATAAGGACTGCTTGTGGGAGTAGATATATAGCAATTTAGAGACAGTAAATATGCAATAATTTGTCTATATCTCTGTGATATTTTTTTTTTTTCATTTGGAAAGAAGTGTTCAAAATTCTAGCACAGACCTTCTGCTTCTCTGGTGGCATTTTGTTCTGTACTGACAAGCCATCACACTCCATCATTCCCCCTTATTGGTATGGTGAAGAACACCAACTAAGGCAAAGTCATTCTTAAAACAACCAGGAATATTTCTGGCACTTCAAAATGAAAGAGCATTTGTTTCAAAGTGAGACTACAAATGCAACAAATGACGTTTACTGGTCTTAGACTTCAGGCAAGGTTTGTGAGAGCTGCTAACTTATTAATATAGGACTATATGGTGAAGAAGCAATGTGACATTGAGGACAAGGACCACAATTTCAGCTTCAATCTCTATGCCTAATTATATATTTTGAATTGAAAAAAATTAATATTTTTAAGTAAGCAAGAGCTTCAGGATTTTATGGTCTTTTGAATGAACTGACTGCCCCTGGGTGCAAATATTTATGTAGTCTACATGTTACAGGGGAGATGTACCAACTATGTGTGACAAATGATTACATCTGACTGATAGCCTTCAAACTCAATGTAGATTCATCTGAACTGTATATTTTTCATAGTGTAAATTTTTACACTAACCTGCATTTTAAGAACAATTTTCTGATTAAGGTCACCTTCCTTCCAGCTGCTATTTGACCTGCAAGCTCTTCTGGCCTTTGGACCTTGCCTGGGCCTCTGCTTTCTGACTACATTTAGCTGTAAACGAGTCTCTTGGGTGTTCTTTGTGGGTTAAAATACACAAACTAATATTTTGGGGAGCTCTTGATGAAAAGGATGATTCTTAACAGGTAATATCCGCTTGGGTACCATGGAAGAAAATCCAAACCTCCCTATATTGTCAGCAAAACCTTATCATGAGCACACAGACTTTAATAAACAGTGAAATTGTAATTTTTCCCTAATACTAATGTACAAATTTCTTTTTAATATTTAAGATGTCCATGGAGTAATTTTCACATTTCATTCAATGTATGATATAGATGAATCATTTTGTTGCATGATTAATTGCTGTTTCTTTGAATACTACCATGTGCTTCCCATCAGACAGATTTCTAACGGGCACAGTAGCTTTTCCTAGCACAAGGGTTTTGAGATTGACATTAAGTGGGTTCCTGCTATCATGACCATTTCTAAATCAAGAGTATGGAACAGCCAGAAATACAAAAATTTAGCAATATCTCAGTTTTATATCTTCTTTTTATATCTGCCTTATTACAGGGAGCACAACCTCACTCTGCTGCCCTGACACACTGCCTTCCTTTGTTTCTCCAGTTCATTTCATGGTGGGTTGAGTCAGTGCCATTCTCTGGATCGTATTGTGATGTTTATTAGCAAGGAAACAAACTATTGGCTTCAACCACTTCTCAACTCCAGCTTACTTCTCCACATTCACTGATGACAATGAGATTTAAAGTAAAACAATCATGTTCTTCCACCCTGGAGCATTTGTTTTTAGTCTAAATAATTCATTGAAACGCTAATTCAATTTCACAGTTGCTGCCATCAGACTGTTTTACTTTTTAAATAACAAACGTGATTTTTGAGAAATGGCTTACATAATGGAAAGTCACTCCCATTCCTCTTCATCCGAGCAGTATGAATTATGTATAAATACATGGAGAATGCATATATTTTAAAAAGTGTCTGGACTTGCCACAGTAACTCTCCTCCTCAACAGAAGACGAGCACCTTTGTCTCCCCACCTGCATCTGGAAAGGAACAGACCTCCCTCCCTCTGCTTTTTCTTTCTCCCCTGGCATAGGACCAGCCAAACCTGCAACGTCCCTGAGGAAGACAAAACAACTGCTGCTCTCACCTGGAAAAAAGCAGGGGGAGATGGTAGGGAGGCAAGAGCTCTGCTCAGAGGCCTTGCCAACAGCTTACTAGGTTTGTGTAACAAGCACAAGTGTTCTGCATGGCAGAAATACACATGTAAGAGAGGCATAACATTAGCTAATGGTGTAATGAGCACAATTAACCCTGTAAAGTGTTATTATATCACTTGAAATGTTTGCCAACCAGATAACAATGATGATTTGGCATTGAGTGTCCTTGAAGACAGATTATATTTTTTAAGATACTTAGGAAAATAGACGTTTGACAACTCTTTGACAACTGATTTTGTAACAGTGGAGTGATGTAACTGCAGTGTTAACAAGTACTCAATATTTTCAAAAAGATCTAACGAGGAGCACATGTATGTTGGACAGGTTAAGACTAGCCACATGCTTCAGGATGTAAGTGCAGGAGCTGTTTCCACAGGATGAGATCTCTGCTATCTTCCACGTGTTTTATTCTGGACAAGCCAGAGAGACAGAGTGTATTTTGTTAAAAAGCTCACTTGATTTTATTAACAAAAATCATTTAATACGCATCAGGATGTTTCTACCATGAATACAGACAGTATTTGGTTTCATAATTTCCATGTGGTTGGTCAGTAGGATGAGTGCCCAGGCAAAGGACAGCGCTTTGTCTGGACTGTCTTTAACTACCAATCATGGGCAGTTAATAGTTATGTTGCCTGGTGGGCAGAATTTTCAGAATATGCTGATTTAATTTATCATATGGGACAATCAAAACTTGAGACTGACAAAATCACTTGCTTCCAGTCACTGGCAAGCCTGAATGTTGTGCACACCTGTATCGCTCCATCTGCACTAACTGAAGTTGGTAAATCAATTTCCATGAAAGCCGGTAAGCCGTTACCATGTTGAAGGGAACCCACATTTCATTTTGATGAATTATGTGCCAACAGGCCAGCTTCTGCAAAATAGTATTAGTACAGATGAAAATCATAGTTGTCCAGAAACAGCAGCAAATTAAAGAAAACCTTATGCAAATAAACTATAATGGGCTTTACTGTACCTGCATATTTTTCATGAAGTTATAACTCTAAAATATTAAACTTCCAGTTTCCATAGCAATGTGTCAGTGGTGCTCATAGAAAGCAAAAAGACCATCATTTTCTCTCAGTAAAACAAATTCCCAAGGAAACAAGAACAGATGGAGGAAAACAGAAACATCTTGAAACCACTCTTATTATTTAGGGATGGGAGATCTTCACAAGTTTTAGGGGGCTGGTTTGAATAAGTGCCTAAACATCCAAAGTCTCATTTGTGTCTTGTTCAAACTGCCATAGCTCTCAGGTATTAGTACCAACACAGGTTTCTATCTTCCCATTTACTCTTAACAATATCCCAGTGAAGACTAGTTCAGTCCCCATCTCGGGCTGCCCCTCTGCCACAGGTTAAGGGAATTGACTGCTCCCCTCTGCTCAAAGCCTAGGAAGCCACTTCTGAAATACCTTTTGAGTCTCCTGTACAAGGTGGATTGACAAGTCCATAAGAAGATCCCTGTGAGGTCTGGGGAGTTGGGGGACATGATATGTGAGGAGAGACTGAAGACTCTGTGATTGTCCATCATGGAGACGGAAGGTCGAGGAAGGTGGTGGGGGAATGTGGTTGCTGTCTGTACCTCTTCAGTGAGGGGCTATAAGGAAAAAAATCCAAGCTTTTTTCAGAGGTGACTGCTGGCCACATGCTGCAACAAGGAAATTCTGGTGGATATATAGGG
Source organism: Scolopax mira (assembly GCA_004320125.1). Lineage (NCBI taxonomy): Eukaryota > Metazoa > Chordata > Aves > Charadriiformes > Scolopacidae > Scolopax > Scolopax mira. The sequence continues at coordinate 607,972 of BJBW01000455.1, read as the reverse complement.
AAAAAAAAATCACCTTGAATATGTGCTCAACAAGGCTGTGTCCTGGAAGTTTTCAAGACTGAAGGGGCCCTGGCCCTCAGTCTAACTTCGAAGCGAACCCTTCTCTGCAGGATTTTGGACTGGATGAACTGTAGAGGTCCTTTCCAACCTCAACAGCTCTGTAATTCTATGATTTCATTCCTGATACTCTTCAACAGATACTTTCCCCTTCACTGGAAAAGTGGAAAGACCATCAATAGGAAAACTGACCAAGGCATCCCTTCATGCCTAGGGCAAGACAACAGCATCCTTTAGAAGAGGTGTATGGCATTTTCTTCTACCCACCTGGCTCCATGCAGTCCTTGCAACAGGGCAGGTTGTCCAAGTACTCCTTGTTTATAATCCTATCACCTCTTAAGGAAGACAGTGCAAGCCAGATGACATCTGCAGAAGTTAAGGACTTATCAATACTTGACCATCTTGCTGACTCAGCAAAGAGCTGAGCTGATGTTAGTTAGCTCTGAAGTTCTTATTGCAAAGTCTGGGACTGCTTCCTCACCTCTCAACCCCTCCTTCAGATCCTAATTCAGATGAGACCCTAATCTTCTCAAGGAAAAGGATTTTTCCTTGTATTGTCAGCATCTGGGTTGTCGGCAAGGGCTGTGCAAATGAGTAACACTAATCGGGAGGAGTGAATGCATTACTGAACGGAAATGATTATTTTCACTGCAGTTGTTGGATCATGTGGCTGCTACAGACATTGTGGCACTGAGTGTAAACACCCATACACATGAAATTTTGCATTTCAAAGTGCAGGAAGCAGAGTGCTAGCTGTGCTTTGAGCATAGCTATTATTTTACAGATTATTTTACAGGAGGTGGGAGAAAAAACAAAACAGAGGGCTTCACATAGGACATTTTTTGATTTTCTAATAGGATATTTACAGTACAGTTAGTTTAGTTGATAGGCACTGTAATGACGATAATCTTTTTTTTTTTCCTGTGATATATTGCAAGTTTGCTTATTCAAGACTTGAAATCTGCTGAGCATTTCAGTTCTATTATATATCACTGACCTAAATAAAAAGAAGGCTGAAAATCAGAAGAAAATCAGAAGAAATAATAACCCCATTGTCCTGAGCTAAAATTATGCATTATCCTTGGAAAATTGCAGGTCCAAAATAACTGGAGCTTTATTGTTATTAAAGTACATATTCTAGTTGAGGAATGATTCATGAATGATTTAGAATTCTTCTTTACTCTGAGGCTAGTGGGAACAGTCCTTGCTCCAGCTCCGCACTGGAGTATCACTTAACATTGTGCAGTAGTTTGGAATAAAAGGTGTCAAGTGTCTTTATAACTCTGTGACTATTCTTTAGAGGTATATGTTTGCTACAGGTGCAGGTGACCTGAATAAATGTCTCTGTACATAAATATTTGCCCATACTTCCAGCAATGCCAGCTGTTTCAGAAGGAGTTTCTGCCTCTGCCTGCCTTGCTTGTAAACTCATAAATATCCCAGATCAGTGAATCTGGGAGTCATTATAGTATGAATACTAACAAATTATACTTTTCCATGAGAATCATGAAATTTTTTCTTCCAAGTGTGGAATAAGATAAAATGAGGTGATGGACTAGGTTTGCTTCTCAGTGTGAGGATTCTTTATAACCGCAAGTGAAAGAGAAACTATGCAGAACTGCATATAAATCTCAGAGTATTTTCATACTTGAAACTTGTTCTACTCTTAGGAAGACAAGCTGGTCCCTGTGGCTCAAAAGCAAGGAAGATAACACTTAAAGAGATGCTTTGCATAACGAGAGCCGGTGGTTGTACTGAAGGAAACTAAACCTTTCATGTCTATTGTATGATGAAGTGCAGTGTTTTGACAGGGAGAGGGAATCTGCAAAAAATTTATAACAAACTGAATGAAGGAAGTTAAATATGCTCTCCAGCACAAACTTGCTAAATCTAAACAAGCCAATGTGTGACAACCAAATTAAACTCTCAAGTGCAGAAGAACAGAGTTGTCTTGCTAAAATGAGCTTTCTAAAGTTGGGTAATCTTTCATTTCTTAAGTGGTCCCATTGGTTTCAGTGGGATGGCTCCTTGAAGTGAACATCCAGTATAAATGTGTCAGAATCTGTCCCTTTTCAAGAGAAATTTGTGAACTGTTCAAATTGATAGGGAAAAAAATTTTGTTTAGAAGACATTGAGAAAATTTAAAATAGGCAAGAGATGAGCAGAATCCCTAGAGGAATTGCAGTAGTGGTTCTGTGGATAAGTATCACAGACTTAACACGAGTAGCAAGAGACACTGATAAGTGTCTGAGAATTAGCAGCAGTATCTCAGCCTAAGTGTCTGATTATAAGAGGATTCACTTCTCATAAATAGAAAATAATATGTGGAGGTAAAAGAAACCATGTGCATTACTGACTCCTGAGAAAAGCTCCAGGACAGCTTGTGTGCGATGACGCCCTCCCGAGAAGCTGGGGAGACTGGAAGGGATGGTGAGGAACCATCCCTCTGCACCCAGCCAAGGGTAAGGGCTCTGAGCTCATACGTGGGGTTTCCACTGTTGGGAGAAGAGCTTTTCCCCTTCTAGGCTGGGAAATGATCCAGCTGCTGTACACCTCCAGCTGAGCTCTCTGCAGGTGAGGCGGGGATTAGTGGTAGGAAAGTCACAGGGAGAAAAGCAAAAAATGAAAGTGAAATAAATAAAAGGAGAAAACCAAATGAGGAGACAGAATTATCGAGATAAGCAAGGCTGGGGGGAAAACTGTTGATATGGAGAGAACACCTGAACCAATGGCAAAATTCTCTTTTCCTTTCTAGCCTGCATCATATCTGAAAATGTGCTTTTTGAGGTGCTTTATTAACTCCTCTCCTGGAGAGCAAAGCAGTCTCCATCCATGCCCACCAGCAAGGTTTCAGACCAGAATCCTCAATGCCAAAGAGCAGACTTCTCATGGGAGATCATTTGTTGTTCTTTTTCCACGTGAGCTGAAAGAGAGTCAACATTAACTGCCAAGACTTAACACTTTTTAACACAGGTTGGTGTAGAGGCAGCAGTCAGAGCCCAGGGTTAAGATACTCCTGGCTGGGCAGAGGGCAGCCACGGCTGCATCCCTGCTGTGAGTGGTGCAGCGAGAGCACGCCCTGGTCCTAGCCCTTTGCCCACTTCTGTCATTCTCACTGAAACGAAAATTCTGTGGATTTTTTTAAAAAAAAATGAAAAAGCCCAACAAGAGAGCAATTGCAATCCAGATAACAGTTGTATTTTTTCTAATTTACAGTTTCATACTAAACAGCAACAGTGATCATTAGGGGAAAAAAGTATACTTGCTGTTGAATCCAAAAGGAAGATTTAGTTACTAATCTCTGCACCTGTGTCTCAAATCTCATGCACATTCAGTGCGCAAATGTTCAGTTCAGTCATTATGATGTTTATAAAGGATGAAGTGTTTTTGAACAATTTCTCTAATGTATTAGCTTGAAAAGGGCTTTATTCAATGTCAACATAAACCACACACTGCCTGAAAGACGGAAAATGCCACTCCCCTGGTCTGAAGGCACTGGAGTGTGCACCTTCCTTCAAGATTGCAACCTAGTAGCATCAAACAGATTTGTCCTATAAAGTGATGCTTTGCTGAATTTGGGCCTGATTCAGGGTACTGGTACCTGATTCAGCCTCTTGCCCAGCTCATGCAATGGGCTGTAACGTTTTTATTCCTAACACCATTTATTTTGGAAGACTAACATGAAGAAGCAATATTGAAAGGGTTGCATGTATGAAGCCTGGGCCCCAGAGGACTGTTTGGCTCTTGTCAGGGTCACAGGGGCTGGTCACGGCTCATCAGGCTGGGGTAGCAGGAACCCCAGCACATGCCTGTGGAGAAAGCAGAAGGATCAGCTCTGTGGGAATAGTGTAAGTCACCTGGCTGTGACACTGATGCACAATAGGTAAATAATAAGCTGAATGTCCTGTTTGTCATGACAGTTGGAAACGCATACTGCAAACTGAATCCAGCACAAGACTACTCTTCTGGCTACCAACTGGAAGCATATCATTGATCATATAAATATAAAGCAGTGCCTAGGAGACATTACCATAGGAAGAAGTTATGGCTGCTTAGGATATCTGGAATGTATACTTTTTTCAGCTCTTTAGCTACTCGTTATTTTGGACATTCATTGGATCAGCTGACAGCACAGGGAAGAAGGCATGAAGGTTTCCCACAGCTGGGGAAAGAGGGCAGAGCTATGCTTTTCCCTGACTCCTAGGGGTAAAGCAGTTCAAATCTGAATTCTTACACAGCTCTTGCTGATATGGTTATGCTTTAACAGTGATTAAAAATTTATAAGTGATTTAAGGTAGATCAAGAGGTTGAATTTTAGCAGCACTTGATCATTAACCTGTTTAGAGGTTTACAAAGTGTTTTAACAAAATAATTGAACAGAGACTTAATCACAGATTCAAAGATGGCAAGATCCGTGCTAACTTACTACAAGGTATTCCACATCAAGCCATACACATATGGGTAAAAACATAGATCTCAAATCAATACATAGACACATAAACAAAGCATATAAGCTGATGTACACGCATGTGCACGCACACACGGAGGTCTCTGAGTACTGGAATCAGGAAATTTTTAGCAGCAGGTGACTGTAAAAAGCCAGAAGGTACCGCTTTTTACTACTTATGCACGGACAACCAGAAGAACATCCACATCTGTAAAGTTGTATGTATATCACAAACATATAGGTGGAGAGTTTGATGGAAAAGCAGGTAACCTATAGACAAAATTTCCCTTTCCTGAGTTTAGGGTAAATACTCACAATTCATCAACTTTCCTCAATGGGCAGTAGTCGGAGCTCAAGAGGGATTCTCTCACCTTGGCCTTCTAGTCCTTGAGGTATCAGCCTCAAGGTGTGGCATCCTGATTTAGGGTAATCCTGGGCACAGCCCTCTGCAATCCAGAAGGCCTCAAAGGGTCTTTACTAAAATTGTTTCTTACATAATTGGTGACTTCTGTAAGGTGCTTTTCCACTCCGTCTACAGCTCGGACAATGGAATATTCTGATATTTTTCACTGATTAAACAAGCACAGACCTTGTTACATCTTGGGGTCCTGGTATCCCCACAATCCATATGTTGTCAGGAGTGATCAATTATAGCTGTTATCTTCAAACAGTAGGAGTCATGGGGACCGGGCACACTATTGTGTTCTGGTCTGTTGCTCTCCACCTTTTCTTTTTTTTATGTGAGACCATTATGTTACATTCTGGTCCATTGTATGATTATGTGGCCCAGGCTGTGATGAAATCATGCCAAGTACTGATTGGCCTGAAGGGAGAAGAAAATGAGGGGGCTGCAATGGCCCAAAGGACAGTTCAAAAAACCTCTTCTAAGTAGCTGGATATAATTAGTTTGGGTTTTTTAGGTCTTTTACAGCTATATTTTCACTTTTATCTTCATCATTATCCTGATAAGTTATCTTATCATTGCCCTAAGTAACATGCTCTAGCTATGGGCAATTCTGCTTCAGCAGAGGAGTTGGACCAGATCTCTATGGTCCCTTCCAACTCTAAAAATTCAGTGAAATTCAGTGAAATCATGCCAGGGGTAAAGAAAAGGGGCCAGAGACAAGTAAACTATATTTAAGCATCACGAGAACCAAACTTCAACACTTAATGCTGCTGGGGCTACCCACCTCTGTGCCAGCATCCTCCTTCCTCTCCTCCCTCAGTTCCCAGGAACTGTCCAAATGACCTGTGCAATTGCAGGAGGTTTTGGTCCTGGGCAGGAGTGAGGAAGAGCTGACACAACACTCATTTCCCAGATCAGAGGGACAGGCTGGTTCCAGCAAGGAGCAAGATTGCATTTTTCAACGTGTGTCTTTGTCACAGGGCTCTGCCATTTCTCTCTGCCAGGCAGGAGAAACAGGTGGGCATCTAACTTTAAGCAGGATGATTCACTTTGTCAAATCTCTGTTTCAAAAGTGTTTTCTGTGTCCCGTTTTGCTACACTTTGCTGTGAGTCTTGATGGCATGAACTGCAAACTGGCTGCTGCGTACTGGAGCAGGACCGGTCGCAGTGCCCCACACCAGGGACTCCTCATCCCTGAAATTTACCCTGAGTGAGCAGAGGACATGGGCATGGCATGCTGTTTGAACAGGATTTTGTTGTAGTTTGGCTCTGTTTAAGAGCCTTCTAATTTATTTGTTTGTTTATTTATCTCACAACCTTGCGCTTCTCGAAGAAGAACTATGGAAATACTTTTCCCATTTATTAGCCTTGTCTAATCATTTTGAAAACTGCTCCGTACATTGTATCTGCTGCAGTGAATTACTTTGCTCAATTATTACTTTCTGCCATCAATCACACTTTATCTTTTCCACAGCTGAAGGAATATCTTGTCACTTCTTGTATGGAATAGTACACCAATTAAATTTGATTTATACTGTTATATATTACGTTCAGTTAAATTTAATACACAGGGTATAATTTTGACTTCTCAAAGCCTTAGGAATAAAATCAGATACATTTTCATTGGTAAATGATAGGTTAAGCAGAACCTCCACAACATTAGGCATAAAGAAAGCAAACACCATGATTCCTCTCATTGGTTTGTGACAGCCAAGATACTGAAGCTCAGAGATACTGTTGGTAATTCTCATGATAATTTAAAATTACTGCGCATTATGCTCTCACTTTATCACTCATCACAATGACTGTGCTGGAATAAAACACAACTTTATTTTGACTGGAAAACACAAGCATTTTTTTTGCAATTTGACTTAGGTTTTCTTTATTGCATTTCTTTTTTTTCTTTCTTTCCTCCTCTGCTCCTACATCTGAGTCTCCATTTTTATATTTACATTTTTCCTTCTTCCTGAGATTTCCTAATGAGGTAACATTTAACCTTTTTGAAATCTGAGTCTGGACACAAAGAGGAATTGCCATTAATATCAGTCTCATGTTCAGTCTACCATTATGAATTCTGTCTGCTTCTCCAGTTACTCAGCCCTTGGATCTGAGGATAGAAAGCAAAATACTGAAGAAAGGCAACAAAAATAACTCAATGACACAAACTGCTATTGGATAATATAGGAAAACTTTGTGGAAATGAATGGTTGAAATAGAATATTTTGGAACAAGAGACAACTGCAATGAGAATTTTACAGACGAGATGAGGATCTTGGCATATCCATAATTCTCTTTTTGTCAAGTTATTGCTGACTGATGCAAAGGAGAAGCAGAACGTGGGCACTATCATCCTCATAGATTTCCATATATACTGGCCACTGCCTAAAAGCATTTTTGCTTTGAGATGGGGATGCAGCTGAGCATTCTAGCCCAAGGCAAAAAAAAAATCTCCTGAGGTTTCTTCCTTTCAATTAAAAAGAAAGTGAAAAAGCAAGAAAAGTGAAGAAAAGCAAAAATTGAAGTTTGATATAATTCTCACACACTAGATATTAAAGAGAATACACCATTTCTTGGGACTGTGTATGTCAAAAAAAAAAAAAAAGTTATGATCTCTGGGAAGAGTTTTATCCATTTGCTCTGTCTTATGCACAACTCCACTGGTACCTTGAATCCTATGGATCCAAGGCAGGAAACTCCAGAGAGTTTTAGTCCCTTTGACACTTTCCCTGAGCCCTTTCAGGTGTAGTGCTTGCTGAATTTTCTGCAAAGAGCTAAGCCCCAATATCGCTGCAGTGTCCAGGCACACATCCTCGTGTCTAAAGCACTTTAAGATCCTTGGAATAAATGTCTTCTCCAGAGGCGGCTTTCAGTTATTATAGGTTGGGATTTTGTTCTCTGTCATTATAGTGTTTACATGAGATTAGAAAAATCTTTGCATAATGATGCCTACAGATAAAATTATCTGTAGAGTGGGAAGATTAAATGGTGAAAAAACAATCCATTATAGTCAAATGAAAGAAACTTGAAGGTGATAGCAGAATTAAGGGGCAGGAAAAGGAAACATTTACATGGCAAAATAAGTTGCAGTAAAATCCTCCATCTTCCTCCAAAATCCTAAACAGGGAAAAATAGTGAAGGCTATGAAATAGCTGGCAGGACATTCAGTCAGTTAATATGCTACTAAAGGAATAAAGTAAATAGCATTATTACATGGGTGCTTTTGTACAAGTCTGCAAAAAGAAATCATGGTACTCAGGATGAAGGCCTTCATGGAGATAACCCGTACACAAACAGAAATGATGTGTGGAGTGGAAGAAGGTACGACATGGTTAAAAACTACTGTGAAAAGGAGATAAGACTGTGACCCATTTAAAACCAAATCACCTAATGAAAAGATGTGATAAAAATGAGTAAACAAATAGCGAGAGGGGATTTTAAACAAAACAGTACCATGTTTAGGTTAAACAACATATGGTGTGTATCAGGCTTATTGAAGCTTGTGCTTATTGAAGCGGGGGTAAAGTAGGGTGATCGATCATATAGATCTGAAAAGAATTACAACAATGGAAAACTTCAAGGGAAATTAAATTGTGCATTGAAAGGTTTGAATGTGCCTGTTATTAATTAATTATCTCAAAATACATTTTAGACATAGTAAATATTTTTGTTACTTCCATCTAACAGATGGTATGGGATAAAAATAATGTAGTCACCTCATTAACACAAAACCCAGTCAAATGTGATTGGCAATAACTACTTTTTAAAATTTTAATCTTCCTAAAGAAAAATGTGAGCTTTTATACGATGTTTTATGAGCACCAGTAACCTTTAGAGAAATTCAAAGGAAGGTTTGTACTCATACATAACCTCCAAAAACCAATAATATCATATGTATATATATGTTATATATATCTCCTATGTATGGTACAGGAGAACAAAGATTCAGGAAGTCTGTGGGAAGGGGACTCTGTGCCTGAATCATAAATTAAGAGAAACATCTGGGAATATTTATGAGGAGGAATTGGAGGAATACCAAAATTTGTTGTGTAAGTGACTAATGCTGATCCCACAAGCAGGCTATACAAACAATAGATGTTATGAACCTTCAGCTCTTGGAAAATGGGTTTGATGAGGTACCAGACTTCAGTATGGTACCACATACCATAACCTGTCTTATTGTTTCCTATTCCCAGCTTTGATTTAATTTGAAATATTACATGGCCTTATAAAATTCAGTATTTAACTTAATTACTTCATACCAGAGCACTGCATGTTATCTGTCAATAGATTTTGCTAACTAGGAGTGAACCTGTTATTCATAGTTGTTTAGCAATTATTTAAGTAAAAACAAACAAATAAAATGCCTACAGAATTCCACAACCTCCTCCTATAATCTTTTGTTCTTTTCATACTGGTGCTTCGAGCTCGCGAACTAGCCCATTTCTTGTAAAATTGGTATATTAGAGGAAAAAATATCCTCAGTCTTTTGTGGAGTGAAACAAATGTGTGTGGAACAGCCAGTTTCTTAAAAGCAACAAGCTCTCTTGAATCTCAGGTTCCTGTTTTTACTGAACTGCACTCATTTTACAAGATGCTGGAAAACTTCATTTTTACTACTGTGAGTGTTACAATTTAAAATCTGTGTATATGTTTATATATGGAAATATGGGAATATGTATTTTTCAGCCCTTTCTAATTATATAAGTTTGTTATGAAGTTTTCTGCTTTTAACTCCAGCTACAATGTTAAGACAACTGTTGAAGATCAGCAGCGTTTTCAATTTGAAGATATAACTGATTGTAGAAAACCAGAATTATTTTTTTCTCCTCAAAGTGAGAAAAAACCTGCTAATTTTCAGTATTTTGAATGTAAATGCATTTGTGGAAGCTTCTTTATGATACAATGGAGATTTTATAACTTTATATAACAGTGACTTTATGGTGTAATTTGTGGCCACAAAAGCAGTTGAAAAAGAGGTATCTTGGGTATGCAAATCTATCTATCTCTTTGGGCTATTAAACTCATTTAAATTTCATTAATTAATTGAATTTAATTCATTTTGATTGGAAGATAATAATTTAATTGATTTTGTGAAGATTGAGGCAGAAGTTACTCTATGACCACACTCTATGAATGAATCATAAAAAGATATATATAAAGAGTTAATAAGGAGGGAGTCATAGTAACAGGAAGCAAAAAAACAGGGAGTTAAACTGTTAAAGGGAAAAGCTTTTTTTTGTTGAAGGCAAACAGGGACCATTGAATGTAAATCTGAAAATATCAGCTTGAAGAGAAAGGTCCTGGTAACTTTTCATCTGGCATCCATCACAGCTCTATCCGGATTACTTTAGCCCTTGAGGGTTAAAAATCCAGGACTTGGATTCTGTTTTCCTGACAGAAGTTGCCTTAAATGTAGTACTTAAAAACACCTACTGAGATTCATAGATTATATTCAAGTTTTTTACAGATTTCTGTTACAATAATGAACATGATACCTCCACTCATTGTGAGAGATTACTATTATCTTCTTTCATCCTTAAACCTTTGCTTTTCTTCTTTCTTTTTTTTTTAACTCCTCTGTTGCTTCCAGAGCAGAGACACATCAGCCTTGAGATTAAAACAATCTGTAAGAGAAACCACAATAATGTCATGCATTACAAAGAAACCTGCACAGAGAAAAGGTACAAAACTTAATGGGGATTTATATTTGATGACAAAAAAAAATGTTTTCATAGAACTTTTTCATGTAGTTGTTTGTTACAAAGTCATTCCCAAATTCTAATTCTCAGAAGCAATCAGTATTGATGCCCATCATATCACACAGTAATTAAGATTTTGTAGAACCGAACACTATGTTTTCTGGAAGCATGATATTTTTATCACTAATCTATTCTATTACAGAAAACATTATTTGGACTATTTGGAAACTAATGTGATACTTGAAGTTCTTTTGAATAAGTTCTGTTTCATAAAATCAACAAGGAAAAGTTCATAATATAACAAAGTTCTTATCTTTTTTCTTAAGTTTCTTTTCTGTCCTGAGGCAGCAGCTTGTGAAAGCATGGATTAGTATAATGTTCAATGTTTTTGGTATTTCCCAGGCTGCAGTTCACATCTTCAGAGCTTTTTGTCTCTAAACATTCTTGCGTTTTCATCCAAGTTTCCCCTCAGTCATGGATCAGTGAAATGTTAGAATTCCTCATGAGACAGCATTACTTATTTCCAACACTATTCCTAATTTTTTGTCTTTTTTTTTTTTTCCCAGCTGTGCTACTCACAGTAAAATCATGGAGGTGTGTAGTGCCACTAGGATGTTTGAAATCCTGAAATCTTCTTCAGGGGCTTATCTACTCTATGGAGTTATATGCCAATTTTCATGTATTTTGTTGGGGGTTTTTTTTCCTCCATTTCTTCTTGTCTATATGAAATATTAGGAGTTTACTTGGTTGACACCATTGTGTGGTGTTGTCAATACACCAGAAGGATGAGATGTCATTCAGTGTGACCTGGACAGGCTGGAGAAGTGGGCCCAGGTGAACCTCATGAGCTTCCACAATAGCAAGTGCAGGGTTCTGCACCTGGGCCAGAACAATCCTTGCCATCAGTACCGACTAGGGGATGAGGTATTAAAAAGCAGCCCTGAGGAAAGGGACTTGAGGGTGCTGATGAATGAGAAGCTGGACATGAGGAGGCAGTGGGCACTTGCAGCCCAGAAGGCCAATCGCATCCTGGGCTGCATCAAAAGAAGTGTTGCCAGCAGGTCCAGAGAAGTGATTCTGCCCCTCTGCTCTGCTCTCGTGAGACCTCACCTGGAGCACTGTGTGCAGGTCTGGAGCCTCAATATAAGAAGGACATGGACCTGATGGAACAGGTCCAGAGGAGGGCCACAAAAATGATCAGGGGGTTGGAGCCCCTCTGCTCTGAGGACAGGCTGAGGGAGCTGGGGTTGTTCATCCTGGAGAAGAGGAGGCTCCGGGGAGACCTAATAGCAGCCTTCCAGTACCTGAGGGGGGCTACAGGAAGGCTGGGGAGAGCCTGTTTACAAAGGCCTGCAGTGACAGGATGAGGGGCAATGGGTTTAAACTGAAGAAAAGCAGATTTAGATTGGATCTTAGGAATAAATTCTTTCCAATGAGGGTGGTGGAACACTGGAACAGGTTTCCCAGGGAGTTGGTTGAGGCTCCTTCCCTGGAGACATTCAAGGTGAGGCTCGACGAGGCCCTGGGTGACCTGATCTAGTTGGGGGTGTCCCTGCTGACTGTGGGGAGGCCGGACTAGGTGACCTTTGGAGGTCCCTTCTAACGCAGAACCATTCTATGATTCTATGAGTTTAGGAAGGATTTCTTGTTAGAAAAGCTGCAAAGAGCAATCAAGCTGGAATTTCAGGAAAGGGTAACCTGAAAATGCAAAACACTTTCTTACAAAAGCAGCTTGTTTTCCAAAGTTAAATAGAAAGATTCCCAGATGTCATCTGATTCAGAGGGAGAAATACCAGTTGCCACCTCTGAGGGGTTCTGTTTGAGCAGAGTCTGGAATTAAGCTGGGGCAATCACTGCTTCTATATCCTAAAGCTGCCAGTGTTATTTTTCAGTGGTGGCAACAAAGTACTGTCAATTAAATGAAGACTCAGCTGAGAAGTTGTCATAAATCTTTGCTATGCGAGGGTGCTGGAGACATGCTGAGGTGACTAGCTCAAGAAGGTGCCTCCTGGGGTGATTTTTTTTAAATGGAAATGCCTCACAGTCGTTTCCATTTAATAATGAAATGAAGGCAACACTTCATTTATTCTCTATGTTTGAATCTTTGTACTGGCTTTTGTATAATTAATTGAGAAAATGCCGTAAAGTATAATTGAATCAGTATTCCTTTTCAAGGTAGAGCTTTGGTTTTATTTCCTAATGGGACAAACAGAGGTTTTTCTTTCCACTCCATATTCATGTGTCACTTCTTTAAAGCTCAGGAGGGGATGCACACATGCATGAAAGGAAATTCATAAGCATGAACAAATCAGAAATGCTCAGATCTGAGGCATTTCAAATTTAAATAATCCTTATTCAGCTGCTGGAATTTTTGCTCCCTCAACTATATTTCTGCTGCTTATAACTGCTAGCATAATTGCTACCTTCTGAATCCCGTGGGTTTTAGAGACAATGTGACATCTATTATTATTACAATATAACATCAATTATTATTATTAACATTTTTCTGTGGTAAAAGGAACAGTAATTTTGGTTTGGCTTTGAATGGCCAGATTAAGATTTGTAACAACAAAATCTCAGAAGTTAGCAGGAAAGCAAGAGCTCTGACGTATTTTCCAAGCACCTCATTAGGCTTTTCCAGCACAAGGGATTGATTCCATCAAGCTTGAGCTGTGGGAATGACACAAATTCCCAGGAATGCAGGAGCTGCTTTGCCTGTAAAGGGTGGAAAGTGTCTGCTGTGAAGTGGCTACTGCAGGAAGAAGGGCATTTCCACACATTGCTTTGTGCAGAAGTTGCAAGTATGTCTGCTACTTCGTTTTCCAGATCAGTGACAAGGTGAAGTATTTTGCAAAAATCATTTTTCATGTTTGCAAATTCTTGTTTTCTCCTCTTAATAATCTTTTGTTGTTCATAAATTTCTGCTTGCATGTCTCTCTCTTTGGGTTCCTTATTTCAGCTAGGCTGTCAGTTGGAAAGAAAAAATATTGATATGCTCCTGCCCTACAGTAATTCACCTGGAGCTGTCTATGAAGGCCATTAAGTCAGTTTGTGCTGTCTTGGCCAGTTTTGCTCACAGCATGTCCTGCCATTTAGAGCTTCAATGCATAATCTCACTGATGCTTTTCTTTACCTTCAAACCCAACTGTCTCGGAAATGATTCATCGAATTGTGTGGCAGAACAGGTAACTAGGCTTTTACAAGTGGCACATCTGTGTCACTATCAGCAAGGCTGGCATGGATCAGGCTGTCACCTCCCAATAGTTCTCGTTGGACCCAGAGAGCTCACTTACAGTTAGAGAGCCTGTCATCTTTTATCAGCTGTGAACTGGCATTTAATTTAGGCATGGGGCTAAAAAAAAAACCTGTGAAAAAACCCACAAAACTTAAATCCATAAATGCCTCTGTGTTTGCAAGATCAGCACAGACTCGGTTTATAGCCTGGCCAAGTCCTCTCTCTGCATCTTTTCATTAATGCATATCTCTCCTTTGAATAGGTGCCATTGGTTCACACAGAGATTTCTTTCCATTTTCACCCGTGGGGACACACAATGGTAAATTGTGCTGATTTATTATGGGTTTTTTATCATTGTGGTTGTGTATGATGACCAGTCCTATGTGGTAATTATAAGGACCATAGAGTGAACTGAAGTTGTTCTACAGCCTCGTTTTCCAGTGTTTAGGAGGTTGTTGGTAAACTTACTTTGACATGAAGAGTTGACTATTGTTGTGTTTGTTTAGCTATCAGAAACAGAGAAATACTGGACAAACTAATGTGGGAGCATTTGTAAAGATTTGAAAGACTACCAAAGACATCAGCTGGTTACGTTCCATTAATGATTGTTTCCATTAATCCAGTGCCCAGACCTCAGAACTGGGAAAAATAAGGTGTCAACATGCCCTTTTATGCAAAATAATTTTTTCCTGCACTTTAAACACCAAATATGTGAGCACTAAAGACAGTAATTACTAATGCCTTAGTAATTCAATACAATAAATCTTGTCCAGAAGTTTCTTAGAATGCAAAAAAAATGGCTTAAGGGTAAAGGTAAATGTGTTGGAAGTAGAGTGTTTTGTGGGGAAAACATGGCAAAAATATGTCTGCAACAATAATATAGTCCTGTCCCTGCTGAGATTTGTGGCTAGAAATGAACAAACTCTCCCGCTCATCACAGTTTGATTTTGAAGACTTCTTTCCTTTTTGATAAGTGTGATCACTGGGGAAAATTATTTTTTGATCAGGGAATATTGCCTTCATGTGCCACAGATGTGACATCCAAGTGTGGCACTTTGTCTGCTACTCTTTCAATAAATGATGGTTCAGAAACTACGTCAAAGTAAAACTATTCCGGTTATACCCTTAGGTACTATCATGGGATGTTCTACTGCCTGGCTGTTGGATCTATATTTGACCAAGTATTTAAGTTAGATCAAGCCTCTATTAACTCCTTATTGATATTAGTGTGAAGGGAAAACACCATCATGATCCATGTTCACATTACCTTCCTCTTCTACAACCATGTTTTTCTCCTCCAAATTTCTACTATTTCTTTATTTTTTTCACCTGAATTTTTCATTGTACCCTGGTATTTGCAGAATTGTGTTATTACAGGTGGTTTGAAAGGAAAAAAACCCCAAACATTCCAAGATAAAAAAATCATTCCTTTGTAATTTGGTGATTTACCCAAGCTAGCATGTTTGATGCAGGTCTGTTCATTTCATACAAATTCATATGATTGTGATGTTTCTGTCAGCTTCTCCTCTTGGCACCATGATAGCCAGCTTCCTGGCTTGCAGAAGACACCAGAATTCCTGCTGAGACCCATTGTAGGCATCACAACTCCCCTGGTCTTTCACAGGAGAAAATCACCATGATTGCTTTGGATCTGTGACCTCACATCTTTTCATGGAAATTTCAAACTCGAGCTTTTCAGTTATGAGCTGGCAGTTAACCAACACCTAAAGAATCACGAATCTGAAGTAAGTGACATCTTCAAGTAGCTTCTCTTCTCATAAGATACCTCTGTCAGGTTAGACAGAGTATCTGAATATAATGTGATCCCTACAAAGCTTCTGTAGCACGTTTCTCCTAATGTGCAAATTACTAATTTAGTTGTTGTATTTTATCTGAGACTTTTCTTCCTTTTTTTTTTTTTTTTTAAAGTATCTGTCATTAAGTGATATTAATTTTAACTTAATATTCCAATTTAAGTTCAGGAAAACAAAAAACAAGGCTGTCAAAAGCTGAAACAAAGAATGCTTTAAGAAAACTATTACCAGAACAAAACCCAAAAACCCCCAAAACCAACAACAGCAATAAAAACAAAAACAAATGAAAAATTGTTGGATTCCAACAGAAAAAAATATTTCAAGTAAGAAATATTTAGAAGTTTCTCATAGCTTTATATTTATTTGAAAAAAATGTTTAGAACTACAGCTGACTATACCTGCATGGCAGTGCTTCAGCAGAAGTACTCTGCAAAACATATCTATTTAAAAAAGGTAGACAGTAGACAAGAAATAAGCATTACAATATGTAGTGGGAAACATTGCCCTTTCAAAGCTACTAAATAAAAGAATTTCCATTTTTCAGACTCAGTGGACATATCCCACATTTCATCTAAGGCAAAAGAACACATATCTTTGAAGAACAAAATAAACATCGCTAAATGAATGTTTCTAACAGTAAAATCCCCTGTGTTCCAGTAAGCCAGGATATGAGTTTCATAACTCGTTTCACAACAATCTGCTCAGAAATTGCTAAAAAGATATTCCTAATTTTTTAGACCATTCTCTCTGGCATAAAATGTAAAGTAGCAATGACAGTTTCTTATGAAAAAAAAGACAAAAGGTAAAATGGTGAAAGCAGGAGGCACTGTAGACTGAAAATAAGCTGACAAAATCCTACCATATTGCTTGTAATACTGAGTCCCACCCAGCTGGAAGAGCTCCTCTAACATCATAGGGGAAACTTTTGATGCATATGATCTGTTTCCTTTAATTTCAATAAAACTTCCGTATGTCCAGTGGCATTAAATTAGTTAGAAAAGATTAGAATAAAAACATTTTTGTCTTCCTAAATACAGAAAGAATAGAACAGCTTCTATTTGACACAGGATCTTAACATTCAAAACATCTCCTTTTGATTGTAAATTCATTTTTGGAGTAAGTGTTTTCATGCCTCCCAGAGTTTTATATCTTCAGAGGAAAAATCAACACAATTTCCTTTTGCAGTTCTTTAGAAGACATCCTCAATGACTGGAGATTTAAGAAAATCTTTAATGGTGGTGAACAAGTAATAACCAGGAAGGAATTATGTTCCTGAAACTTAACCTCCTTTGCCAATGACATCTTGTTTTAATGAAGTAGCACTGAGTGTTCATTCTCTTTACCTTTTAAAGAATTGTTTTTTCCCAGGGTTATATCTGAATGTAAAAGAGGCACTACTCTCTCCTCCACTTTTTATTAAGATATTCAGATATGCTTTAAAAATGTAGGTTTGAACAGCAGAGGGGCTTAGTCTTCACTATGATAAGTAAATTAACTACGTGAAATGGTTGGTTTAAACGCATGGACAAATGTACCTCTGCCCTGTTTTGGAAGAGCTAAGTGATGAAATCATGCTGTTCCATATATGATATATATTTTTGACATTTCATTGCAACAGGTCCCCAGCTGGAAAAGAAAGAGTGAGACACAAGATGCAGAAAAGCTGATGAATACAAAAAAGTTCACTGGAAAAAAAAGCAATGTGAAAGAAACTGGAGGTATGAACTTCCTGACAGTAGCTTTGCAGTTCCCTAAATATATGTGTAAAGGAGATTAAACCATATAAGTGTTTATTTCAGAAAAACTTTGCTTAGTATATAATAACTTCACAGTTTATTGTAAGGGAGAGTTTTTATCTGCATATCCTTTTATACTCCGTTCATCACTGATACCCTGCAATCTGTCATAGAGACCAGTGCCCTGGGGTAACAAATACGTAATTACCTTTGGACAACAATGGAGTATCATTGCAGTGTGTATCTGGGGCCTTTTAGGACAAAATTATTCTAATCTCAGAAAACTTGAGTGTAAAGCAAATCTTCGTACAAACATCTTAGACTGTCACTAGTGATTTAGACTGTCACTAGCAAATGAAAGCTATTTTTTCAGTATATCCATGTATGAAATGTTTATCTTGTCATACTTAAAGGCAACAGATGATTTTCTAGGCCACCCGTGCCTGATGACAAACATGAGAGTTGAGGGACCGAGTGGGTGAGCCAGAGTTCTTTCCTCTTCAAAGAGTGGAAGGAGTCTTGGTGGAAGGTCATTTATAGAATCATCAAGTCATAAAATCACTTAGGTTGGAAAAGACCTTTCAGATCATCAAGTCCAACTGTAAACCTAACACTGCCAAGTCCACCACTAAAACATGTTCCTAAGTGCCACATCTACACATCTTTTAAATACCTCCAGGAATGGAGACTCAACCACTTCCCTGGACAACCTGTTCGAGTACTGGATAACCCTTTCAGGGAATAAATTTTTCCTTTTCATGAAAGAACATGCAAACGAGCAGTCAGTTAAATCCAAGGATAATGAAGTCCATGACAAAATTTCTATTGGCATCAATGGATTTTAGTCTTTGATAGGTGTGAGAAAAGACAACATTAAGGTGGCCTTCATGAAAAGAAATGTGGCCAAGGTTGGTCTGCTTTTGTAAAGGTCTTATTTTTCTTTAATTCAAAGTTGCATTTTAGCTCATCTCACTACCTTCCACATCGCTTGTATAGAATCTGTAACCCTTCTTAAAACTCAGCTTGAGGGATGATCTGTGCTTTTTTCATTACATGATGGAGCTGGTGCACTGAGCCATTCCAACTGCTGCTGAGAGATGTCCACGCTAATTTTTCAGACTTACAAAATGCTCTTTTGCTTGTAATTTTTTAACCTTTATGACAAAATGGCCTCTGTATTCTGCTAGTTGAAATTGCCACTAGCAGGGATTCAGAGAAATTCAATGACAGCTGGAGCAGGTTTAAAGGCACTTCCAACTCCAGTCATCCTTTCTCTGCAGCAGATTCATGGTGCTGCAGCTTTACGAGATAGAGCTGGAGACCAGAGGAGAGCGCATTTCATTTACAGCCCCAGTTTTTGCAACAAACATTTGGAGCTCTTTAATACCAGTTCAGTAGGATTTCAAGCTGTTGCTGTTAATAGTGGGTCTGGTGACTTGAATGCAAATGTTCATCTCTACAGCAGTAAATTTAGTTATGGAAACCTGTTGTCAAACCTTAATGGGAACCTGAAACCTATATCTTTGAACTGAAAACATCCATAAGAATTTGCAGAAGGCAGTGAAAATCTTAGAGGTAGCAGCAAAATGAGGATTTGTCTGAAATACAGTGACTCCTGGCCAATTCACAGATGTAGTAAAGAAAAAAAAAGGTTCAATGATACTGAAAGATATTATTAACAAGGGCTGAATCTCACAAGGTTCACCTGCAAGTTCAAAGATCATTTCTTGTTCTTGTCAGCTCTCAGGAGCTCAGACACTTCTGCAGAGCTCAAAGTATATAATGCACTGATTTTCAAAATTAGTTTCAGAAACAACAGGCTGTCTTTTCGATTTCCAGTGCTTCCTCACTTTAGTCAGGATGAAATGTCATTGGAAAAGCTTCTCTTACTTCTTTTTAATGCATGCTCTCCTGCAGTAAGACTGAAATATGACAGGTTTAATTTAGCTCAAAATTTTACGTTGTGACTTTAATTTTAAAAGTCTTTAAACCTAAAAGATGGCACACAATTGTCTGGGCCTGGTTTTGCTTCCATTTTAATCTTTCCCTGGAAAAAATCTCTCTTGGTGTTAGAGAAGATTTTTGGAGACGTTTTTTCCTTCTTAACTTCAATTCTTTACTTGTAAAAATTGGTGCTGGTAATGTGGAAGGTCATATAGCTAACAAGAAGGAAAAAGACCTGTGAACTGAAAGACAAATATACATATTGATGAGACCATGTGGGGCACACACCCAGAGCAGAAAGGGTAACAAATATAGAAGTGACAAAATACAACCACAAACTTGTACTTTGGAGGTGGAAGACAGCCCAACTGGTCTAGCTTAAAAGGAAATTACAAGATAAAGAGGATTTGTGGTGTGTCTCCATTCCTGGAAAAATTAAAAATCTTTTTTTTTTGCATCTTGTAGTAAGTGGTCAACAGTAAAAGGGTTTAATGAACATTTCCTGCATTATGACTATGATTTTAACAGATTCCTTTCTAAGTACTTAATTACAATTATCATCTACGTATGACTAAAGTATGCAGAAATGAAGGGTGAAATGATTCAGAAAATTAGACCTGAAAATGCAAATTGGTCTTAAAGCAAATGCTGCTAGGGACTAATCCTTAGCTATTTTGTCAAACGACCCTGTTAAATGCCTTTTTGTTTCAATAGGTTTCCATCCCTTAAGTGTAAACGTCCTTAAAGAAAAATCTTTCTCCTTGGAAATGATGCATATCTATTTGAACAAAAACTTTGTGGTAGAAATTTACCCATTCCAGTGAAAAATTTAGGAATGATATCTCAAGGACAAAATCTTTGTTTAGGATGTAAGAAAGGTTTGTTTGTCACTCTCACCCATTTTCTGGTTTGCCTTTTTTAAGCAAAAGACTGTGAAAGGTTTTGCTTTTATGTTTTTATAGAATAAGAAAATCTGGAAATCTTACAAAGTTTTGCAGGAGTTTCAGTTTTATTCAGCCTTCACATAGAGGTTTTGTGTTATTAGGAATAAGACGACATGAATTGTAGAGATGGGAATCAGCTAAGTCTCCACACACGCAAACATACACTGTATATATAAGCAAGGCTTATTATAAGAATCCACATACATTATGTGTGTTGTGTGCATGCGTGTGTGTGTGTGTATTTATGTACATGTTTGTACACACACCAAAATACAATTAGCAAATGTCACCAGCGATTTCAGAGTACTGACTTTGGAGACCCAGAAGCCAGACTGGCCAATCTGTGCATCCACATGACAAATTTTTAATCAATAGACAGTTGTTGCAACAACATTCCTGCTACTATAGGGTCTCAGTGCCTACAGTCTTATTCTTCACTGTGATGTACTGCAGTGTTGAATATTCAGCCTGTTTCACTAAGGGCAGAGCTCCACCAACAAATGAACAACACAGTGCAACACAGTGGCAGCTACTGAAATATTTGGACGTCTGCTGACCCAGGGATAGCCTTGTTTTTAGAAGGCTGGCAGCTCCTGACTCTCTTGATAAATCAGAATTATGCTGCCTGCTTTGAAATGGACTCACTCATTTCCACTCAAAATTGTATACAGTGGCTGGAAAGGGGACAAGTCACTGTTATATCTTGAGTGATTAAGTCCTAGTCAAGGATAACAACAGTAATAACTGGTTGACAAGAGAATCTTCCACATAAATATAGGTAATATCATCAGCACTGCTGTCAGCCTTCTTACATAGTTTCCTGCATAGAAATTTCAGAGCCTGAGATGAACAGAAATGAAATAAAAAGCAATCATGTTTACTGTCATGCTCTACATTAGACATCTGCCATACAAGGGCATCCTTTGCCTGCTATTGTTGTACACCATGGTACAGCAATTAATTGGGCATTGCTCCTCTGAAGAATTGCTACCCAACATCTTTGAGACCAAGGGCATAATTAGGATATAGAAAACGATGAAAAGTTTATACAAGTAGAAAGATACTGCCAAGTCATATAGATGAGCTACACATGTAAGAAATATTTGTCCACATGTTTTCAGGCATAAATAAAATATCAGATGACAGGAGCCAGAAAATAACTTCAAGATTTGTACATAGCTGGTTTTCAAGTACCTCCCTAAATTTGATGCTGACCTGTGTCACAGATGCATGGCATAAATGAGCTAATCTGTTCTTCAATGTGGCAATTTGTATGCTCCTACTATCATTTTTTATCACCAGAACCATGGTAATTACCATTTGTGTGTCTGTGCTGAATCTATAATGTCAAACGAAGAAGGGAGCGCTGACACAGGGTATGGGTCAAAAATAAATGTTCTCTTGGGGACAGAAAGAAAACCTGGTACTTCACAGCATTCAAGGAGTTTGGAAGTTTGTTTTTAAATATACGAGTACATAAAATATTCTTTTTTACCAGGAATAGACTAATGGGAAGAGGGATAAGCTTGCTGGGCCAGCAGGTTACATAGCCTGCGTGTGGAAGTACCTGCTTGTGAAACAGATTACTGCTTTTCCACAGTTGCCAAATGACTCTTCAGTTTCTCCATTCCAGATGGTTGAGCCATTCACTTTTATTCAGGACAACTAAGTGAGTATTTGTGAGTTCTGGTGAAATCTAACGCTGTATGTAGTCTCATATATAGACAGGACCTAAACACAACACAGGACTTTATTATAAGGATCTTCATGACACTCCATTGATGCTGATCAGGAGACTCCAACTGATTTTGCAGGGATTTAAATCTAGACACTAGAGATGGGAGTGAAAGACCCTTGGCTCTTCCTAACAGTGATGAAGCACAGACTGAAGTGTTTATGCTGGGGCTGAGTTCCTTCA
Organism: Scolopax mira; assembly: GCA_004320125.1. Lineage (NCBI taxonomy): Eukaryota > Metazoa > Chordata > Aves > Charadriiformes > Scolopacidae > Scolopax > Scolopax mira. The sequence continues at coordinate 585,772 of BJBW01000455.1, read as the reverse complement.
ATGCTTCCAGACAAGTCTGAGGCTATATTTTGGAGATAGAACATTACCATATTGTGCTGATATCTAGGCAGATACTTAAACTTCATAGAAATGCTCTAAATTCCAAACATCTCCTCTTGATATCTCTGTTTCTCTGCATCCTGATTGAGCCGTTCTGGGAGTGGATGGTGAGGAGGAGCATATCCAAGATGATTGTGTGTTCTTCCAATATATGCTATTGGGACTCAAAGCCAGTTTGTACCTGATAAGAGAAGAGTGCGAATGAATATCAATGCATAGCAGAAATTATTATTGTAATAGCAGTTTCTACTCGACATCTTATTTTTTTCCATGGCTTGGTACAGGACTTATTTTGCATGTGGCTCTGGTTTCACCCAAGCCTCAGGAAACACTTTTTTTTTTGAGTCCTACTGCAAGTGGGACAGTAACATTCTGTAGTTATAAAAATCAACAGAAATAAAGCAAAAAAATTATTTTTGCTTTAGGATATAGAAGAAATCCACAGTATACTGTTTGGTAGGAGTAATATCATTCTTCATTGATCTCTATTGAACAGTTAAAAAAGTAACATATTATAGGACTTTTCCAGATAAGCCTTTATTAGACACTCTGTAGAAGAGCTTTCTATTTTCAGTTTGTTTATGCATCTTCCAGTAGCATTACACCATTTACTCTTGGGAAGAACAGATGGTTACAGGGGGAAAGAAAAGGAGGAATGTGTCAGGCAGTGACAGGGAAGAGCAAATCCCTGCTTCCTGGTCCTTAGAGGAACTTGTTTGCATGAAAGCCATCTCCTCCATTAACATATTGAGCTTTCAGAAGTGAAGAGACACTGGGGAGATGATATGAGAGCCTGGTGTGAAATTCTGTAGACTATAAAACTTTATTTTGTTAGTACTGAGCTGGCAAGAAATCAAAGGCTGAAGTTAAGCTGGGTTAGGGATTTGTGAGGAGTTAAAATTCCAGGAACATGGGAGATGTTTTCTTTAGATTTTCCATCCAAGCTGCACTTGCAAGATGCAGGCAGATGCTTACAGATAAATGCTTGCATGTATAAAATAAGTACCCTCAGATTTAAATTTATCTATCCATGGATAAAACCCATTTTAACTTTGCAGGAGTGAACATTTCCCTCTCTAGCTAGTTCAGATGCAGAAGGAAGCCCACACTTAGGCATCTGTGTTTAAATCAGCAGCAGCTCTTTTGCAACAAATCAAAGTGCAGAAGAAATGAGTGAGATAAGCACCAGAAAAATCCACAGCAACTGATAGTTTTGTCCCTTTTTCAGTTGGGTGAAATTTGGATTGCTGGATTGGGCCAGCAGTGTTTTATTTACATTTTTCCTAAATGGCAGCTGATCAAAATAATTACTATACTTATGAAAATAGAAGAAAAATAAAATATCTGGTGTTTTTAGATTTCCCAAGCACAGGACACTCTTAACAAGTATTCTCAACAGAAAACAGCTTGGCTCTAACCAGAAAACTCTTGTAATTCATTAGATTGTACAAGTAAGAGGATAACACTGTCCATTTGCTCTTCTCACTCACAGCCAAGAATGGCAATGATCAGATTCACAGAAGTGCAATGTCTTGAACTTCAACCTTAATAAATATCTTCAAATAAAGATTCTTTTTGCTACTCAGTTTTACTGCGGTAACAAAGTCTAATCTTTGTTTCTCCTTTGGTCTTCATATGCCAATAGTTTTGTATAAGAAGAAATAATCTAATCATTCTTGTTTGGTTTTCTTTCAGTAATCACTTCAGTGTTTTACTTTAAACACTTCTGCTAACCTGCAGTGTTATGTATCCACAAAGACTGCTAGAGTCTTAGTAAAGGACTTTTTTTCCAAATCCTGTACCTAAATCTAAATCTGTTATTTTTATTTTTTCCACTACATTTCAGTTGAAAAATATCTTTTGCATTTGAGAGTCATTTATCGCAGTGGGATTTGTACCTGCTAATTTGTTGTCCCTGCCCATTGCCCAGCTACTTCTGGAGTGAATGCTTGGCTCAAGGGAATTATTAGGAGTTTTGTCCTTCATGTTAATGGCCTCAAAACTTAGCTGTACATTTGGTTTCTTTTTGATTATTTTATTCTGTGTAGTTCTATCTGAATCCAGAATAATGTGGAGTAGCAGTGATCCGTATGTTGATTATATTTGATGAAGGAATGATGTACTTAAGAAGAAGAAACCCAGTTAATTTATTTTAAAATCTCAATCTCTGTTTTAAACGTTTTTCTCTTTAGATTTTATTTTTCCTCTGTGCACTCTGACACATGAAACCCAGCTTCAGAAGTAGATTCATCATTCCTACTACTTGTTTTTTTGCACTATTTTTCCTTATGGACTGTAATTCATTAAAAATATCTGTGTATATTTGTTATAACAAACAACTTTTTCAATAGTTTATACTGTTTATATACACTATTTTTATACACAGTGAAAACCCACCACAGGCAGATCAAAAAGAAGTCTCATAAATTACTCTGGTTTTGTTCCTCAGATGATTGAATTTGTCAGTGATGGCTGCACCTTCAAACCCACTTCGATTTCCATGTGAAGAGCCTTCTGAAGAGCCTTCTGAAAAGGTAATGGGGTCCATTTTATCAGCTGCCCTGATGATTTCAATTCAAGATCACAGTAGAAAACATGCAAAAACTAATTTTTCACTGCTGTTCAGCCTTATACTTTTTTTTTCTCTAGCACATTAAAAATTCAAGGGTGCAATAAAGACAGGAAGAATAGGAGTTAGCTGAATATATCAAATCTTATAAAATATTTGGCTCATAAAAATCTCTAGCTTTCTGAGGATCGTCTATTTATTTATTTTTATATTCCTCCCTCAACTGGTTTATTCTTCCCCAAGTGGCACCCTGGAATGCTGTTCCTAAAGCTACCAGCAGAGAGTTTTTGATGCAAGTGGTGGCAGCAGAAAAATAAGCTTTCTGTTTTCTCTGCTGGGCTTCTCAAGAAGAATGATACTAATGACACAAGAATGGTTTACATTTAAATATTTTCAGTTTTACAGTTGGACTGGCATGTAGACACTGGGGGTGGAAAGGATGAAGAGGGAGGTATCCAAAATGAATACAGGTTAAAATACTTTTGTGGTGGTTATAATGAATATCCTGTTTGAACAACAACAGACCACCTCCAGATAGAAAAACACACAATGTTGAAGGAAAGGCTAATCAAGAGTTGCGTGTCCTTACAAAAATTATACTGATGCTATCATGGCCACTACATTGTGGAGATGGAGATAAAATGTGATTGATAGATGTGAGACTTCTAAAATAAATCTTTAAAACTTTGGGTTGTAAAAGGTTCAAACTGGCCTTTGAACAATAAGAGAGGCAGTATATTAAGCTGTGCCAGTGCCTTGTTAGGAGCCTCTTCAGAGATCGCAGGTAATTCCTCCTCTCTTTCACAAGGGGATGAATTTGCAGGAACTCCAGTGGACCCTGGGGGAGGGTGTAACGGGCACAAGTGAAACAAGGACATTCTCAAAGAACAAGACTCTTTCAAAAAGATGATCAGATTGGGGTGCAAAGCACAGTCAGAAGTGCACTACAGGTTCTAACACTGACAATCACAGATGTAAGTCACGTGCTGTTGTGGTGCCTTAGCTTGCCCTCAAGGGATTTATTAGTGACGCATTGCTTACATCGAAGCTGGTAGGCTGGTTTCCTGGTTACCAGTCTTGAAATGTTATTGATGGGATGAATTCTAAATAATTTTATTGTTTCTAGAAAAATAGACTTCCATCCATCCTCTGAACCATAGCTAAAATTTCATTTTAATGACAGATCGTTAGAGGTTCAGGAATGTTGGCTATCCCTGTGTTTTGTCACAGAACAGAAAGAAATGCCATATAATCAAAGAATATCCATTTTCAGTAAGAAATGAGAAATAGCTGCCATATATCCTGAAAAGCTCAACGTGCAGATAGGATCAAGAATGAAGCTATTCTCCAAAAGTATGTACCATTTCTTTAGAATCATAGAATGGTCTAGGCCAGAAGGGACCTCCAAAGGTCATCTAGTCCGACCCCCCTGCAGTCAGCAGGGACACCCCCAACTAGACCAGGCTGCCCNNCCTGTTCCAGTGCTCCACCACCCTCATTGGAAAGAACATATTCCTAATAGCCAATCTAAATCTGCTTATCTTCAGGTTAAACTCATGGCCCCTCGTCCTGTCACTGCAGGCCTTTGTAAACAGGCTCTCCCCGGCCTTCCTGTAGCCCCCCTCCGGTACTGAAAGGCCGCTATTAGGTCTCCCCAGAGTCTCCTCTTCTCCAGGCTGAACAACCCCAGCTCCCTCAGCCTGTCCTTGGAGCAGAGGTGCTCCAAAGGTTTAAGCCTGAGGTTTAAGTATATTTTAAAGACACAATCAAGTTTTCAATGTGAGCTACTTCACACTTCTCAAGAGAAACTGTGAGAAAAGAGCAGAAGAAAGAATTTCAGAAATACAAAGAAAATGAGAAAGTACAAGTTCTGTGCTTATTAACTTAATCTTTTCATTGCAGTGGACTAGAGTACTAGATGCTTTACAGAAACAACAATACAGGTTGCTTCCCAGGGAAACATACGGTTTAAGAAATTTCCTGATGTTAATTTTCAGGTTTAACTTGCACGATAATTACCTTGAGTAGAGTAATGGGAATAAAAGAACGAACTAGGTGACCAGAAGACCCTGAGGGTTTCTCTGTCCCGTTCAGTTTCTGCTCCTGACATAGGTGCCAAACTCCTGTAAAGGGCATCCTTAACAAAATCTGTCCCACTGCCTCTTTTCTCAGCTATGTGAGAGTGACCATTGATTCCTCAGTGACCTTCACAGTGGTGCTGTCAAGCTGCAGTGACCAGCACAGAGCACAGTGCTTCTTTCTGTAATAAACCTATCTCCTTTCCTATTGCACAGTCTCAGCAGAGGTGGGCTTCATATTGCCCTGGATTCTTCTACATGGGTGCTGCCACAGCAGACAGATAGGGAGGAAAAGGATGGTGTCCAGGACTGAGGAGCGGTGCTCTGCACAACACCGTGCTGCCAAGGACCTCAATAACCTACAGAAGAGTCTTATCTTCCCCGGCCAAGAAGACTACTAGTGTCTGCTCTCCTGGGAGGTAAAACATGCTTGGCTAAGAGCAAGGTGGCAAACTCTTGCTAGTCAATAGTAGGCTCTGTATTATTAGGATATTTCAACCTCAGTGTATCGTGGAATAGCAATATGCCACAACACCTGTTAAGCAAATTACCCTAAGATATAATGCTGTTCTATCCCTAGGAAAGCTTTTCACCATTTTGTGCAGCTTCTCACAAGCACTGACTAATTATAACTTTGATGTGCACTGGCTTAATTCCAAATAACTGAAATCCCGCAGGACGTGCAGACTGTCGTTTTTCAGAAGGTTGAGTTAGAGAAGCAAAAATGTCTGTATCTTCTTCTTCAAACTGATTTCAAAATCTAAAGCCTAAGGGAAAACTCCATGATTTTACTCTCTTTCAGAGTCCAGATTATACTCTCTCTACATGAGACCTTATGTAGGAAACATTAAATATATGTGATAACTGTGATTAAGAGCAGAATTATAGTAAAGCACTTTTAACACCTTGTTAAGTTCTCTTCATTTATTTTATGTGAACATGGAAAGGAGAAGATTATATTCTCATAAAGATTTTTGGTTGATTAAATTGACTCCTTGGCAAAGAAGGAGCCCTATCTAACATTTTTCACTGTAATGTTTCTAAAAATTATAAGAAATGTGCTTCAGTCACTAAACTATCTTGTTCTAACAAACCTTCAGATGTCTAGAAGAGGTATTTTATATAAGTTTGTTAAGAAACTGGTTGTCTGATATTCAAAATAAATCAACTTCTTGGGATTTAACTACCACAACAAAAGGTGCATTTTTGTCAAATAGATTTCAAACATGCATGACTGATTTGTTCTGTGTATTTAGTTTAATACTAGTGGTTTGGAGACTCAGCACAATAGCTTTTACTTGGCACTTGTGCATATTCAGTTGCTATAACAATTGTTTTCCATTATAATTCATCTTGCATGTTCTCTTACAGAAAGGTGAGAGGTATGTTATGTTCCTGACTCGTGCTTTTACCCTGCCCAAGTCTCCCACTGCAATAGTCAAAGGTTAATTGGGTCTATGTTTCTTGATGTCCTTGATCCCTGGCAGGATGTCCTCCTTAGGCTCACCACGGGTGAACACAGGGTACCGGTCACAGCACGGCAGCGGCTGAGAGGAAGCAGCAGCCTGTGGTACACAGGTCATGTTGGGTGAGGTATAAAGGCCACCTTGCTATAAAGTTTAAGCCCTTATGTTCCCATGGAGAAACTACTCAACCTTTAAGCCTTTGGAAAACCTGCTCCCACCAGCAGCAGCAAGTAGCCAGAGGTTAGCAGCTACATGTACCAAGGACTTGCTGTGGATTTAGGCTGCTCCATCCCCACTACAGTGCCTGGGGGGGATACTTTGCCCATGGGTTTCATTTTTGGTGGCACAGAAAATGAGAGTTGGGAACTGTTTTTCCTGGGGTGCCTTTACAGGGCACCTCATTGAAAGCAAGTCAGGAGAGGAGCAAAAGTCCCAAGGATCAAGCACCAGAGGGACAGAGGGATTTTTTTGGAGGTAGGGAGAGTGCTGGGAGAAGAGACCTGGCTATGGGGAGTGATGGAGAATGGGAGCCAAAAAACAGTTCAGATGGGATCTAAGGAGAGAACAGCTCAGTAGGAGGGATGCAAAGGAAAAGAAACTTAGGGAATTTGACAAGGGAAAATGCCATGAGTGGGATAGCAAGGCCGAGTCAGTGCGCGGACTAGGGAGGTACAAGAGCAGAAGCTATCAGGATTAGAGGCACCTGGGGAATAAGGGTACAGGTGAATGGAAGATGCTCCCTTGGTATTAAATCTGAGAAATTAACCCAAGTTGCCTGCATTTCAGTGCTGAACTGCTGCTGTCAAACAAAGCAGGGCAGTGCCAGATGAGTAAGACTTCCCACAAAGGTGTCACTGCAGGGCCCCCAGTACACTTCTGGCAGGCTCTTTTCCTTGTGTTGTTTGGATGTGGAGAAATGAGCTACTGTGAGCAGAGTCTAGAGACCTCCTGCTGTACTTATATATACCAGAGGAGTAAGCAGCAGCTGGGACTTACCATGCATACAGAGGGCCCAAAACTGGGGAGACACATGGGATGCCACAGGGTGTTGTGCCAACAACTGAAAATAAAATAAACTCGTGTCTGCTACTTTTTAAAAGTTTGAGATCTGTACACCAAGAAATGTCTCCCCAGAATCTGCCTGGAGACAGAGTATTGTGAAGGCTGCACCAACCAAAAATGAGGAATTGGCAGAATTGCAAGCATGTATATATATTCAGCATCCCTTCTTCAAGGTGCTAATGGACTGTGATTTGGGGGCACATTAAGGTTTTGTAGGGCAGAAAGGTGTTGTCCAAACATCTAATTTTTCCCACTTTGAAATGGTTTCACTTGCTGCAATAACTTTCTGAGATGCATGACTAGAGGAGGGAGTTCCATGCAGACATGGGAATGACAGTCTCACACTGAAATGCTGTAACTCCCGTGATAACTAAAATCTCTGCTCCACAGTTGCCATTACTTTCCCTGGGAGTTGAGGCTCTGATAACAAGCTTTTGTAACCAGGGTGGTCCAAGAGACTGTAATATTTCTAGGGCAGTTTAACTTCAACTTGATACAATACACACTGCAGTAGGAGGCAGAATAATCCTGATGGTAAGTAACCTTCAGGGTGTTGTCCTCAGGACAAGGGTCCAAAGAAATAAAAATTTATCTCCTTTTTGCAGAATGAACAATTCAGGGTTTGGTATAAGAAGGATATACGATTTCTGTGAACTCTAATGAGAGTTCCAACTTATTTCAGGGACATTTTTTGCCAAATGTTGTGCATAGAAATAAAAAGCTCATACTAATGGTATTTGTTGCTAGTACTGTGCAGGGGAAAGGAACAAGGCAAACAAAACAAAAAGCTTCACTGATCTCCAAGCCAGGAAGGTAGAAGCAGATATTTGATTACTTCAGGTATATTAAAACTGGAATATGTCCTTGCAATATCATCTCCGTATGAACAGAGATAAAATAATGATTGAAAAATAACAAAAAAATGTGGGCACACAAACAATTAAGGATATATAAACAAATATGAGGTGCTAAGTGTCATAGATAAGGGAGTTCAGTGTCCTGATCTGAAAAGTTTGTGCTTTAGGACTGAAAATAAACAATAATAATAAAAAAACCCAACAACTGAAAAGCCAAAACAACAACCTGAACCTCATATTTTTCAGTTTTTGTAGTTCATCACAAAATGGCATTTTTAGGTCATTCAAATGGGCTGGTAGGAAGTATATGAGTAAGCAGTTTGTGAAGAATCAAAGAATATATTGAAAGGCAAATCCTTACAAGAATATTCAGCAGTAATATTGCTTATTGCTTTGCGGTAAATCTAAATGCAGCTACTCAGTTATCCTTCTCAGCACAGCACTGCACTAAAGTAATTACCTCACCAAATGAGCTTTTGAATCAAAAGTGAAAGGTTTACTGAAGACAACAACAAAAAAAGTGGAAGCTTCACTGGTGACTTTTGCGTCATGCTTTAATTTGTTTGAAATCCTGTGTCTTTTTTATCCTTTTTTTTTTTTCCCCAGAAAGTTTTTGAAAGTAATTAATTTACTACAGCAGCATTTTGAATCACCCATTTGAATGTATTTTTTTGTGGCCGTTTTCTCAGAACTATTCATTTAACTTTCTGCCACAGCACTACTGTGCATATGCCTTGCTGACGAAAATTTTCCATTACCTTTATTAGAGAAGTGCCGCAAATGACCCCAAAGTTTCATTTCTGTGTGATAATACTGTGTTTGTATGTCTACCATTAAAGACAGAGAGCTAGATTAGAGTTATTGTTCTTTCGTGGGTATTAATTTTCATTTATCAGCCCTGAATATCATCTCATCTTCACCTAGTCATTCAGTACAGTGAATTTCCTGCCTCTCTGCATAGCAGCTTTAGACTTAACTATCTTGAATAATTTCATATCCTCTGCAAAATTTCTTCCCTCACTGTTCGCCTCTTTTCCTTTATTGTTTGTGAATATGCTGAGCATGACAAGTCCTACCATATATCCTTTGAGATGCTCAATAAACTGCTACAATGTTCATTTACTAATATATGTGATTACAACACGACAGAGACAAAAATTATTTTGGTTAATAGAGGGGAAACTTATTTAGCGGCTTTTGCTGAAAGCCATTGTTAACCTTTTTTTCTTAAACGCATGCATACCGGATTGAGAGGTTCACTTTACCAGTAAACTGCCAATTTCAGAAAACTCTCATAGTTTTAGATTACATTCCCATGACTCATCCAAAAAGTAGAATTTCATCCATATTTATTAATTCCATTCTTCATTATAGTTCCTTGGCAATCTGGCTGCTTCTGAAGTTGACAGTAAATGGTTTGTCTTTCCCAAGATGACCTGAGTCACTTTTTGAGACACTGGTACCATATTAACCATTTTTTATGTCCTGATTCTGAGGCTGGGTCAAACCAGCAGGTTATTTGATTAGTAGTTTGGCAAGTCCACAAATCTGAATTTCTTTTTTAAAAATAGCAGCTTTCAGAGGATTGCATTCCGTTTATTGATTTCTGAAATGCCTGTTGTTGATAACTCTGACTGACACGGTTTTCTACCATATTCTTCTCTGCTGTTCTGCATTAGTGATAAATTTCCCATCTTCCTTTACAAGAAATAAGGATCAAAGGGTTCAACCTTCATTGTTTATTCATCCTACTGGCTTTAGCAAGCTCTCTTTTTCTGATATGTATGAAGAAGTTTTGGTGATTAGCATTTATGTTTTTACTAAGTTATTGCTAGTATCTTTTTTTTTTTGGCCTGTTGTTCATTGATATTTAATTTGCTACAATCCATTATCTTCCTCAAGTAGATATCAGTACATTTTTAAGAGTGTAGGGGTTTCTCCCATTTCTTATGCCTTTCTTTACTCTTCTCTTCAGCTACACTAGGTCTGAAGTGTGGAAATATTCCTCTTAGAGCCTAAGTTTCTGGTGCAGTATGTTTGAATAACAATTTACCTTGTTACCCGCTCCTTTTAAATGGCTTTTTAATGAGATCCCTCATTTTAGGGTAGCTTTTCTTTTCTAATGTTTCATTCTGCTGTGAAGGATATTCTTTGTTTTCCCTCTCAGTATTGCTGTTAAATCTGTATACCTTATGGTCCGAGTGGCTCTTCTGCATGTGTATCCTGAGACTCCAGTCCTGGGACCTGCTCAGAGATAATAGATGCTTGTTCTCTTGTGTCTTTCCTGATTGTTTGCCCAAAAAGCAGACATTAATGCAGTGCCTATGTATTGAAATTAATTTTTCCCAGAATATCTGATGTCTCACAATGTTATTCACTGTCTCCTGCCCTGATTTGCCTCCTTCCAAAGTCATTTTCATCACAACTCCCAGGCCTCACTCCCACTAACAGGCCTGTGGGAGGAAGACAAACTGTGCTTAGAAATATTCATCTTGCCGAGCTCTCTACAAATCATCTCCACAAAGGGAGATAAGCTTGAAAAACTACAAAGTGGAAGGCAGATGATACAAGTATGCAGAGCCTTTACCTCTTTCCTGCCTGCCAGAATCTACCTTATCCCCCTGTCTGGGCTTCCAAGTGCACATCACTTCTGTTGCACTTACCTGATGCTCAAGAACAGCCGTAAAACCTCTCTCAGGAAAAAGCTAGTTACGACAGTTTAAACCAATTCAGAAGTGAACAAGTTTATTAATTTAAGAAAATAAAATTAGCCAGCAATCAGCATTCTATACATTGAGAATGAATACTTGCAACTCCCTATAACTCACTGATCACCACACTGGCGAGAAAGCGCACCATGAGGTTGCATATGTATGTGTGAGGTGCACGTCCCTACCTGCTGCACCCCACAATCCACTAGCCAGTTGAATGTTACTCATGGCATCCAACAGTCACTGATCCATCCCACTGAGCAAAGGTTGAGATGACAGCAGGGCAGCTTCTGATGGGTTTTGATTCCTGCTGTTTCCACACAAATCTTTCTGCTGCCATTATATTTCTTCATGCTTTTTTTCATTTCTAAAGTTCCTTTCTTCATTTCTAAAGTTCCTTTGAAATTTTCTGGTTACAGTTTGTTCTGGCTGATGGCCATCTTCCTCTTTAACTTGATTGGTTTTGGGCCAATGCCCCCCAGAGAGGTTTATGCATTTTATACATGCGTACACTGTGGTGCCCAATTGTACTCTTATCTTAAAAGCTGTGGTGATGCAGGACTCTTGCCAAGAGTATGCCATACAAGCACCTATGCCATGCAGGAACCCCACAAAAGCAAGTCAGGGATCTCTGGCTCTCAGTCCTGCTTCTGCAGAGGAAGAACAGACAGTGAGCCATTACCACGCATATTTTCTTAAGGGCAGAGGTGACTAAATCTAGGTGAGCATAGGAAAGGTATCTGCTTCCTTTTGCATCTTTCTGGACTATCCTGATTGTTGGCTTTTCCTTTGATGTCCCATTTGAATCCAATGCTCTTCCTCCAGTCCTGAGTAAGTCTGTCCTGCAGATAAGTTGTATTTGGTGCAAGGAAAAGAAGATTGTTGACCAACTACAAATCAATTTGAGGTGTCCCTATGGATTTTCTAAGTTGAATCATTTGGAGATTGGAGATACAGAACTGTGTTCCTTCTTCTTTCCCCAGCTTTATATACTGACCATGACATCATATGGCATGGAATATCACCTTGGTCAGTTGGGGTTGGCTGTGTCTCCTCCCAACTTTTTGTGCACCTCCAGTCTACTCGCCAGGAGCAGAAAAGGTCTTCACTACTTAGCAGCAACCAAAAACATAGTGTGCTACCAACACTACTCTTATCCCAAATCCAAAACACAGCTCTTCACCAGCTGCTAGCCACAGTCAACCCATTCCAGCTGAAACCATAACAAACTGCCATTTGGTGGCTGTTCTCAGTAGACTTCATCACTCCCATGTCAAGGGGGAAAGTGATACACAATCTGCACCTAACACCCCTGGGGATTTCTCCTCTATGAGAGGACATTTTGTTGTCAGCTTGTCAGCTGAATCCAGCCCACTTTCCTCATGCAGATCAGGAATTGATATCTCATCCTTCATTCTTACAGCTAGTTCAACTTCGCATAGTCTTCAAGTTCTTGTGTGACAAAAATCTACAGGGTTTTATTTTTCATTATTGTTTCTTAAGCAGAAGGTAGTATTAATAAAAATCTATGAACTCAATGGAGAAAACAAATATATGATTTTTTTAGCTTCTTTTTCACTTTTTTGATCCGTAGCATAGAAATTTAAGATGACAAGTGGCTACAAAATTAATAAGGATTTTGTGACATGCAAAAAATAGAGTCAGTTATTATTGTAAACCTTGTGGTTGCCCACTAAGGAAAGTAAGGGATTACTGAAACAAAATGGTCAATAGGCTGAAAATGATCTAAAGGTACATTAGTTGATCCACACAAAATCTGGCACAGAGTAACTTGCTCCAAAGTTACACACATTTGGAGCCTCACATTTATGTGTGCACTGAAACAGAGAAAGGCATCTGAACTTTCCTTTAGAGACTCTTAACTTCCTTAACAGATCAGGAAAAGAACTGAAGTCACTGCACAAGGCAGGCAGCAGCAAAGACTGAAAAGAAAAGCAAAACCAAGACACTCAAGTGGCAGAGCTTGTAAAACTAATTGGATTAGCAAATAAAGTACAGTGTGGAAAAAGAAAATAAACACTTTTTCCTGTAATCAAGTTTTCTCTCCACCACTATAAAGTAATCAGCTTGATGAAATGCAAGTGGGACGTTTGTCTTCTGTCTATACAAGATGTCGTGTGAACTTCTTTCTTCTGTCAATTAGTATTGATCTTCACTTCATGTTTCCTTTCTAGCAAAGAAGTAATAGAATCTGACACAATTTACCGAAATAATTTTTTCATTAGACTGCACCAGACCTTGTCAATACCTTAAGATACTAGGCAGTTCATTGTTTGTGATGATATCTAACAGTGTTGTTACATGGCTGCAGCTCTTCATTTAATATCTTTGTAAAGATAAGCTAGTCTGAAAAATAAATATGCTTTAGAGAAGGTTTTGGAGTTCAAGTTTCTGGCAAAGTTAAGAGGCATGTGGCTAGAAGTAAACACTAGATGATAAATTGCTTTGGTACAACTGTGATATTGTGTCTGGCTTTGAATTGTTGGAACTTTTTGAGACAGAAGTGAGATGCATCTGCTTTCATAGACAAACTAAACCATATTTATATTAAAGTCAATTAAAATAGAGTAGGCAACCTAGCATAACAACATTCTGTTTCGGACCTGTGTTTCCTCAGAAAATGTTTTGCTTTTGGTTGTTTCACGAGAACTGTAACTCCAACACATTTTAAAAAATGAACTCATCAAATCATTGGTTTGATCTTCCAAGCTAAAGATTAGTGCTGGGCCTATGCACAGATGCAACTACCTTTTCCTTCTTTTTTCAGGGGGTTTATTTATACCTTTTCCTTGGATACTTGTCTGTTTGTAATTTTGTCTTTTGTTTTACAGTCAGCTTGTAAGTTCATTGTGGACAGAAATTGTTCTTTCTCCTGAAATTGGGCAGTGTCTCACTCAAATGGATCAAGATCTAAGGTTGAAAACACTAATGGCATGCTGCAAAGCCACCAGACCTTCAACTATTTTCATCTTCTTGATTTCCCAAGCACCTCAGAGACAAGGGAAACCAATTTTGTGGGGTAACTCAGGTAGAATTGATCCTTCTTTGCTCTGTGTGGTGGTACCTACTTCTGAGATAGACGACAAAGCTTCCATAACAGTCAGTTGTGGACAGTGGATACAGATAGAATCTGATTCACCTGACAAAATGATGGGAGTTAATTGTTTCCTGTCTCCTCTGGCCTTTTTACCAAGATCTACAGTGACTACAGAGGAAGTCTAAACAGGCTTATTATACAGGTGTCTGCATAGATCTACGTCTACATCCCTGATCTATGCAGAGACCTATGAGTATTGGCCCTCACACTCAGTTGAGTAAGTGTCACATTTTTATGTCTTTGTTAATATCTGCCTACAAATGCAGACAGTTCACGTTCTTTAATTTTCAACCTGCCAGAATAGTGAGAGTTCAGTTATTCTGCTTCACTATCCTGAATTAATGAGGAAAGACTAAAACCATGACATGATTGGGCTGACCTAATCCCAGTGGAAAGATGGAAAGAAAGGTCAGCTGCATTTTTGGCAGAAATATAGTAAAGACAGTCCTTTGAACACACACAGGCGCATAGAAAGGTACAACATATGCAAAGGAAATAAATGCTGGTTTTTTACAGCTTGACCCAGGGACTCATTGATCTCAACCAAGACCATTTGCACTGACTTCAGTTGGTGGTTGGGTCAGGGCCTTTAACATGGTGCATCACAAGTTCCTGACCCTGCAGCTGTTCATGATAAAGGCAAGGCCAGAAAAAATGAGCAAATAAAAGGAACTGATCTTACAAATTTGCAAATTTTTAAATTAAATAATAACAGTAGGAGTCCTGCTGTAGCTCCATGGTTTCCTTGTTAGGAATCTGAAAACACCTGAATTGATGCTGCACAAATTTGTGTGCAGAAGGTAGACCTTCACCTTGTGTTCCTTACATGATGCAGAATCTGTATGCTTTTATAATGCTAGTTAACACAAAAGCATAAATAAATAAATTAAGAAAAATAAATCTGCAGTTAAACAGTCTTGAACTCGAAAGCATATAGCTGTAGGTATGACGTGTGCTGGCCAAGGTTTCCCCAAAAGGTCAAAACCAACAAAGAAACAGGCTCAGTAATTACTTTGGCACTGAGACACAAATGGGTATCTAAAATTTTCTGAGAAAAATGAATCTTATAATCTATTCTGAATGTAACCAAAGGACAATTACAGACCACACCAAGCAATTAATAACCTCACAAAAGCATGAGAAAATTTGAAAACAGAAAATGGTTAGAGGAATCTTCTGAGTAGGAAACACCACATATACAGAAAAGAACCTCTAAAGATACACTTCTAAAGAAATCTTTGAAAATTAGGAGAGAAATTAAGCTCGAAGGGAAGGTTTCTAACACAAAAGTTTCCACTTTGTTCTGTATTTAGTTCTCAATGATGGAAATCCATCCTGTTCTTCTAATACTACCCATGCATTCACTAAGCTATTTCCATGACAGATAAGTAGACTTCCTAATAATTTCTATCCAGAGTTATTGTTTTTTTCCTCTGAAGTCAAACTATTATTTTAAAAAATCAGTGTTAATAAAGGAGTTAAATTAACTGCTATTAAGTGAATTCAAGCGGCATAAGGTTCAAGAGCAGTCTTCTGGATCAATTATTTCCTCTTTAGGGTATTCAATTGTACTTGTGTCGTTGTAGCACCAAAATCCACAGCACTGCCAGAAGTCACAGGGCTTATCTTCAGTTTATTGTGACTGCAGCGTTTCCTTTGGCTCCTGGAATAGTTTACTGGGCAGTTTCAACAGGTAACCACACAACCCGAATGGCCTTAAATGGCTATGGCTTTAAACAGTCTTAATAACTGGAAAAAACCCAAAATACGTAAGGCCAGTGTTTCCATATAAAAAATAGACGTACTCACTTTTTCAAATACAACAGCAGTTACTAATTGAATAGCAAAGCCTCAGACTTTGTGTTGGATCTTAAAAAAAAAAATAAAAAATTATAGACTAATGTAACCCAAACAACACACCCACTTACTGGCAAACGTCCTCCATATACTAGAAATTAGACCCTTTATGGGAAGTATCCTAAGTTTGAGGCAGACCAGCAATACAATGACAAACTAAAGCAACATTTTTGGTTCTGTTGAATATATTAAGACTAAATTTGCAGCAAGCTAGCTTTGAATCAGAGATGGTCAGCCGAAAGGCATCATTAAGGAATGAAAGGAAAGGGAAAATTATTGTAGTATTATTTAACTTCACATATGATTGTAAGTCATAAATTCTAAATGTTCCTTTCATTTTTAAGGGAATGTGAACAAATAATTTGAAAACATATACAAAAACAAAGATTGTCAGAATCTCTTGATGAACTAGATTTGATGCAAATGCAAAACCATAGAATTATCACAAACAAAACTTTTAGTGGTCATGGATCCAAAAGAGTATCTCTAGATGTAATTTTTTTGAAAATTGGCTAAGAAAGAAAGAAGAGAGAAGAGCAACCTGACAGGAGAAGCTGCCAGCAAGTAACTAACCCTGTTGCAGGGTTGGTTAAAAAGAAATTGTTTATTAAATCTATGTAATCTAAAATGAGTTGCTATAATTTTAACACTATTAACAAGACTTTGAAAGCTTACTGCATTATTTGCTATCTTATGTGGTCTATGTATTGCATAATACTTGTAATTACTTCTTTTGAATTTCTTAATCTATATAGAAACTACTAAAACAAGCCAAGCGAAATAAAATGTTGACATTGGACCTTTGTACTTTGGCTATGCCACAGTATGTACCAAAGTGGTAATTCTGAAGACAAAAGGATAAGGAGTCAGCTCATTCACGAAACAAAGGCATACATGAATAATTTAAATGTTAAACTAACACATAAATATCAGTGTAAAGTAGTTGCATACAGTCAAGGAAGGATGCCCAAGAAAAACTTCAGTACAATCAATCACTTAAAAGGGTAAGCAGAAATGTCAGCATATGAAGAAAAGAGAGATCAAAAACTTGATGCATCAAGACATCTGTTTCTTTGATCGTAATTTAAGAAATACAGTGTATTTCTCAGAAACAACAAAAAGTTTGGGATTTGAGTGATCCTGGGTTTCACCATTAATCTCATTTTCTCATGTATAGAATGGAAATAAGCATCTTCTTGCAATTGGAATCACCTGGGAAGACAATGCTCCAGACAGAAATGGGACCTGGCATTACTTTTTTTTTTTTCCCTTTTTTTCTTTTTTCATGAGTCTTGTTTTTACTTTTTGTTGCAAAATATATTGTAAGGCACCTTTTATGCCTCTGTATAAATTAGAAAGTATTTTTGAAATTGGAGCCCTTGTCTCTCTCCCTCTTACACACTTATACCAGATGACTTTTTAAATGTTCAGTTTAGTTTGCCAAAAAAACCTGGAATAAATGGTAGAGATCTTATTTAAAGACTGTATTTTCATTTATTTATTGTATGATCCTAGTATTCTAAATGTTTATAAAATGTCTTTCTTACCATTAAAAATGCTGAGAAAGATTCCCACAACTTTCTAATTTGGAAAAACTGAAGCTCTGAAGTCTCTTTTCACTTGGTTAGGCTGAGTGAGATTCAGCTCCAGATGAAGACTCCAGTTAGTCTGTCTATATTACTCCAGATGGAATGGAGGTGTCTACATGTGAGTTAAAGGCTTAAAGCTCCCATTACAGCTGAAAGAGTCTAAATATCTCAACCTCAAAATGTGTAAGCAGTTATTTAGGAATCCATTCCTTCATTCCTTTCCGAATGAAATACCACCAGTGGCCAGATTAAAGTCATATTTAAATATATTTTTGTCATTCGCGCCCAGGTATAACACTGGCGCGCGATAACACTTTAAAACTGCTGAATAAATAGCTACCTACATGGTCATGCTTACAGTGAGATGTGCAGATGCTCACAAATCTTCCTGGCTCAAAGGAAAAGCATGATTAAAAGAGCAGTTTCTGTAGCCTTGTTAGGCACTGTTTGCTGGTCTCGAGAATAAAGCTACGAGTGCTGGATTTGATGCCAACACTGACACCTGCTCAGTGGTTTCAGCAGCTTTCTGTGTCTCGGCAGGGAGACTGCACCTGCAAATTATCACTCAGCTGCTGTCGGCAAGTTTAAGAGCAGCAGTAGCCCGCAGTCATTGCCTGGTGATGCTTTTGAGCCGCCTTAATAATCAGCATTTGTAACAAATTCAGAACTAGTCCCCAGTTAGTCACCCAGCTCCTGATATTTGGGAAGGTATTGCTTTTCTAGCCCTCCTGTGGGGTCCCAGTCAGTAGCCAAAACCGGCGCCCTGGTCGGTTATGGAAAATCTGTTTTTCCAGTGCTGTGTTCAGTGTTTGCCAGAGCAGTGGTTTTCAATAAGCTGTGGAAGCACGTTCTTGAAATTCACTGCATTAATCATGTTACATTTTGTTTCCAGGGCAGCACGCTACAGGGGTGGTTATGGAATCAATTTTGACAAAGGGGAAAAAGTTCACGCTCAGAAACTTCAAAATGTTAGCATTTCCAAGAACATTAGGTGCTTTTTTTCCTTACACTCCAAATCTAAAGGAATGTTTTACTTCATGAGACAAAAGTCAGAGTAAACGTCATTTGATTCATGTATTACATCCAAGAACTCTGGATTAGCTTTGAAGCTTGCACCCTCTATAGTAATCTTTTTGCCAGGGCACAGACCCTTCTGTTCTTGCAGCAGACAAACAGAACATATGAAATAATAGAGACCATGACAGTTTATCTGGATGGGGAGCAGTTCCAAGCTCTGCAGCTGTCCACGGCTATTATGCACATTTCTGTAACTTACCTAAGGCTCACATTATTACCAGTTCCAGCCAACTCTGTTGGCATTGCAAATTGTGATAACTTACACCACCTAAATGAAAAATGAATTTTCTAGCACAGCACAACTAGTAATACTCCAAAAGAGGATTTCATAAGGGGTTTTTTTAGAAATAAAATGAAAATTAAAATGCTATTTTTTAAACCTAGGTTCTGCAAAGGATACTCTGTAATATAGAATTAATTCATTCACTTAAAATGCCTGAGATCTTATTATGAATTAATAACGATAGCTGGTCTTTTATGTCAAATAGATCTCGCCACTTTCCCTACCCTGCAAAAGCTCATGACATTTTTTTATCTGCTCCAAGTGAATTCAGTGGACTTTAAGCACACAAGTTCAGCAGTGGACATCTTTGAATGCTGCATTGCCTTTCTCAGCAAAGCAATAGTGAGGTCTGTGGCATTCATTTGTTTGTGCATGCTTATTGGGATCTCTGGCCTCTTACTCTGTCCCTAGTGGGAACATTTCCGGTAGCTTCAGTGATCCCAAGATCAAGCAATGAAGAGGATAATAATATGGGTGAAAAAAAGCATATGACTTTTGGGAAATGAAATAAACTGCACATTGTTAGGGACTGCAAACTGGAGTGAGGAGACAATCAAGGAAAAATGAAGACAGTTTATCATCCAGGGTGAATTTCAAAGACTGACTTAACCAAAAGGAAAGAAAGAGGACTTGGTTTTATCAGCACAAACACAGTCTACACAGAAGAAAACATATTCCTGGGTCTTTCACCTCTGAGAAATCAAGAGCCAGAAATTTTGTGGGCCAGACCCACAGAATAGGTTGGGGTCAGTAAATTCCAGACTGTAACCCTAATCCACCCTTCCTTTCACCCTAAATGAGTGTCAGACTGTTTCAAGATAAGACCTGTGGTCAGAGAACTCACTTTTTTATTTTTTTTCCCCTTGGTGTGCATGTAACATAAAGCATGGACATATTCCTGGGAACAGAGGCTTGAAAGGTCCCAAAAGTTTCTCATTCACAGATTTCTGACTCAAATAATATAGGTATCAACAAAAGCAAGGATACAGACTACCACTACCCAGGACTACCTACGGATGTCTTTCCTTAACACAATAATTATCTAGAGGTGAGATTTGTTGTTTGAGACAGCAGAGGGATGAGCTCAACCAAATAACCCCACCTCCGTTACTAACACAACACAACACATCTGCTAATTACCCCCTACAACCACATTTCTTTCACTGCCACCCTAGAAACAATCTGGAACCCTCCCCACACTGCTGCATCCCGGTGACTGACCTGAGGCTTCCTCTTTTGCTTTCACACCCTGCCCAGAAACCATCTTGTGAACCCACCAGGGCAGCTGCTGGTGCCTGAGAAAACAGAAGGAGCTAACTTAAAACACAGCATCACAACCAAGCAAAACAATTTGGTCTTTTTTATAGCTTATTCTGAAAGGACTTGACGGACATGCTCTATGCTTATCTGCTTTCCAAATCCCTATCGCCTGTTCCTCATTAACACACATTAGGACAAGCTGGGGAGACAACCTGGCATTACAAAGGACACTGAGGGATTATGAGCTGCTATGGTTTGTGAAATGTAAATTCACATTTGAGTGCAGGCAGGGGACATCAGATATCTCTGTTCCCCCTGCAGGGGTTCTTGGAAATTACACAATATCAGATCGTGCAGTGGAAAATGCTTTCAGGAGTGGAGCATGAGGTAAGGAATCAGTTGAGCTACACAGAACACAAGCACAATCTACTTCTGAATGACTGGATGGAGCCTGACTCACAAAGAGAGGGATATTTTTTAAGTCCTATTGGGTGTTTAATTGATGGCACTTTCATATTCTCACACATTAAGACAATGGCCTGGTAAGCATTTGATTTATTGTGACTTTCACCAGTGAGAGAAGGGCAATTCACTGCTCAGCTGTGGCAGATTTAGCTGAGGTTCCAGCAAGGGGTGACCGCATTATACCTTCACATACCTGAAAAAGCCTCAGATGTTTTCCAGAGAAAATAGAGTTCATGTTTTTACTTTTAGTAAAGTTTTACTTGTTTTCTCAGCAGGTAGGCAGAAATGCTGAGAAGACTGTTTTGCAGGACACGGATTGTTTTGCCTGCCCTGAGCCCTGCAGGGTATTCCCTGCACCTGACGGTTTGTAGCAGGGCTGAGCAAATGAAATCTTGAATTAGTTGTGTGAAGAGTTTTCTCCCTTGCCTCAAGTAGTTTGTTGCAAGAGGTCCTGCATTAAACTTCCCACGTATATATATGGATGAAGGATGAGACTACCCAGCAAAATAAAAGTACGATTCCAGCCCCTTTGACTACCTCCATGCTCAGACAAATAATAATAATATTTGAGTTTTAGCACAAAACATTTTCACTGTGATGTAAGCTAATATGTTTTTCTATGCATTTGATAGATGCTCAGCACATACGACTGTTCAGTCATAGCTGAGCCATAGCAGCTTGATTGCACGTGACAGCCCTATGCAGCAGTAGCATCAAAAGCTGTGGAGGGAGGGTGGCATGGCACAACTGAAGGGCTGTGCTCAGAGCATAGTCCCAGGGTGTGTGGTCCTTGTTGCCCAGCTGATAATGAATCCTATCATATCCTCATCACCACACAATGTGATGAAGACACCAGCTGTTCTGCAGGGTAGGTGTCCATGTCGTTGTATGTCAGGTAAGGACAGAGCCTCCTCTGAGGGGTGGTGGGTAACAGCACCTCGAGCTTTGGCTTCACTGACAGCTACTGAAAATGAATACCCGCTTTGCATCTAAATCTCATTACAACTAAAGTCTGTGTTTCTTTTTCATTCAGTGACAGGAAAAGCAATATGATTTGGCTGTTTGAGCTCAGGTAGCACAAATCACTGGCTGAGGTACATGGTGACAAATGAGCATCTCCCCATGTCAGGAGGAAAGTCTGTGGGGAGTGACAGGTAGAGCTGAGCCTGTTTAGTATCAGGGAGCCTCTGAAAGTCCATCCCCTCCGTTTTTCTATGAAAAGAAAGCTGTGCTGCTTTGAGAACACATTGCTAAGGGGATTGTACAAATGGTGACAAAGTACAAGTTTCTTTAAACTGCTGAATAATTCACATATCAGCGTATGGACACAAAGCTCCCAATTATCTCACACTCAGATAAAAGGTGAACAACCTTATTATGAGAAAGTAATTGATATAAGGTTCACTTAGATGGGGGACTCCATGTATGAACCCTGTCTAACACAAAACATATATTTCTGGTTGCAATTAATGGCATTACTACTGATTTCAAAGTATTTCAAGAGAAGACATCCTTGTAATCTGAATACATATGTAATCTACGTATCTATATCATACTGCTATTTTCTGCAGAAACTCAAATTTGCACAACAACATTTAATATATAGCTGTTCTTGGCATTATCTGGATTGCCATATACTTTGGAAGAATTTCAAGCCTTACTTCATTTAGTTTTACAGTTGCTAGGATGCACAGAACAGTGTGGAGTCACTGTTCTCTTTCTGGAATTCATCTAATCCCCTTGAGGTAAAACAAATGTCACAGGTAGCAGCCAAGTCCTGTGCCAAGGCATTTTGACTTTCTTTTGATGTTGCAATGATATTTCCAGCATCCTTGTTACAAAGCGTAGTCTTAGCTCAGTTCACGAGCCTGTTCCAAGCTGGAAAACACATATTTTCTCTACCAGAACATGTGGTGGCCCCTGATATCATTTACTAACTTCACATATCTGATTTCAAGGTCTTTGCCTCATTAGAAGTTTTTCAGAGCTTCATTCAAGTGGAAACCTTTCTGAAAACTGACACAGTTTGGATATATCAGGGAGTAAATCTTCCAGACCCAGTCTGAGGGATCAACCTGAAACTATCCAGATCCATAGATGCATGGGTGAGTCTCTCCCTCTAGTGCTGTCTATTGGATTGGACGTACACAGGACCAAAGGAGAGCTATGGCCCATGGAGGAGATAAGAAAATATAAAGCAAGAAAGTATATCTCTACAATCACTCCATTAATAAGATGGAAATATTTGGTCAGATCTCCACATACCTGGAAAACTGCACAGGCACATAAGACTAGATGGGAATTTCTCCATTTATCATGATGCCCCTTTGCCTAGACACGAGATAATCCTTTACATCTTCTACCTTTATGCCTTCTGCTGCTGATTTCTCTTCTTCTGAGTCCTCAGCTGCCAGGTCTGACTTTCCCTGTTTCTCATACCATGATCTCCCTCTTATCACACGGAGGGAATTCACAGCATGGAAGGGTGCTTGCAAAGAGGTAATGAGACTTCTGTTTATGCCATCCTGGGGGGCTTACCCTGTAAGCAGGTGTAAATTCTCTGCCCAATAGGGTGAACAATTCAAAGTCCACAGGCAATAATGTCCAGTAGTTGACATATCCATTTTCCAGTCATATCTGACTTCCAGATGGCTAAAATTTCCTGTGGAGAATGATCTCTGTAGGTGTGTCTATGGCACGGTCCACTCCTGTCCAACATTACATACACTGTTGGCGTTGCTAGTATCAACAGTGGTGGTGTCTTCCTGTATCATCGCCAATTCTCAATTTGCAAAACACAGTGCCTGCAAATTACCCTTGATTTGTTTGCATCATTTACAACAAGCAAACCTCCCAAAATACAAGTCAATATGTCCGTCTTATTTATCACTGCAGTTTATTTTTAATTCAGCATTTTGTAAACACTAGATTTGCTTTTATTGCTGTCTTAACACAGAGTAATGTCCTACTATCATACTGTTTATATCAGAAAAGAAATTACCAAAGGCTAAATTTGAATAACCAAAGTTGAATAACTATACACTTTGATTAGCAACAATAAAAGGCTTCTCATAAAATAAAATGGTCTGGAACTGCAGTTTCTCATTTCCTGATATCACAGATGTCCTGTTACAATTCCTCAATCAGCAGATACTCCAAGACCAAGGCAGCTACCAGACTTTATAAACTTGTTCCTAAATCTGGGCTACCAGCTAATCTGACCATCACATAGAAGCAAATATAAGATACAAAGTCCCACAATTAGTTTGACTGACAAAATGCAATTATTTGTGAGAGAAACCTGTTGGGCATAAGCCAGTATTTCTGTATTAGCCAAACGCAAATAGTTTCCTCAATCATCAGATGCCTTAGCATTAAGGAAAGGTCAAAAATATCTATAGTTACCCCAGAGAGAATGATAGAAATTGTCTTCCAGACTTATATTTTTAAATTATCAATTTCAGTGAATTACAAA
Source organism: Scolopax mira (assembly GCA_004320125.1). Classification (NCBI taxonomy): domain Eukaryota; kingdom Metazoa; phylum Chordata; class Aves; order Charadriiformes; family Scolopacidae; genus Scolopax; species Scolopax mira. The sequence goes on along the minus strand of BJBW01000455.1, from coordinate 561,845 downwards.
TGCACAATGATTGAATCTATTCTGAGGGCCGCTGGTATACACTGCAGTCCAGAACTCAGGAGTGAGGTATTATTGACCCAGCCGAAATACAAAATTGATCCTCTTTGGCAGTTTTAGCAAGAGGCAAAATGACTGCAAAAGTTGGGACTGGAACCCCTGCTTCTTGTCTGCAATTCCTCTTGCCATGAGGCTTACATTTACTGCTAGCTGGCTGAAGGCTAATATCTCTAAAAAATCTGTACTGCTTATATCTGCAATGTTGGTGGAGCTTCCCTTCTGTCTATTTATTTAGCCTGTGTGTGATTATTAACCAGTAATAGTGATTACTCCAGAGAAGAGACTCTGCAGTACTTACAGGAGACAGGGCTCAATAGGATGAGGTATAAGTTCTACTAGACGAGCGATATAAAAGGGCCATCACTGTCTAGTTGCTAACAGCTCCAGCAAGATAATGCTACAGAAAGATGACTGAAGTTGTAACTCCGTATTCATATCTCCATGTCTGTATCGCTGTGGTTCAAGAGTCACTGCAGTTTTGCCGTGTTGATGGCCACACTATATTCCACTGCTTTAGGGTGAAGCAGCTTCCAGGAACAGCATCAGGTCCAGAGCACAGGACTTCTCTGTTTGCTCAGAGCTAAAATTCACTAGTAAAGGGGCATAAAAGTACTGCCTGACTGTTATCCATGTCATGTCTTACCTGTAATTAAATAGAGAGTTCAGGTTTCCAGTTTGGTCAGTCCAGTAATTGCCATTAGCAATACATTCATTTTAACTTTTTTCTTCCAAAATGAAAGATTAAAATAAAGACGTAAGACCCCTTCCCTCTGAGCTACTCATTTACCTTCTTTAATGATTTCAGAAGCTGCATTCCTTTCTCCTCCCTCCTCCCTTCTCCTTTCAAAATCCAATCTTGCTGCTGGGGATTGATTTTCTTCTGTTATTTCCTATGCTCTGGATAGTCAAAACTGAAGTGCTATTTCTACTTGACTTGATTCTTCTCTTTTTGAATTAATGAAGTCTTTTCAAGAGGTAAACAGCATGACTTTTTAATGAAAAAATACATCTAAATTGAAGGACAAAGCCAAGGAAGTGTGACAACAAACCTTTTGATACTCCAGGACCCAATACATCAGTTGAAATTATTTAACCACGAGAATTTGTTGTGGGATCTTGCAGAGTGTGTGAACACAGAGTCTTGAAGATAATTTCACTCATTTCCCATAGGGCAATGACTCTCAGCTTAATAAGATTGCTCTGAACAAAAAGAGAATAACAAATGCTGTTTTTACTAACAGACTGAGGAAATACAGGATAAATGCTTGCAAGTTATTCTTGACACAGATACAAAAATAATAGGCAAGAGAACACAAGCCTCACTTTTTCAGATCCTAGTGTTTTTAATAGATAGGTCAAAGTGAGTTTAAATTATTCCCTGTGCCTTCATGGTGTATTACATTGCTTTTGAAATTGGGCAGCAAAAGCCTCTGAAGGAGAATGTCAAGGCAAGCTGATTGCTTCCCGTCTGGGGAGAATTTTGCTGTCCTGATTCATTCTGACAATGGTGTGCACGTCCTCTGGGTGAGGTGGGGCACATCCATCAATAATGTCATCAGGGTCCACTGCTTTCAACTATGGACATGCAGTTGATTAAGTTTAGAAGGAGTTTCAGTGTCCTATTGGACACTAGTTAGAATGATAATAGAACAATAGTTGCTTTATTATGAACAACTAGGATCAGCTGAACTGGCTTCTGTCTTAAAACACCTAATGGTTTTGATTTTCCAGAGTGCTTGTCTGTCCCACACTTTCTCCAACCCAAAGGCGCATCCCCTGCTGGTTCCTCTTGCTCTCTCTGTAGCTATAGAGGCTCTTCATAACCTCCAAGGCCTGCAGAAAGGATAAATGCACAGAAGTCCTTTTCTGTCTCTGTCAGCACCAAACTGCCAAGGATAGACTGGGAGGCGGGGGAGCGGAACCATTTGAGCACCACTCTCTGTTCCTCTGATGACCCTTCTAGTATCCTAAAGCAGGGTGCCCAGAGAGAAAAGTGAAGGAGGGACACAGTGAAGACAGAAAAATTATTTCTCCCTGATATGTCTGCAAAATACAGTCACTATACATATAGTATAGGCCAAAACTGTGTTTTCTAACCTAAATTATGGAAAATATCCAGATATCTGAATCAAAAGGAATATACATGAAAAAGACCCTTAAAATTACATGACAACCACACTTCTGGAATCTCCTAACTTGGATTTTTTTATTAGGAATACTTTGCCTTTTTTTTTTTTTTTTCATGTGGACTCAGACAGAGTCCAACCCTGTCCTACACAACCTATAGAAGTAATATTAATTACACGTGAAGCTCAGGTAATGCATTTGCAATCATGAGGGAGACTGTACTTGCAATGCTGCACAGTGTGTCTACATGGAAATACCCCATCTCTACACCTCATATTAAATTTACAGGTTCTGAGTGCCTGCAGAAAGATCAAACATGGAAAACTCCAGCTAACAATCCCAAATGCTGCTATATTCCAGATAAACTCTGGTATTTGATTCTATTAAATATAAAAGTTGCAGAATGAGTTGGTCTGTAAAAGGTTTTCTTCAATTTGTCTAGAAGCATTTGAAAAGGTCACAATTATTTTTTCCTTGTGTTGAAATCATTGTCTTCATACATTTGCTTTAAACTATAAGTAGCTACAGTAATGGACAATTTGATGACAGCTTTTTTCGTCTTAAAGAATAGAATCAAATATTTCAAGTTAAGTAATTTTCCTTCTTATACTTTTCTTTTATCTTCTAGAGAAATATAATTCTCCTCAAAAGAGCGGCAATGCATTACCACAGGAATCACATTCTATGAACTTTAATTCCTAAAAACAAGGATTCAGTGCTTTAAGGAGGTAATCTCTCTAGAGAGACTTCAATTACATCTGACAGAAAGCAATTACATGTGTCAGAAAACAAACAAAATTCTTTTTCCATGAGAGTTTCTGACATTTTGAACTTTATTTTAATTCCATAGAATGTCAGTTTGGAAATACTGAGTTTATCGTGATGATCCTGAAAGTTACTTTCACTAACACTGAAGCAGTTAAATAGATTATAAAAAGAGTAGCAAGATAACATTTACATGAATGTCATATATAACTGGAAAAACAGAACTCTCACACAAAAATTAATCAAAATCAATATGTGGATATATTTACATTTCAACGAAATTGCCTTTTGTGAAAGAAATTTTTTCCATGCCCAGCAACAAAAATCGTCCATATCTTATAGGACGAGGATGGATCCCTGAGGATTAGGCATTAAGCTAGAGCTGGCACCTGTTTTACACGCTTAATTTCAAAATCTGAATACTCAGAACCCATACCCAGTTGCTGCCCGGCCTTGGCAGCATCCCAGTACATTGAGAGCTAAGTTTCCAACAGTGCTGTGTCTCATGCACCTTAAACTGCCTCAGCATGGATGGCAGCTGGGACATAACTTTCATCTAAGCTCTCCCGGGATACAGAAGCGAGGTACAATTCCACATATATTTCTTCAGAGCCCCGATGCATTAGGCATCCTTAGAATTTCCCACAAGCTTTGAATAAGGCTCTATATGTTGCTAATCACTTGCTGCTCTCATCCAATACTTTAATGTCTGTAGCATTTTTCTGTGATTGGAGAGGCTGTGGTCCCATGCTGTCTTCTCCTGAAGGGAGCCAAAACTACATTTTCTGTGTGAGTCCCCTTATCACTAAGCTACAAACTGTTTTGGGAAAGGGCCAGATAGGCCCACTCTACCTGCTGAAGAGCAGGAGAGGCTGAGGGAATTCAGCTCAAGTCAGGCTTAGCTTACAGTGACAACAGAGCCTATTATTCTCCTGAGACGAGACTGTGGCATTCCCCCGAGGACCAAAGCAATCTGCATTGCAGTCTTTGGCTATTTTATTTTACATGAGGGAGTTACTTGACTGTGGCAGGAAACTGGAAATGAGAAGGTGCAATGGCAGCCATGCCACCCTTGTGCGTACTTCCTCTCTTTCTGGCCAAATTAATATTTGATTAGCTCATATAAATTCAAAGAGTTTCAGACAGAAAAATGAGGATAGAGTCAGCTGCATAAAAACCCAGACATGATTTATACAGGAGCAGTTGTCTCCCCTCAGCTGAAAGAAAAAGATACCAGGCCTGTCTGTGAACACTGCTACGCTTTGCAATGTGAAGAGTAAAAGCAAAATCGTGAACCACTTTTACTGGTGCTTTAAGAGAAGTATTGCCTGTGGGAGGAGTCATTGTATCTGCTGTGTTTGGAAGAACAAAGGGTCAGTGACAGCAGGAAGAGAGCAAATAGTGTTATCTCATGCATGGATGAGAAGTTAGTTCAGGAGGCACTCACAGGAATGTTTGTAAATCCCAGAGGGGACTGTGATGGGTCTGCTCTGCTACAAATTTAAAGCTAACAAAGTGTGATGTCCTTTGGAAATCTAGTTATTTATTCGAGGCGCTGCCCAGATGTAAAAGATGTACCCTCAGGAAAATGAAAAATAAAGGTTTTTGAATACTTCACAGTTGCAGAACATCTTCAACACTTACTGGCCGTGTTTGGAAGGTTCATTCCAAATTTATGAGAGGCAATAATGATGGCCATTCTACTAAAATAACCAAATGTACTGGACCAAAAAGAAAATTAAAATCTCAAAGGAACTGGAAAAGGAATGAGTATTTTCAGCCTACTGCCCTCATCTAACAGAGTAACTCGTAGCAGTAGGATGTAGTACTTTTCTTCTGGGAGACACAGGCTTCCACTTCACTGGCTTATAATGGTGGATGTTTAATATCTTGTAGAATTAACTTCAAAGTGGTACTGAAAACTGAAAATGAGAGTATGAAGGCCCAATATGAAAAAGGCACATTTGATATAACTTGGTGTACTACTAAATTTCACAAGTTACCACTTGCAAGGAAAAAAATACATATTGGTGTGATCAAAGGCTGGATAAACGTCCTGGGTACAAAGGCAGGCAACAGCCTGCCAGGTTGAAGAAATTGGCATTAATTTCAGTGGCTCACCAGTATGACTTTTGTTATGCAGCATCAGAAAAACACAGTTTTACAGACAGACTATCCTCATTGTTCCAGCTCCCCAGAGAAACATATACAAAACATAGGTAATTCCCCTAGATGACCTCCTTAATGCAGGCTGGGAGATAGGTCTGGAAATAAGGCACACTTTGAACAAGCTAATGCATTATTTCTTTTAGGGCTGATCTCATCACCTAGCTGAAAAGAAATGTAGCCTCAGTGTTTCTGGAAATTGAAGATGTCAGTGTAGAATGCTTGTTTGCTATGGGGATTAAAATATTACCACCCTGAGGAATGTTTACAGAAAAACATACTGGTAGAATTCTATACATGAGCAGGACCAAGAGGCACTGAAAATCAAAGGGAAGGCCAGGTGTCAAATATGCTGGCCAACTTCAGATGCAAACACAGAAATGGAAAGTGTCTGTTAAGTAAAACCCTGTAACATGCTAAAAATGGCATCACCAAGAAAGCTGGCAACAACATCACATGAAGTTTGGAGTAAAAACAGCAACACAAAGGAAGTACATTTCATTATATCTGTTACCTGACATGGACGGCTGCTACTCACGGTCAGAAATATTGCACATGACAAATTTCTGCTGTATACAGTTGATATGATTCAGAATACACTTGTCACCCATATGATGCCTGGAACTGAGAACTCAAAAAAAAAAAGTTTAATTCATGATTAAAGGTGTTTGCAACATGACATTTTGAGCAGGGTCCAGGTCTATGTTTTTTTCTAAAAATGTTTAAAAAGCAAAATAAAGAATAACAATTAGTGGTTTCAAAAGAGGTCAACACAAGAAGATTTTATTTACTCAGCATCTGGAATTGTAACTTAAATGTTATGTCATTCTCCAGACAGGTGAGAGATGAGATTTTTCGTTATATCAAGCAGACAAGAGCAGTGAATTGGGTCCTTCAGACTCCTGTTGATTTTGAAACCTAAGATAAGTAGTGGAGTTTTTGCTTTCCATGACTTTTTGAAAGACAGGACTTCTCATTCATTTTGTCCATGCTTTTAATGAAAAAATAGCAATGCCGTACTCTAGTAAAGGGTTCAGATTGGTAAATCCAAACCAGCAGAATATTCTTCTTGTAATTTAGTACTTGATGGCTAAAACCCAGAAAAGGGCAGAATTTCAGATTCATGTAATATGCCTACTGTAGACATAGTGGGCATAGTGGTGGTCTGCCTGTTGTCAATTTTGGTAACAACCAAAAGAAGCCTAAGAAGCTGACAGAGGAGTTAGGATCAGTGTCAAGTTCATCATCTCAAGACACAACGCTGATGACAATTTTATCCTTGATAGAATTTAATCAGTCTGGTGTCATTGAATCCCTGGAACAGTGCTGCTACTATGGTATGTGTTTAATTTCCTGTGATTGATTGACTCCTAAAAAAATAAAAAGGCCTCTTATATGAAGAAGGAGCAAAGAATCATTCTTCTTCTAGCAGAATGACAAGTCTCTCACAACTCCCAATTTTTCTTGTGGCAGGAGCTGATTTCTGAGGGAATACTTTTGGGTGTCCCAAACAAGGGTATAGATGGCAAAAGATGGAGCTTCTAAACTGTAAATGCAGAGCTATTCAATTTCATTCCATCAAGCCAAGAACTAGATGGTTATTAGGGGGGTTATTTCGTGGGCAGCATGTTTATTGTATACCACAGCAGTGACTGATGGCATTCTTCATATAAAGAGGATTGCTCTCAGGATCAGCTGCTTAACCTCTGTCTGGAAGGTTAGCTGGTGCATTGTCTCCAGCCACTACAGAGGGTAATCTCTGTCATAATCCCTGTCTCCAGCACTGCTCTTTTGTGCTGTACAGCTGCTAATGCTCCCACCCCTGGGGTCAGACTTTCTGTGCTCGCTGTGCATACCAAGCAGAAGATGCTGGTTCCAAGACAGCAATTTTCTAGGAAAACGAAGCAAACTTTTCCCAGCCAAGTCAACAAAACTACTTGCCTGCATATCTGATGTCCTCTGGAGCAAAGACTTCTCACCTCTACTTTCACCTGCCTATAAATAAATAACTACATAACTGTAGGTGGTTGTAATGCCAGAAATGGCACCTCCCCAAATACTTATATATAAAACAAAAATGTACTGTGACTTTATGCCTTCTGTCTTGACCCAACTGTAAGGCTACATAAAAGCTTCCAGCACTCTGGAATGCCTGGCAGGACGTTTTATGAACAAGATAAGAATTCAGTAGATTCACCAGTTATAAAATTTAGATATTCCACATTTTTTAGTTTAGATATTCCACATTCACTCTTATCAGCATTTTAAGGTTCCTTGGCATTTGTCTGTTGTTTTTAATAAGCAGGGGCTTCCTCACTCAATTTTTATATCTAGAAATAGAAATTATTTATTCATTGCACCTGGAATATAAAAATGTTAAAAAGTAAACACTGACAGGCAACTCCTTCAAAATCTTTACAGAGTCTTTCTCCATCCAATTTAGGAATTTTGGGAGAAATAAACCATGAAACTTGAGAGGAAATAAAATCCCATAATGTTGATTAGGAGCAATTTTTTCTCAGAAAGAGAAAGGTGTATAATGAAGATTGAATTAAAGAGAAGCAGTGGTGGTTTCCAAGGAAACTTAACATGCACCTCTATAAATATCAATTAATCCCCTTTGGATTTGGTTTTTGGAAGTTTTTTTTTCATTTATTTTCTTTTTCCTCCCTGTTGTTGTTAAGGTGGGCTTTTTATTCCTATTGGGTTAATCCAAAACAGGAACTCCATATCATTTTACTTTACTCAAACAGAAAGTGCTTTGATACAATGCCATGGTTAGAGGTAGAACAAAACCTCAAAGCAGGACACACAAACATGCACTGGGAGATGTTAGGTGTGTATAAAGCATTTAAGTCCTGTGATATAGATTTGACCTAATTCTGGGCAGAAGCATGTTGGGTGATCAGAAGAGAGTGGGTACCAAAGGCAGCAGAAGCAAACATGAACTTGACAAGTACAATGTAATTAAGTGGTGTTTATGGTGGGGTGCAGCACTTGCCCAGCATGGAGGATAGTGTTTTTGTCCACATGCTTTGGGTTCCTCTCAGAAACACAGCAGGATGGAGTCCACATACCCAGGGGTAGGAGAGCACAGCAAAGTGGAATTTCTCCTTTGCATAGGTACAGCTGCAGAGTCTGTACCTAACAGGAGAAGGGAGAAATCTGAAAGTACAGACTCTGTGTTTAATAATTATTTTTCCACTTTTCCCTGTCATCTGAAGATCTGGTTGCAGTGATTTGTGTGACTTACCTCACAGAGCAGGCTATTATAAGTGGCTTGTAAACAGCTGGAGCAGGTCAGGTTGTTTGAGGAGGCACAGCAGTCAGCGCTTGGAAGAGACCACTGCTAAGAAGGGGGTTTTGGCCCCTCATATTTCCTGTGTGTTGCTTCTCTGGGTTGTGGAATGGGGCAGTGAGCCCCAAGTTAACAGAAGGAGCTCATTGAAGTATGTTGATATTCCCAGGATGTAACCTTCAAATCCTCAGTGAACTCTGTACTGAAATTTCTGCTCCCCAAAGAAAGGAGGACAGGAGAAATGAGCAAGGAACTGAAAATTTCACAAGATAACTTGAGAAGCAGAGACATTTTCCTTCCAGACATCATTCTACATCCTGTAAGTTGTAGACAGAGATGGATCAGTAACTGTGAATGGATGGGTCATGTTTTATTTTTTCTTGAAGTTAGAAGGGACCTACAGCAAATGAAGACTGAAGAAAATAGGGACAAGCACAAACAGTATTGACGATCAGAAAACTTGAATTTAAGATTTTGAAAGTATCATTAGTTTAGCAGAAAACCAACTGGACAGGAATGGAAAACAGAGAGACGTATAAGGGGTAGCCTGGCATACTGTAACATCAAGAGGTGTGAGGGTGATATGACATCCACAAGAAGAGGAACAGTATGAGTGTGGCTGTGATGGGACTACCAAAGGGCAGAGGACATGAGGAGTTCTCCATAGTGCCCAGGAATTACCAGGTACTCAAAGAAACTACAGAATTTATCTCGACAGAGAAATATGATTGAAAGCAGATAAATACCCCATGGTTGACTGCTGTTTGATGCAACCTTTAGGCACTCTAAGATTGCATCACGGATGCACAGACTGCAGATGACACAAGAACCCGGAGGGATGCTGAATATGCAAAGACCATATTGAAGGATGAGCTTTTGCTGTGCTCTGCAAGAAGCAGTGTGTAAGGCTGTGGAAGTGAACTGCTGGAACTAAAAAGTGAGTTAAATAGAGGATTTTTGTGGAGGAGAGATTTTGTGAAAGATGAGTCTCTCCTTAGATGCAAGTGAACTTTTTGGGTAACCCACGACTCCCTGTTTAAGGGGGCAGACAGGGAGGATAATTAAGAAGGTATTCAATTAATAAGAGAGGAGGCGACAAATAAGCACTAATTTAGCATAAAATCAAGATGTCAAGAACAAAATTAATCAGAGCAGCCAGGTATAAGAGGAGAGAAACGTGCTAATTACCTAGACACCAATGCTGGTGACCTGTGTAATAAAAGGAACTGGAATGTATTTATACATATAAATACAGCAAATATTCAGCCTTGCAGGGAAGAATGAAGCCTGGTGAGAAGATCTGCATGACTGGAATGCTAAAGTCTCCTCCTATTACCTGTCTAGGAAAGGATGAGTGTACTAGAAGTGAGGTAAACTGTTATTCTATGTCAAAATGATATTGTGTGCTTGAATCACTGCCAGTTCAGAAGCAAATATATTGTGAAACTTTACAAGCCAATAACCTAACAGGGGTGGCCATAAACCAAAGACTTGGGGACATGCTGATGGGCTTTATAAATATTTACTTATGAAGTGCAAGCAAAAAGGTCTGTTATCAAGGGAAACTTCAGTCTGAGTGACATGTGCTGACAGTCTCATTCTACCAAATATCCTCAGATGTCTAAATTCTATAGAAGATAATCCTTAATTCAAAAATGTTGCCTCTATCACAAAGGAATTCTATATTAGATGCCTTTTTGACAGCCAAAGAGGAGTTGATCACACAGTTCAAAAGCCATGGGAGTTTGTGAACATTGCACTATGGAGTCTGGCTTAGAGCAGGGAGATGGTGCGATCATGTTCTCTCCGTGGTCCATCAGGCTGAGGAAACTTGCTTCTTAAGGTGGTTGGGCTGTGCAAACACAGCTGCCTGCAGCACTCGGTGTATGAGTGGGTGGGGAGGTGGGAGGACAGTGCTTTCGTAGACTTTCAACTCCCAGTTCCTCTTTCCAGGGAGATGCCACTGAGTCATGGTATTTTGCTCGTCATGGAGCTCGTACCTCAAGGAAGCTGTGATCTGCTGTCTCTCACCAAGACCAGGTGCTGCTGATCAGAAGATTGGGGGTATCTTTTGTTTGCTGAAACAGGGTTCCCAGAGCACACTGGGTTCTTTGTGCACTGAGGAAGATTGTCTCAGCTCTCATAGGCACAGGGGAGCAGACTGCCTTCTAATCCAGAGCCCAGCTTCACTTAACACAAGTTAATGATGAGCTCTCACCTTACCCTAGGAGCAAGGAAGCATGTAGGTCACTGAACCATGCAAAATAAGGGACTCAAAACGAAGAGAGGTGAGACTGTGGAGGACACTCATAAGTAATAGTTCAAAGCAAAGAAGAGAAATCATTCAATACTCAGGAAAAAAGGTACTTACAGGACAAGTTATAAAAATGCTAGCAGAATAAAAAAAAAAGTCAAAAAAAATAAAAAAAGGAGGAAAATTGCAACTCAGCAGTTGCAATTTCCTTTTCAAAGAGCAAGACATTGATGACCAGTCAGTCAGCACAGATTCACAGGGCACCCAGCAGCGGGGAGTGAGGATGTTAATGGTCAGGCTAGTAATGGTTGTTTCCAGCCTATTATAATCTATATAATTAATGAATGAGATGATGGCTGTGTACTCACAAGCTGTGTGCCTGAGCTTTCTCTTGAGCTTCTGCAGCTGGCAAAAGGCACCAGAATAAAGGTGACTTCAGTGTTACACCTTCATTCAACAGTGTTTACCCCTGTGCAAAGAAATTGCAACTGAGCCAGCTTGTTTTACACCTTGACAGAATATTTGACAGCAACTGCTGAAGAGGTATTGCAGTTGTTGCTGTTCAGAACACAGCTATTGCCTAAAAAAAGATAACATCCAGTAGTAAAATGTGAACATAGAGGATGCTGCTCCAAATCACCACGCAATCAGTCTTATACTACCAGCCTGTTCAGGGTAAGCTCAGATAACTCTATGTGATGCTGCACTGATAGAACTTCAAGTGATTATGACTTGCTGATGTGTGCTTTGAGCCTGTGAGCCCTGTGCTTTATATGAGCAGTGTCACAGTGTCACAGAGCCGAGGACAGCTTTGACCGTATCAATTGGAGGTAAAAAAATCCAAACAGAAAAGCATGAATAAAAATAAAGTTTAAAAAACCAGAACTCTGCAGCTGAAAATAAATTCACCTCAGCTAAAAAGTCAGACCTAGGCAGCAAAATGAGATCCTGGTAATAATAACAGTACTAATTAATGTATCACATACATTACATATATCATAAAGGAAAGAAAGAAAGAAACAACAGATATTGAAGAACATAAATTAGGACATAAAACTGTAGGAACTGGTAAAGGCACGAGGAAAACTATATGATCAGCAAAGTTCAGGATAAAAAGAGATTCTGAAAGAAAATTTGGGAAAAAAAGAGCATGTAAAGAAGTGAGTGGGTTTTTTGTAATAATAGATGATGTCTATGGAATTGTGCCCTTCTGCAATATGGCAGAAAAGGCAAGCTTCTCTACGTGTATCTCTTTTGGGCTTTGAATAACAGTCAATATGCTGTGATGGCAGCACATCTTCTAGTAATGATAATGACAATGATAGTGTATTTTCTATTCTGACAGTGAATCAAAGAAATGTTAAAAAGCAGCTATTGAAGTCAGATATTTTTAAATCATCAGGTCTGGATAGCTTGTATCAGAGAGTTTTAAAATGCTGTTTGAGTAGCTCTCTGGATCCTTAACACTGATTTTCAATAAAACTTGGAACAGTAAGCTAGTTCACAAAATTGAAAGGAAGCCAATGCTTTAAGAAAATCTGAAAAAGGTAAAGTGGGCAATCTGGTGGGCCTATTGGGCTTTAAAGTCTAAGGAATGGCTAAAGCAAGGATGTGTATTAAGATTATATCTCATTGCCAAGGATTCATTGACAATAGGTCATACTAGTTAACTTGATGATATATTCTCTAAATGATGTCATAAATTTGGTTGAAAGTATAATAGTGCTGATGCAGACACAGAGCTTTCTACAATTTCAGACGACATTTTCATTACAAATTAAAATATTACAAAATAAATGCACATTAATTGGGCACCTTTGAAACCTGAGTAAGGGTGAATTTTACACTGAAAATTGCACTAGTGAGACACCACAGATGTGAAAACAAGAAAGTCCTTTTGAGAAGGATTTTGTTAAACAGCAGACAGCACAGAGAAGGCACATGGGAATGATGAAAAGACTGAAAACCATTTTTTATACTGATACAATCAAAGAACTCCACTGTCTTAGATTTATGCAGCGAAGATTAGGGGATGACTTCTTGCAGGTTTCTAAGTACTGACATGAGAACAGAAATCTCATAATAGAGTGTCCTTCAGTACAGCAGACTGAGACATAATAATATGCGTTGGCTGGAAGCTAAGGTTAGATGAATCAGATCAGACAAAAAAGATGCATTAAAGCCATTGGATCTATCTGTTGCTTAGGTATGTTCCTGATCCTCAGAAATGTTTAAATCAAACTTGCTTTACAGGGAATGCCTCACTCCACTGAATAGTTAAATATTAAATTAATGAACCGTGATTTCCACAGGAATTTCTAATGCTAATTCAATGCTTTGGATTCAGACTTTGATTTTCATAAAAGTCAAAGAAGTGAAAGATGCTGGCAGATCTTTACATGTGTTCCTGAATTTGATGTTATACCTTCAGGGAATTTCACTTTGGTTTTACCTGGTGTCATTTCAGAATCTGTTTTTATGCACAGCTTATGTCTCTAGACAAAAAACACACAGCTGAAAGTGCAGAGGAGTGTCCTCAGCAGGGCAACAAGCAGCCATAGGAAAAAGGAAAGATGAACCAAGGCCTAATTTCTTTGTACACGTGTTGCAAAATTTATGTTTTTCTAAATGGTTCTATTGCCATTTTTTGCAAATGGGTAGACTGTGACTGTGCCTCCTGGGTTTCCCATATTACTGTTGTGGCAATTATCCACAAAATAGGAGAGAAGGCTGACAGGGCTAAGCTGTCCCTGAGCACACATGCCTGGAGAGCCCCAACACTGCTCCTCCTGAAGCTGAGCCATTTGGCAGGAACCACGTATGCTCAGATGGTGAACAGGCAAGGACTGGTCTGACACTGGTCCAGTGGAGGGTACAGCAGATGAGAGATAGGGAGAGCTTCAGCTTTGGTCTCTGGTCTTGAGTCTTTTATTTTTTTTACCCTCTTCCACAAATAAATCCATTCAGGAAGACTCCATACTTCCCTTTTTCTTCCCCATTCCTTCAGTTTCTCAAAGAGTTAGTGAAACAGAGTCTGGATTAGGCTGCAACATAGCTCCATTAGGATGCAGCCTAAACCAGGTATAGGAAATCATGGTAAAAGACGGAAGAAAACAAGGCTGACACAACTGTCTCATGGGAGATAAAAAGTAATAAAAAAACCATTTTTAAACAAAAAAAATACATCCTTAGTTGGTGTTAAGTTTTCCACACAGGCAGAACCCTTCCAAAGTCTTCTTGGAGAATGAAAGCAAATGTAAGTAAAAAAAAGATGCGTTTCCCTGATGCATGAATAGCTCACATTAGCCTTGATAGAAATTACCCACATGCCTCGTAGACTGAACTGGCTCAATGTTTAAATTGACTCCATGGGAGCTTCTAGGTACAAAGGAAAATGCACAGAAGACTCCTGGAATACATAATACCAGAGGTTACTAAGAGCTTCCTTTATTTTCTTCATGGACCCCATGAAGCTAAATATGTACCTTAGAGGATGAATCTAGATAGTATTGCTTATACAGACAAGTGGCAAATACCGTTTTGGTTTTTTTTTTTTGTTTTTTTTAAGGATGTAGACCTTGAGAAAAACTTACTGAAAATGAAAAATAGAAGATAAAGATAAAAATTTGTTATTTAATCTGTGAGATACTTTTTTCATCTATGTCATTACTATACCAAAAAGCAAAGCGATGTTTTTTCTCTTCTAGTTCTTTGTTGTGTGGATTTTTTTAATAGTTAAAATATAATGGAGACATATTGAAAAGCAAGACAGCATTCGGAGAGTGATTTCCATGTTACTTTAGAGAAATAATCTCATGTAACAGATTTCTAGATTGGTAAAACCTGCTTACATGTTTCTGTCTCAAAAACTTGTCCTTCAAATTCATGTATTCTACTTGTACAATGAAATAAATTGCTTCCCAATAGAACTCTCTTGTTTCATTCTTTTTTCTAACAGCTGTATGGAAAAAAATTAAATTAATGAAATGGCATTTTTTAATTTTGTTGAGGTGTTTAATCAATAAATGCTCCTTTCTTGATTACTGATGAATGAATACATTTTTACTCTAATGCTCCCAACAATATTAATATCATCAATATGCTAAAGAAATAAATTTTATAGACAGAACTACCAGTTTTGTCCTAAATACACTCTTTTGTATAAAATAGCACTTTTAGTTAATTTTTTAAGCATTAATGAATGCAGATACACAAACTAACATTATTTTTTCAAATCCAGAGTGGGTAAATTAAACATTTAAAGCATACTTTAACTAGTTATCTTGATCAGAAGCTCATACTAGCACTTTCACTGATTCAGAAGGAAGCTATATATGCAATTTCTGAATAAGGATGTGCAGCATGCTTAAATTTGAAAAATCACTATTGTAATTTATATTATTACAACTGAATAATTGGGTCAAAATTCTGCTTACCTAATCTTATTGCATTCAGGCTGCAAGCTATTATAAATACAAGGCACTTGTAATTTAACTTTCTTCATTTTCTTTTTTGATATACTAATGGTTTATAAGATGTATCTTCATTAAAGTTGTGCTCATTTTTCTTTTTGAATGTGAAATGCAACTTCATTGATAAATGGCATCAAAAGGCATAAACAGACCTTTCTGCCTCATTCTTCACTAAAAAGGTCTAATGGTTAGAATGTCCAGTATTACTGAAAAATAAAACATCAGCACTGAACAGGAAAAAAAAAAAGAGTAAAACTGCTCTTTGGCAAAATAAATCTTTTCATAACTGCTGGCCCTGATTGATTTCATTCAAGTTAGTTAAAGAAACAACTGAAGTAATCTCAAAGCTATTTGGGATTATTTCTGAGAACTTCTATGAGGGAGGGTAAAATACTGTAAAACAAATATAGCTGAGACTTTAAAAAAAATTCTTGAACAAGAATAAAATTATCTGTAAGAAGCCATAGGATAATAAGGATATGTGTAAATCATGCCAAACTGCTATAATTTTCTTTTGTAATAGCATGATTGGAGTCATGGGACAGTGGTAGTAGTACTGGATCACAAATGTCTTGATTCATTCCTGGAACCATCTCACATAATAATCTCACATGAAAGACTGGGAGACATGGACTAGGTAGGGTGGATCTAATGCTAGTTACATAGTCATTCTTGAGGAATAATTATCAAAGACCCATTCTCAGAACCAACAGACACACTGAGCAGGATTTTGTAGTGCGTTGCTCCTGGTCTAGGATATGCTTTATGCTTAGGAATATCAGCAGTGGAAGTACAGGATGGAACTCACTTGGTGACTAGGCAGTTCTTCAGGACAGGAGGGAAATCCACAACTTCATATGGTGTTACACTGGGGCATTTAACTCAGAACACAGTCTGCAATGTAAAGGATGGAGCCCTTCCTCTTCAATAAGGATCAGAGCATTCATTTTTAGTCTCTGTATTTCAATATATACATTGAGATATTGGAGAGAGTTCACAGGAGGAATAATTTGAGTCCTAAAAAATGAAACTTACGGGAGATTTCAGAGGCTTGTACAACTTGGAGAAGACTGAAGGGATACAAGACAATCATTTTCTAATTTGCAAAAAGTTGCTGCCAAGACTAATGTAAGTATCTGTTCCTTAGCTCTGTGATGAATTCTGGCAAGAAAAGTTCAGATTAAATACCAGGAAACAGTGCCCAGCAGTAAAGTTAGTAAAACTTCTGTGACAGGTTGCTCTACTATAGTATTATGTCCCCATGCCTGGGTATGAGTAGGAACAGTACAGTTATGGGGGTTTCTGCCTTCAGCAGGGGATAGACTACATGAACTCTGCAGGCTGATATTTCACCTCTGTTTTCTATTATTGTATGATCATCTGAATTTGTCCATGTGAAACAGAATTTGATAATCTGGGAACAGTTAGGCTACTGATGCACTGAAGCAATTGCCTAGCACACTGGGTAAAACTTTTCTTTTATTTTTCCTACCTGTTTATACCCATTTGCAATCTCTTGATTTATCCTAAACTTATGAACTCTCTGGGGTGTGATCTGACCTTTTTTTTCTGAGTTTACTGCCTGAGTGCAGTGGATTACATTACATTAACTCCAGTTACTATAACAGATACAATTACTATATTCATCATCATCATCATCATTGCAGCTGTGGTGCACACTCTGAGCCAGGGTTGGGTGCTGGTACAAAACACAGACAGGGAAATGAACAATCCAATGACCATTACCCTCTCCTGAGATCAGTGTGGCCAACAGACTTCCACAGGGGTTAGAAGTCATCAGAGAGTGCAAACCTTAAGTGTAAGGGAAAATTATTTTGGGGGGGAGTCCTTCGGAAACTATTTATCACTAGTAAACTTCCAGGCAAGTACACAACATGCTGGCTCATAATCATTACCACTGGTATTGTTTGCCCATAGGATTGATAGCAGGTATAGAAACCAGGTGAAAAATTTTCAAATATGAAGCCATGAGAATGGAACTGGAAAGAGGGTAGAAAGGAAAGATCGAAGCAATGTTTACTCTTGCAAGTGCCATATGGACCCTGCCTGAAATGAGACCGGTACCATTTCAAGAGATTAGAAATGTCTATCTTCATGCAGGATCTGAGAAAAGTTATTATCTGGAAGATATCCTCTGTTTTGCAATAATATCTTGACTTAAATAAATCTATCTGATTCTAAGATGAGCATGACAGAATGCCAGCTCTCAGTGACATCAGTCTTTGAGGTTGGATTATGAATAAATGATAACAGTAATAGATATAAGAATATTAAACTGGAGCTAGCTGGGAAAGTTCTATTGTTTTAACAGAAATATCCAGATTTCAAAACTTTTCCATTGTTTTCCAAGTAGAAGAAATATGACATATTTTATAACTTCTCCTGATCAAATGAGAAAGATTTATCACAGAATAAGCAGAGCTCTGGGGTCAGGGAACTCACCTGGAAGTTTCAGATTCCATTCTCTATTCTGAATTCCTTCTGAGGAACTTTATGTTTCTCACCAAAGACAATATTTGTGAATATTTCTAACACTCATGACTTGAATCAAAATTATTAAATGTGGAGAAAATAATCCATTCTGTTTGGTTTTCACTGGAGAAGTATTGCTTCATCTAAAGCATATTTTTCTAGCTGAAATATGGCTTAAAGCTTTGAAAGTCATGTATTAGTTTGTCTCTTTTTTTATTTTATTTTATTTTGTGGATAGCAGTTTTAACCTTGAATTTTATTAGAAGGTTGGTTCTTCTTCTTTTCATGATTTCTTAAGTATCTTAGCTCAGGTTAGACACTATCAGCCTGAATTTGATCTTATAGTTATTCTACATTGGGAGTCTAATACTGTGTGTTTATAATACCCATATCATATTTAGCATTCACTTTAATGGTTCAAATATTTTCTTAATTGAAAAACAACTCCAGTACAGCAAGGGTAGTTGAGATTTTTACTTTAAGTAATGCTTTATTTCATCTAAAATTAATGATAGCTCATGAGGACTTATTTATATAGTAGGCTGTAATTGAAAATGATGCACTGATTTGGGTTATTCTCTACGGCCTTGATGCTGAAAATACACATGAGAATACCTTTATGCAAAATGGTTTTTTCACTAAGTTCTACAGAAATATTCAAGCATATAAAGTCTCAGAATATGTGTGTTTAAAATTAAGATATATACAGATATGTTCTAGTGCTCAAGACGTTCCACAGCAATCATAGTGCTCTTACAGAACATCTTTACCTACTTATCATCAGTAAGAGTATTCTTAATTCATAGAAAAAAAACCCAAATGTTACATCGCCAGTAAATATAGGAATTTAGATGGAGGGATCAATGGATGAAATTTTGTTAACCGAGATTAATTGTTACATGTGGCTTTGATTTAAATTAACAGACTGAAATTCAATCCATTGTTGCCAACCCATTCCCAAACTTTGTGAAGCCAAGATTTCACTCATCTCAAACTCCAAATGCCTCATGTGAAAAAAATAAAAAAATAAAAGAAATCCAATGTTAGACATTTACAGATCTTGGCTCACATTTTCTTGTAGTGCAAATCAATTTGGCCAAGAATTTATTGGATGAAATATGCCTCCTGAGACCCTGTGTAGGTGATGCAAGCTACAAAAAACATTTACATCTGACAATATAAGCTGGCAAAGAGAATCAGTTTTAAAATTCTGTTCCTAAATTGCTGTAGGATTTACTGGGGGGATGCCATCTGGTGAGGATATGAGGAATTTTTAGGTCATCAGTAATGACCTTTTTGCTGAGGTGCCTCTAGCAGTTTATACCATATACAGAACCAGATGTTGAATCCCATGAGGTGTGGACATACGAGCTCTGAGCCAGAAGGCGTGAACTCTCGTCAGACTACCGAGACTTACTGGTTGTGCATGGTCAATCCTAAATTTGTCTAAACTTTGAATAGGCAATAGGCCCTGTAAAGCACTCAAGAGACCAGGCACAATTAGTATGACTGTCTGCATCGGATCATGTAGATGTGACTAATATGTCCTCATCAGCTGCCTAGACCTAACAGTCTGTGCTGGAGGTTGGAGGTTTGCATGCCAGTTCTCTCCCTGTTTTTACTGTATAAACATGAAGACGAGAGGGACCTGTTTGAGTGGACAGGACATTAAACATGCATCTGATTATAACTTTCAAAATTATGCCTTTATAATTATACTTTCTTGTAAGAAAAAGACCTGCCCACATATTCTCTTCATTCCCAGCACACTTTATAATGTCTGAGCAAATATGTTTCCTCAGGCCTTATTCTGGACCACTAAGCATGAATAAGAGCCATAGTGCTTTTGCTAAATGACCAGACTCATACAGCATCGGTGAAATTAATGCATCGTGTGTCATAGTCACAGAGATGGAAAATACTTTCATACATTTGTTTTTATTTGGGAAGCACATACTTTCATAAACTGTACTTAGCAGGGAATCTGAGATTATTAGAGCACATTAAGTAATCCTTGGAGTCTAGATAAAATATGAGAGGTATCTCTATCATATGTTATGATCAGGAAACTAAGCTCTTTGCAGCTTTCTTAGAATATGATGTATGCATTCATCGGTCTTATTTTGAAAGTATGATATTATTCTTCAAGATTTCTGAGCTTTGGTTTCTGCATCGTTTGAGTCTAGAATATCATTCACTTTGTCTATATGCACATTATTTTGACCAATGGCAAATTCTACACTACTGGCATACAAAAGTGTACTGTGTGCTTATTAGAGATGGACAAGTCCACGGCAGGTACAATTATTGAAGTGTCAGAGGACAAAAAAATTATGTGCATTTTCAGAAATGCCCAAGCACACGCAACCACACATATAAAAGCACATTGCTTACATGAAACAGTGAACAGGTCAAAAAACAGTGCTTAAAAAGCAATCAGAAATTCAGTTAAATTAGGGTATATAGGTGCAAACTGAAAATGAGATATTTAACCAGCACCTTCTTCATGAACATAAAACTACAGCCACTTCCTTAAAGTAAAGCATCTTTCCTTTTATTTACTGCTTGAGGGGAGTGAGGATGCTGGGTGCTGCAGTAGCCCAGGCCACGTGGTTCGAGCTATGCAGCTGCTTGCTGCGCCTGCTTGCATTTCAGCATTGCTCAGCACATCTATTTGGAGCAGAATTAAAGTGTTTGCTCTCAAAGCGAACCCAGAGGAATGCAGAGGGAATGAAAGGGACAGCAGGATTTTGCTCTAAGCAGTTACTCTGCAGGACCTGCCACTGTTTTTCGTGTTTCCTCCCATGACTCCTATATTAAAGTTCTTTAACTTCCCATAGAGTTGGATGTGTGGGTGTATGATGTGTGGATGTTCACTTGTGATAGAGGGAGTTGTAGACAAGTCCATTTTCAGGTGCAATTCCTTCACTTCAGACCATTGTTTTCCCTTTGTCATCCATTTCTCCTCCTCTTGACCATCTTTCAACAGGATTTTTCCATCCAGTCTTCCAATCTACCAGACTGCCTCTAGTTCACACCTAAAATCCAAACCATATTTTTCCTTCCTATCACCTCTTCCCACTTTCACTGCTCTGTCCTTCAGATGATGGGTTCAAAGGAAATACTGGAATCCAAAAAAAGATATTTTAACTTTTTGAGAGATCTGTCCTGGTTTCTAGACAGATTGTGGGCTGCCTGTACTGGACATACAACAATGTACCACTGATTCCTTGGATCTTGCAGAAAGGTCTGTTTGCTTAGGCTCCTTTATTGCATCTGAATTAGCCAAATGTTAACCCAGAGATTAACATTTGTTAAGAACTTCCTGGGTCTGACTGGTAAAATGATTAAGGAAAAGAAAAGAAGTTTTACGATGCTACAGAAAATGCAAAGCTTAATTTTAGCAGATCTAAGATCTAAAGCTGAAATGAAACAACATTTTAAATGGCCAAATTGAATGAACCGAAAAATGCACCATCCGTAAAACATTCCATCTGACTCCTGATTGACATCTTAACTAAATCATTTTAGTAAACAAATAAGAAACAGAATTGAAAAGAGACAGATTGAAAGGGAATGAAATTGTCTGTATGAGAGCTGATTCCCATAGTTTTATGAGTTACAGCTGATAACAGAGAAAAGCGATAATTGCTAAGTAAATCTCTCATACTCATCAAATGACTGGAAGGTCTTTAATGCTGGCAAAACAACTACTGATCTTCCCCAATCAACTGCCATATTGCCAGAGAAGGATATTTTTCATTTTGGGGCTATTATGCAGTTATTTTATTGCCACTTTGATTTCTCTTTTTTAATCCATTGATAAAGAAACTATTCTACAAATATTGTGATTTCGAAATCCTTTATAGTTAAAGAAACAAAGATCAGAACGACTTTGATATCCCAGTGAAATGTTACTGTAATTGTAATGAATTAAGAAATCTCACTGACTGTCATTTCCCAGGGCCTGCACCATGTCACTCTGCAACCCGTGGACAGCAATGTCTGAGTCTTCCCCTGCATTTGCTGTGTTTGACCATCTGGTCAGTGTTCATGAGATCATCTTAATTTATTTCCCACTATCTAAAGCAATTTTCTGTAACATTTCATGGTTCATTTCATTGTTTGAAAAATTAGGTACTATTGACCACAGGCTGGCAGATAAGCTGTTTGCATTTTTAACTGCCTTTCTCATGAAACTATCAACATCTTTCAGTGTTGCTCCTGAGATTCTTTAATATTATAACACTTTATGTGTTTTTCTCAGAAGTGAAAAGTCTCTCAGTCTTTCACTTCTTTCTCAGAAGTGAAAAGACTTTCTCTCAGTCCCTAAACTGTTCATCTCTGCCCTGACAATTCATATTCCCTTTATATATGTGTAAAAGATTATGCTTGATGAAAAAGAGTGGATAATTATAGTTGTCTGGCATGATGGCTTGTGTTATGTATCTCTGGTTTTCACCTGGGATAGTGCATAACATTTGGGGATTTTTCTTTCTTAAAATTAATGGATGTACTTCAGTAAATTCATATTAATTTCTTTGTAGCTCACCTGAAAACATTTTAGAGCAAAAGAAAGCTGTGGTTTCTGGAATTTGTCATGAATGAAAGATTGTTGAGTCTTGATCCAGTGGTACAGAATTGGAAAAGTTTCTCACAGACTTCAATAGTGATGCCTACATGGCTCAGTGGAAGCCCTCTGAACGCTTTTGTCAAGCAGCACATTGGTTTTTCCTCTGAGGAAAACACTAGTCAGATCTTCTGGGAAGAGAGACCAGTTCTGCATCCCCATGGGAAAAGAGAGAGTCATGGATATGCACGTCCCATGGTGTGACTGTATCCTCCATCCTACCTCCTACATCCTACACCTACACCTGCAGCTACACCATGGCTGCCACAGCTGGCATCATTCTACACTGGAGATGACCCCTGCAGATGTGAGGCTCATCCCTGGTGGGACCAGCAGCAAAGGTTGCTAATAAAGCTTTGGAATTAAAACGTTCAGAGGGAGAGTGAAAGTGTGAGGGAGGAATAAAGAGCAGTACTTTAATGGGAGGGAATGGCTGCTCCCTTCATCATGAAGCCATTTTCAACTGTTTTATACCCCAATAGATCAAACCTATCAGCCTTTGCTTTTATTGGAGCTCTTTGCTAGAATTATTCTTTTTAATTGTATGTTTAATGCTTGACCACTGAAAAGGATGAAAAGAACAAGTTCACTGCCTTTCACTGTATTCCTCAAAAAAAGTAGATAAAGATTTTTCCCATCTTTGTGCTTTAAAAATTACTTAATAAATCTTTATAGACTGAGGAACAGTAAAAGCTCTAGCTCTTTTTTAGGCATAAAACAACACTATACATGACGATAAATAATTTAGTTTAATACATCTCACTTCTCACTAAATAATGTTAGCACACTATTCAGAGAAATGCTGGGATGAAAATCAACTGAGACATTAAAATATTAAATAGAATTTGCTTGATACATTTATTCATCTTTATGCCTTCCACACAAATAAATAGGGGAGAATCTGAATGACTGTAATACAGGGAAGTGGTAATCAAGACACCTCTGTCAACACTCTTTTTCTACTTTGATGGTCAACAGACATAGTGCAAACATACAGTTCTTTCAATTTATCCTATACATGGCAAAAGCAGTTTTTATATAAGATAGTAAAGTGACAATGTACAGAGGAAGTGGCAAATTTTTTTGCAATGGCTTCAGCAGATTAAAAGGTTAAGTATGCATTGTTAGAGGATCATTACTTTAAAAATCAAATATCTGCCAAAAAATTACCATAATGTAGATCTGGATTTACACACCCCCCAAGACAGGTGTGGAGACAAAATCACACTATTTTCCAGTGTCATACATGCTGAAATAGCCATGCTTTCTGAGATTATTAATATGGTTGGTTTCATTTTAACAGTTTTAACTCATTTTAAAGACTCAAATGTTTTTGAAAGGCTTTTTGGATAAAGTAGAAAATCCCTCTTCAGTTTTTCAGGCACCTTCAACTTCAATCAGGATCAGGAAACTGCAGTGTTTTATTTCTAGGATGATACCATTCCTCTTTCTGTGTGCGAGTGCATGTGCATTCACACATTCACATCCAATTGCACACAGTCTGGGAGTTTGGTTTGGGGTTAATTTTTTTTTTCCTTTTTGGAAAGTAAGGGAGGCTGGGAATTTGTTTTTGCTAAAGCCTTTTGCTAAAGCCTTTTTCTTCCTCTGCCTGGGGGGCATTCCAGCCCACCGCTCTTCTCTCTCTGGACAGACCACCACCTGGCAAAAACCGTGAGCAAGAAGAAGGAAGGGGATTTTCAGCTCCCCTGTTGAATTTCTTCTGTTTGAGAACAAAAAATAGCTTGGACAGGGTACTAAATGCAAATAATCAGATCTTTCTAAGTAATACTTGGGGACATCAAAGGAGAAGTCCGGATGCCTTTATTATATTAAGGATCATTGCATAAAAAAAACCCCAAACCCCATATTAAAAGTCTTTGAGGCAGAGAACAGAACTCAAAATAGCACTTTATTCTCCAGGTGACAGGCAATAAAATGGTTGCTAGTCTGACCTAAAAGTATCTATCTCAAATGAAAAAGAAAACCCTGTGTCAGAGAACCAGCCACATCTCAAAACCTCAAAGCACAGCTAGAATTAAATCAATAGAAAATAATTGATTCCAACTAATGGCAATACCCTACCACCATTTATAGGTAAGCAGAGTTAGACAAGTATTTCTGATAGAAAATCAACAATACTATTGTGTTTTGCAGGAAAATATTGATTTCCATAGCTTTTTCTGAAGGAAATAATTAAAATAAAACATCTTTATAAGACTAAAACAAATAAGATAGATAAATTATGGACTTGAGGCTTGATTCATTTGCCTCAATTTTGGCAATAGTAGTCTAAGTACAGTGCTGGTGCAGTATCTGAAAGTCAAGCAGGATTTGCTATGCAGCTCCATTGGCACTAGGCATGTAGGTTGAGACAACTTTTGTCCTGTTCCATTTGAGGATGAAACCAAGAACTGAAAAATC
The DNA here is from genome assembly GCA_004320125.1 of Scolopax mira. NCBI lineage: Eukaryota > Metazoa > Chordata > Aves > Charadriiformes > Scolopacidae > Scolopax > Scolopax mira. Next base: position 537,162 of record BJBW01000455.1, on the reverse strand, counting down.
TCAAAATATCCTATAAGGTTGACATTCAAAATTTTAACTCTTGTAAGGTGACTGCTTTTTTACTATATTGTCAGATTACAGATTAATCATAGGCATATTCTTTGAGTAAGATACTTGGAGGGTAAGGACGAGACTAAATACATGTTTACAGTAGGAAAATCTCTCTTATTATCAAACATTCTATAAAGACATTACATTACTATATCTACATCCACTTGTCCTGGCTGTGATGTTTTTCTTTCTCCTTAAGAAATAAACTGTCCAGATTATTGTGAAGAAATCTTTCTTCTTAATGGCTCCAAGTTTAAAAAGTCTTTTCCAGTAAATGCAACCATCAAAGGGTTTACTGGAGTTTACAGAAGACATTAAAATGTCAATAATTAAACACTTCAGAAATAGGAATTTCGAGTAAAAAATGGCTCATAGGACTTGCTGCCTTCTATCTTCAAAGTGGTTTTAAATGATTTTACAATAAATTCAGGGGAGTTGTTCTTTTTATCCTTCATTTTTAAAATTAATGCAGGAGATCTATAAGAACTATTTATTATTTTTTTTATTTCAAGAAACACTAGAGTTCCAGGAACGGCTCGTTTGTGATTATTTATACCTATTACCAATTTTGAGATGCTTGATTTTGTGATAACATAGCTTCATGTAAAATAGTTCAATGAATATAGGATTCTTCTACAACATTAGATTTATTCACATTAGAAATGCATTGCTTTCTTCATTGGTCAATATTCATTCTCCTGAAACTTCAGATTTTATTATTTGATGAATTCTACAAACATCATAGCATTTTCAAACCCAGGAGTATTACAAACTCATAAAATAAATGTTTGCCTCGCCTTTTGTTATCAGGATCAAATATTGAAGATAATTTGAATATCATTCTATTCTCTTCAAGGTACTGAAATCATAAAGTAAAGTACAGGCTGCTGACATTTTCACCGTTTTGTTCATTCAGTGGCCTACTTGCGACTTTCAAAATAAGACAGTGGGACATATTCAACTAAAATTCTGTCAGCTTCTTGAAGCATGCATACTAATACACTTAAGTGCCTTATCATGACTATTGTAAAATATTTCGTCCTAGTTCTTCCTTTTAGCAGTGGATATAAATCTTTGCATATTGGTCACCAATGAGAAGTACTTGAGATCCACTACTTTAGGACAGTATGCCAAGAACAAAGCAGTATTATTTGCAATAAAAAAAGATATATTATAAATAAAATGAGATATGGCAACAAAAATGGCAATCTGACTCTTGGTTTTAACAGTGAACGTAAAACATGGGTATGTTGTTCATTTCAGTAGCAATCAATTAATAAGTATACTGACATGGATCATTAGCATTTGCAAACAAACATCTCTTTTCTGCAAGCTGAGAACCTCAAGTGCAGTGAATGATGCTTTTCATATTCCAGTTCAATATATTTTTTATATTTCTTTTGTATTTGCTTTCTATTTTGCTTTTGTATTTGCAAAATACATTAGGAAGGCAATATTATTAATATTGTTCTTCAAAATATTTTTCTTAAAGGAGCATGTCCAGTCCCATACCCAATCTAGTATTTTAGTCTGCTCTTGAAATTGTTAAAGTCTCAAAGCTAAAAATGAAGGTAACAATTCAGTATATATTTTATCAGTAACTGATTGTTCACAAGACCTTTTTAATCATAAAGTCTACAGGACAGGAAGTCACAGCAGAGGCCACTTCTTTTTCATGTTCATATGGCCTATTAAATATTCTTGGCAGTCACTGATACTGGTATTGGGAAACCTGAATTAAAAATGTCTTCTGTTATAACCTGCAATCATTAAGGGACGTTCTCCAACATTGTACAAGTCTGTGTACACCCCATCATACTGTTCTCTTCTGAGAATTACAGAACAAATTTTCCATTGTTTTGTCTCTTCAGTGCTCACCTTGTGTCTTTTAAAATAAGTGTCTCGCATTCCACCAAAATTCTGTTCTATTTCTAGAGCCTCATGTTTCCATGAGTAGTTGGGTGTCTCGGGAGGCTTTCTCCTTATTTAGTCAATAGTAATTTGGGCGGTATTTAGGTTCTTCCAAACACGATCTAGATTACTGACCTCCAGCAGTACATCAAGGAGAAATGTTTGCTGCCATGTAGTTCAGTAATGCTTTCTGCCTACTGAGCAAAAGCTTGGACCTTCTTTAGACCCCCAAGCCCCAGGCTGAATTCCCCAGCACCCAGCAGTAAAGCGGGGGCTATGCTGCTGCTTAGGGACCAGGAAACTGTCCTAAACAAACTCTCCAGCTCTTTTGACACAAAGCAGGGTGCCACAGCCCTGCGATACCTCCTCTCTTGGAAGGGACATGTGGTGTGTCTCTGTACACACCTTGGAGAGCTGGGTGACAGCAGAGGCACACCACACCACACTGGAATGACCCAGGGTGTTTTCAGCAGGAAACCATCATGGGCAACATTACTGACCTGTTCATCACTGCACAGAAGCACTCAGAGGGCTTTCCTCTCCTGTCACTTTCTCTAATATAAACCAAGACAAATCCAATGTAGTCAATTTAGGCTGACATTAACCTGGAACAAATGTCTATTTCCAGCCTCTTCACGTCTACTGAGAGACAGGGCTTTGTTGTTGCAATTACATGTTTTTAAAGATGTGAGTTGCATAAATCTCATAATCATTTCCTCTGTCTATAATGGCTGTAATCTGCAGTTCAAGAAGATTCCTAATTAATATTAATTCCCACCCTGCACACAGTGTGTTTTGGCAAGTAATTAGGTCTGAAGGGATGGCAAAACACACTGATCTTCAAATTTTGAACAATTTAATTACAGGCTTGTTTTCTGTGTGGAGCTGCATAAGCTATGAGTTTAGTAGAGAGCACCGGTGCGGTCCCGTTACTGAGGCTGTCTCTGGAGCCAGCAGCAATGAGTGCTCTGCAGGAGGGAGGGCAGGCTGCTCAGGCCTCCTGCCCAAAACAGTGTGATTTTAAGGAAAGCCAAATATTCAGCTTATGTGAGTAACTGTTTACCTGGAGGCTGCTCTCTTAAGAGTGCTGAGTTTGCTGCAAATGCTTTCCTGAGAAAAGCTGATGAACTCAAAAGGAAGAATACTTTAATTTTTAAATGAGTTCATCAACAAAGAATCTGGCTTTGTCACAGATTTACAGAGTAATTTTGCATGACTCCGCACAGGACAAATTATCCTCTTTACTCTTTTAAAATTCAGCCCTTTCTTAGATATTTTAAAATTTATTTCTTAGTATTTTTTACTCATTAAGCTAGATTGGCTAATGCTGAGCACATATAAGGACAAGTTTCTGTTCTAGATAAAGAGGGGACCTCACCTGTCCCAACCTGTCATTCACGAGATGTTTCTTTGATACCAGGTAATGGGACCTTCACAGGTAAGGGGGGCTATGAACCTTTTATCCACCCTTTTAACACATTCTAAATGAATCCTGAAAATTAACATCAGTAAAATAGCTGTTATATGTCTCACTCCATTTTTCAGAGACAGCGAGAATCCAAATTGCCTCTGCCTAGTCAAAGGTGTCAAAACAAAGTGATACAAGTACCAGACAGAGCAAGATTGCTAACTTGTCAATGACTTAATTGATGGAGAATGATAATACAGGCAAGTAGTTACATGTGTAATGGTAAGTAACAAATGCTGTATAAATGATTAAATGTGTTTTCACAGGTGCTTCAGAAAGGCCTTACTTGTAAACTCTTTACTCATAACCTAACTGTAATTGTGGTGGATATGAGCCAAGATTTGCACCTGCTGGAATTGCTTAATATAAATAGCATGAACTAGAACATCTGACTGGGGTGCTCATAATTAAAGATCAAGAGAGAAGTAAAGAAAGTAAATTTATGATGCCTTGGTATTTCCTCATGGGATACTCCCTGCACAGTCACGCATGCCTGCATGCTTTGCTATGCAAAGTATTTACTCTAATAATTTAACTGTTGCAGAATAGTGATCTTGAATAGGTGCAATAAGAATGTGCATCTTTCTGATCCACATTGACACTCCGAGTCCTTACACTTGATCCTGGGGCACCACAACATCATTACTTGTGGTTGTGTCTGCCCTTGAGAGCTCAGGAGTGCTCCCACAGGGAGGCCAGCTCTGGGAGGCCAATGTTAAGGGACAGCTATGTCTCAAGTGTCCCTCTGCAATGGGCACCAAAACGTGTTTGAACAGGAATGTGAATCTGTTTAAGAGGAGGAACAGATGACCATGAGCCAGCAAGGTGTCCTTGTGGCCAAGAAGGCAAATGGCATCCTGGAGTGCATGAGGAAGTGTGTGACCAGCAGGTCAAGGGAGGTCATCCTGCCCCTCTACTCTGCCCTGGGGAGGCCCCATCTGGAGTATTGTGTCCAGTTCTGGGCTCCCCAGTTCAAGAAG